>JAAVMA010000038.1:0-371832 GCA_022985105.1 Penicillium ochrochloron
TGGATACCAGCGGGTTTGCCCCTGAATACCAGCGCGTGCTAATACTATTCTGGTTTAGTGCCGGGTAGCTTTTGTTAGTAGGGTTGGTGAACACCACTGGTGTTCAACGTGGACTAAATACAGAATTTAATTTATATAAGCTCTTGTCGATAGCGGTTACTACTATTATATAATAATAAATAAGTCCTTAGTCTAGTTACTCGATCTCCCGCGTATTAAGATATAGCCACGAATCCTCGACAGAGTCGTGCTAAATTAGTACCGAATCACCTACGCTACCTACTTAAACCTTAATATCTATAGCTATTAATAGGGCCGTGTGTTCGCCTATATTATTAGACTATAAAGCGATAGTATAATACTCAGAGACCTATAGTTATATAACGTGAAAGAGTAATACTTAGTAAGGAAAGGATACCTAGACATCTTTACTAAGTCTAGGGAGCAAACGAGATATTAGAATTATATAGATCGCACTATTAGGCCTATTAGGATAAAGGTACTACGTGTTATCTAAGTAGAGGTACTATCTATCTAGTAACTTATATAGAGCGTATCGGATAGGAATCGTTTACGAATTAGTCGGGTCTCGCTAGACGATATTAAGCGAGCACTCCGTCCTAAGAAGTATATCGATCTAAAGGATAAGCTACTAAAATACTACTAGTAATAGATAGTAGCTTTTAGCTAGTAGCTTACTAATTAGCTACTACTATACTAACTAAGGATCGATTATAAGATCCCCTTAAAACGCGACCGAAACGGCGTCGAAGAGCCACTACTATATAGTCCTCTCTATAGTATAAATAAGGAAGAACTTCTTTACCTACGGAAGACGTTAACGGACCTACTTAGGAAGAACTTTATACATATAAGCTAATCGCCTATAGTAGCACTAATCTTGCTAGTAAGGAAGCTAGGTAGAGACGTACGATTCTATATCGATTACTAAGGATTAAACGAATAAATAGTAAAGGATCGCTACCCTCTACCGCTAATTTAAGAAACGTTATAGAATATAGGCTACGTCTACTAGTTTATAAAGCTCGATATTATCGTAGCCTTTTATAAGATCCGTATTTACCCTAGAGAAGAATAGAAGATAGTATTTTAGACGCGATACGGGCTCTACGAGTAGAACGTGACTCTATTTAGGCTAACTAGCGCACTAGCAACGTTCTAGAGGTATATTAACTAGGCGCTATAAGAGTATCTCGATAATTTTATATCGGTATACGTCGACGATATAATAATTTACTCTAACGGAACGCTAGCGGATCACCGCTAAAAGATTAGCGATATACTATAGAAACTAATAGACGCGGGTCTATAATATAATATCGCGAAGTTAGAGTTTAAGCAAAAATCAGTAAAATACCTTAGCTTTATTATTAAAGCTAGGAAGGGGATCTATATTAATCTAAAGAAGGTAGAGGCTATTAGGGTATAGGAGAGACCGAAGTCTATACGAGATATATAAAGCTTTATCGGTTTTACGAACTTCTACCGGCCGTTTATCCCCTAATTCGCTGACCTTTCGGTACCCTTAACACGGCTTATAAAGAAAGACGCTATCTTCGAATAGGACGATAATTACTAATAGGCCTTCGTGGAACTAAAGGAACTCTTTATAAACGCACCGATCCTAGCTTATTTCGAGAAGGATCGTTAAATAGTCGTAGAAACTAACGCTTCTAGCTAGGCTACTAGAGTAGTCCTATTATAATATAGGCCTAATAGGTAACTACGGCTATACGCCTATCTCTCCTAGAAGCTATCTCTAGTAGAATTAAACTATAAGATCTACGATAAGGAGCTTCTAGCGATTATACGTGCTATACGCGAATAGAGACCTAAGCTAAAAATAGTGCCTTAATTTACTATCGTAACGGATTATAAGAACCTCCGATACTTTAGTAAAGCACGATACCTAAATAAACGGTAGATACGCTAGGCGGATCTCTTAATAGAGTTCGACTTTAATCTCCGCTATCGCCTAGTTAAGCTTATAGTAAGGCCGGACGCACTATTATAACAGAGCTAGGATATACTATAGAGTATTACCGACGAAAGGCTATCGAATCGCTTCTAAGTCCTACTTAAAAAGGTTAAGATTAAAATAGGACGGTCGGATCCTTAACTAGCCGACCACTAATTAAACGAAGCGATCGACTTTAAAAGGGATATTCCCCTCTTCGAAGAAGAGGAACTCTAAGTAGAATAGAAAAGGGCAAGAGCGTCTAACTTAATCTACTAACGAATCTCCTACGCTTTACTAACGGGAGAGCGCTAAATCGCTACTAAGATATATATTAAGACAAGCCTATCGGAGTGCTACTTAGATAATCGAGGAGTACTTTATTTTAGATAACGAATCTAGATTCCTAATAACGAGGTTCTACGTATAGGAATTATATAAAAGATCCACGATTCATACGTTATAGCGTATCCTAGGCGAGACGCTACCTATTCGATACTATCTCGACGGTTCTTCTAGCTAGGAGTAGCGAAGGATATACGATGCTTCCTTCGGAATTATATAATTTATAGATAGAGCTTAGTATAGCGAGACATAAAGCATAGGCTATTAAAACTACTACCTATTCCCTAGCGAATCTAGGCCGAAATATTAGTAGACTTTATTACCGGACTACTACCCTCTAGACCTATAGGGGCAACGAACTATATAGTAATAATAGATTAGTTAACGAAGAGCGTGATTCTAATTAGAATAAAGAATACGATAGTAGAAGATATAGCAGAGATATTCTTTATACACTTCTATATATATTGTAGGGTGCTACTAGCGATTATAAGCGACTATAGCCCCTAATTCGTGAGTTCTTTCTAGGAAAGGGTATACGAAAGGCTATCGATTTAACGTCGATTATCTACTATATTTCACCCCTAGACCGATAGTATAATAGAGCGTGCTAATTAGGAGATCGAACGAATTCTACGTATATTCACTACGTACTTATAGGATAACTAGAAGGATCTACTACTAATAGTCGCCGTAGCGATTAATAATCGCGATACCGCTTTAACTAGAATCTTGCTATTCTTCTTCACCTACGGCTACTACGTTAACCTAATTAGTATTAACGAAGCAGGGTAGCTAGAAGACGCCCTAACCCTATCACGAAAAGCCGGCGAAACCTTCGTGAATCGCCTAAGAGAAGCCACCGATTAGGCCTAAGCCGCTATTACTTCTGTATAAGCCCTTCAAGAAGAGCAAGCGAACCGACGTCGATAGGCTACGCCTATCTATAAAAAAGATAACTAGGTTTAGCTAAACCTTCGGAATATACGCACACAACGACCGTTAAAGAAGCTAGATTAGCTATATACTCGATACCGAGTAGTAGACGTTCCATCACCGTTCACCGTTCGACTTAACGTACCTACTAGCATACACCTAGTGTTCTATATTAAGTTAGTTCGCCTAGCAGCAACGGACCCGTTTCTATCTCAAATAGTAGATGATTCGTAATCACCACCGCTACTAGTCGACAGAGAAGAGGAATACGACGTTAAGTAAATACTCGCTATACGACGAAGGAAGATCGGACGAGGTTATCGTGACGAAGCGCTAGTGAAATAGAGAGGATAGGCTAAACAAACGTGGCAAACGCTAGATTCAGTACGGGATTATAGCGCCTTAGATACCTTTGAGGAGCAGCACGGCACCGTTTCGGAGGTGATTCGCCAGCAAATCGGCACCGAAGCCCATGCCGTCGTGCCCCTGATGAGATTAAAACTAGGAGGGGGGTATTGTCACGGGCCAGTGCCCGATATAGGTCACGTGTATCACGAGACCTTGGCATGTTGACGTGGAGAACGCGCAGGATAAACTTCCCCTCCTTAAGCTTTTTGTAAACAGCATGTTGGCCTAGTTAGATTGAATCAAGTCTTGCTTCAGCCCTTCACAGAGAGACGCTATTTATAGTCATTAAGGACATCGACCTAAGAAGAGGAGAGATAATATTACGGAGCAAGCCGTTAGCAACTTGCAGGGGATAATAACAGCCAACCAAACCCGCAAGAAAGACGACACTTATAGGAGTCACGTATGCAATCCCACATGCCGTTGCTCACGTGCTGTTACATTTAGGCCAAAAGGTCTAATCCAAAGTGCTTCATAAAAGCACTTTGCATTGCAACGGTATATATAGATAGGATCCCCCGCCGTTATTACACGTATAACTAATAAGAAGTATTATATATATACTTCCTAGGAGCAAGATCACATATAAAAAGGGCTCCTAGGAGTAGAGTGGGTCAGTATAAAAGGGCATTTTATATACCACCGATTAGTGATCACTCAGGCCCGGGGGTGATTAAGGACACCGTGTCCTTAGGGCAGAACTTATCCTATATATGTATCTATATATATACTAAACGAGCTCTAGCACAACAATCCGCCTAAACTAGGTAAACACGTGACTAAGGACGGGTCACATCCAAGGATAGGACCTATCCCACTATAGGATAGAGCATACCCTATCGCCCGACAGGAAGCACTAGATATATAAGGACACTCTCTTAGCAAAATATATTTAGTTCTTCGCGATCAATCATACATTAGTACTTACTTACTACCTTTAGTAATTTGCACTTCACAGTTCACCTTCAAGACAACCCAACCTACAAGTAGGGGATTCACTTAGTGGCAATACTTAGTGATTGACTTACTTGGCGCGCACTTCTGGCACGTTCTGCAAGATACTCAACAGGATCTATTCCGAAGTAAGGCTTGTCAGATTTACGCCGTGGGCATAAATCCTGGGGGTACACGAAGCCTTCGTGCTAGTCGATCGAATACCACGATTATGGAAGAGAGACGAAAGCGTACGAATAGAGAGGGGTCGGCAGCAAACTAGTTGAACAGTGGAAGGCCAACGTAGTGTAATCAGAATTGCCTTGAGCTCTACTCGTGAATAAAAAGGGTGTCAAACTTGTTGTATTTCACTAGGGAAACAGGCAGTATTTATAACTTTAGGTACATAGTAGAATGTCACAGGAAAAGACTCATAAAAATCCGAAATAACATAGGGGCATACGAGAGTGTTAGGAAACTCGTTGTTTTTTCCATCTGATGTGATAGTTGATATCTATCATCGCTGATCGTGGAGTATTCAATCCGATATAGCTCTGATTGGTCTGATGTGTGCATCGCTTATGCACACGCTTAGTGCGGGGTAGCACCCACACATGTTGACAAGGCTTTGCGAAGCAACGGTACTTTTGAGAGATACTCTTGGAATCGGCAGTGGGACTAGGGACGTATCACCCCTTGAAGCCCTAATCACAGTGACCAGTCGGCTACGCGTAACACGGCGCCCCGGAGCCAGATTGTATAGGCCGCACGGACAAAATACCAGCAGTAGGTCCTACGCTAGTGTGCAATATGACAGTAGGGTGGCTCTAGGCCTAGTCATGTATTCCCCCTTAGAGTGGGTTGAACCGCGTCTGAGCCACACGACTCTTGGGTGCAGTGCGGTTCAAACGTCCCGAAACCGCAGAACCGCGTCATTCTGAGGCCTAGATTCAACGCTATACCCCGACGTTTCCGAACTTCCCAATCTGCTAGCCTCTGTGGCTCTGATTGACTAACTCTGGGGTCGAAGATATTGAAATCTAAAATTTTGACCGTGTATCATCCCTATTTCCGATTGCAATAGACCTACATTATGAACGTAACTATGGTAACCATAGTTAACTATGGAGATATAAGTATCACATACAAAGGTCGACCGTAATATGAGATATGCTAAGAGTCCGCAATGACGGGACTCGAAATCAACGTCATGAATATTCGTAATGGCCCTTGGCATAATGCATACTTGCCCGCTTTCAGGTTCGGTTTAATATAATAGGCATCGTTTGCAGACACGTAGTAGGGCCTAGAAGAGCCATTTGACTAATCTGATAGTAAGATCTACTACGTTTTTGCATAATCTGACCATCTCGGGAAGTTCCAGAGCAGTCTTTCTAAAGTTTGGCACTAGTAAAGCACAAATGGACTCACCTAGGCGTCAAATAACTTTTTCATTCGTGTGAAGTGTGCATATTTCCACATAATAAAATTCATACCGTTTCTCATTCCGTCATTATCTTCAAGTGTTATCGAGGGCAAGGTGATATTACGATTTCCTTTGTTCCCAAAAATTTTCGGCTTTATCTCTAGAAAAATATATATTTAAATGACTTGGTTCTTCAGTTAGACTGACAACTTCAAGGCATCCAAAGATTTCAATCTAAAGCAAGTCTGTTGTATAATCAGCCACCATGGATTTTGGTTGTTATGTGGACATTTCAAACAAATGCGAAACATCACTTATGCTTCACGAAGCGCGGATAATTGGCAAGGGGTCGTGGAAAGTTGAACCTCCATCAAACATTCAGGCAGCATCGAGCTACGAATTTGCTCTTAAAGACGCATTAGGACATACAGGAACTGATGGTGTGGTAGATTACCAGCTGAACTTCCCAAAGGAAGGAGGAGTATTTTTGCGCTTGAGGTTCGCTTGTCCGTCAAAGCTAGGGTCTAAAAATACCTTCACAGCCGAATCATCGGATGAAACAATTATGAAGGTAGAAAAAGATGGTCCAACTGAGGGTCATCCAATGCATGGTAAGGATCTCCCTAGCAAATTCTTACTTCCCATCTTGTCCGTCATTTAGGTGCCTACTGAAGATGTTACGGATTATAGGGTGGGTCAGAGTCAGCCTCGTGAAATGAACTCTAAACAAATAACCTCTGAATGGAAGCTGGGTATTCTACGGAAGACAGATTAACTTCTATTCTGCTAAAACCCAACCAAAAGTGATTCATAATGTGACTAAATACATTATGTATTTTTGTATGTATGTATGTATGTATGTATTCAGAATGAATGTGTTTATTATTTCTCAGAATTGGGTCGGTCCTTGGCTATGTGTACCCCTGTCTAGTTATATCTACGGCATGGACCGCAAATAGCAAGGATAAATCACTCAAACTCATTCCCGAAGCTCGGCCATCGCTAGAGTTTCTTTGACATATGAAACGAATGTGACTCCCTGTCCAGCCATGATATGTTCTATGGGCTCCTATAAATAATGCATTTAGCTGCGGCTTTTCCTAGTAGATTTTGATACAATATAAGGGGTAGCCACTCCCAATCATCCCTTCGAAAAGATCGAAAACTTTACTAAATGAGCGCGATCCACATTGTGCTTAATATATTATATCTCACTTTATCTATTGAAAGAGCCTCTTCAATAAAAGAAAATGATGCCGCCTATTAATCGGTATCGTTTATTTTGTTTTGGTCTTTAGAAATTTCTCCGGAGGTATGGCAAAAGGCGGATCTTTAGGTTTTGGTGGGCGTGTTGGGTCAGTATGAAGCAGCCTGTTGGTGAAGACATCGCTAACGTAGTCGGGCCGGTAGGTAAACTCTGAAGAGAGGCTTAGGAAGGAAAGGATTATAGGATTTAACTACACACTAAGTAGGTACAGGTAGTGCTTATATGGTCTGGATATATCCACGGGGTTACTTTCTCAATGATGTCTATGATACATCAGAATATACAGAGCTGTCGAAGGAGGAGCTTCAATGATGCAAGTGGGTAACACTCGTGATATATACGCCTTTAGGATCCGGTCTGCTCTTTCTTTCTCCGTTTCGCCTTGAGAAATTATTTCTTTTACTTTAATTTTTTTTTCCTGTTTTGGTTTTTAACTTTGCACTAATATCCGTAAAGTGGTCCAGTGACTATACGTTCGCGGCCTTTCTTTGCTACCTCTTTTGGTCTAAATCTGACTTTCGAATTTAGGTCCTTGTCGATTATGTAGTATCAAGCGACCCTTTTCAGCGCTACAGCAAGACCAGCACGCTCGCCTCATCATGCCTTTAGCACACAGAACGCAATTGATACCGTCATGACCTTTCACTCCCACGAACGCTTGACGCAGTATGACATAATTCCAAGGTGACCGGTTCTAGACGTATGACGAAAACAAACGGACAGCCAGCAATGGTTGTTTCTACAAATGCAGAGCGCATAGTTTGGATAATACCAGTCCGTTGACTTAGCTGAAAAATAACATCGAATAATGGATTACTTATAGTTGTGGTTGTTGAGAGAGGTATGTAATTCTGACCATTTTGGTGTAAAATCGTATGCATTGGTGGGTGAGAATCCCACATACTTAAACAAACTTGGTGGCAGATACAGGGTAGGTACCACTTACTTGGGGCCTATATGCAGCCCATAGCCGCGAAAAGCCCGAGGAATTAAATCAAACTGAATCAAATCACAAGGAGGTCTTACTTTTAGATACATATAAGCCGTGTCTCCCTAAGGAGTAGCTATTGTATGGTTTTCTCTTCAAACCTATCCTAAATCTTGCTAGATCAACGTCAGTGGATGTCTGAAAGTAGTGAGTTCGTGGTAAGGGAGGGCATCCATACTGGAGTATAGTTTTCCTAGAGCTCAAAATTGTTGTTTCGCTTGTCGTTGCAGAAATTGAAACCGTTTCCCTTCTTTTTATGAATGATTGTTCCACAGTACCTACAAACAGAGTGCCGAGTTACTATGGTTAGTTTCAGGCAAGGAAAACGTAAGGTTGTGAACACTTCAGGGTCAACTTACCTGATATCGTTGTCAGGGGGATTGTTGAGCGCATTATAAATGACTCGCACAGTGCCAGGATCTCCGCCTTGGTATGCGATGGTACGCATCAATGGAAACTCAAGTAATGGTTTCTGACATCCACCAAAGTCATTTATATCCCCATAATAAACATGAGGATACTTTTGGTTAGGCCCTGCACATATAGCATGAACTCTGCTTTGGATCAGAGTAATAGAATAAACAGGATTAGTGCATACCAATCGGGTCGTCTCTATTATTCCACGCGGCTTGCAATGCTTTCGTTACATCAGCTTCAGAGTATTGGTTGCCGTCTATAATCATCCGGATTTCTAGTCAGAGCAGGCGAGATTATCGAAGCGCTCGTGGAACTTACATACTCGGACATGTAACTGTATTGGGCACGTCTAGAAAAGCCTGGGCGCTGGGGGATCCGAGTGCCTGCTCCCCCGCACACAAAAGGCCTTGTTGGACCGCAAGGACAGGAATAATGATACATTTGACAAACATTGTTCTGAGCAACACTGTGGGTGTCAAAGATGTGCATTACTGAAGTCTCCCCTCAAGTTGCTGAGATCGACCAGTTTAATAATGACTGATTCGCATTATGGAGGGACACTGCCCAGCCCCAACACATATGACATAGCAGTATGTCATCAAGCATTGATCTACATTCTTTAAACCATAGGTGTGATTTTTAAAGTGTCCTACTAGACCCAAGAATCCCCATATCACTGGCACCGTGGTTCTATGATGTCTTATGATCTCATGTTACATACCACGGTGGTCGAAGTTCCCCTAGAGGTTCTGACTGGTTGCGCATAGGTTGAAGAGGCCCCACCCTTTTGTATATTTGGACGGTTTCAGACGGGAAATTGTAGCAGTGGCGTACGTGCAGCTTCATATTTGATAGTCTAGACCCTTTAGAATTCGGAAGTCAGTTCTACGTCGTGAATGGTGACCCTATGTGCTTACTTGAAGGATTGAAGCCTAACGAACGCGGGGGTCTATTCTTTGAGAGGCATTGTATGGAGCGTGACCGATGACAAAATATTCGAAGTCTCAATAGATACTGTAGCAAGTAATATGACAAATCTGTCTTATTTCTTTTTCTTTTTTAGTGACAGTGTAATTATCATATGCTAGTATTGAGCGATTCCAGAGTAACTCTACCCACCACAGTACTCCATGGTTAACCATGTATAGTTCGAATAAAATAACTTTTTTGCGGGAAAAATATCATTATCAAATTGAGAAACACAAATATTAGAACTGGCTATTATCTGCCATATCGGATCATGCACTGCTGAATGGAGCAGAATACATCAGGTTTTTGAAGATAAAGTCTAGTCACATTGAACCAGAGAACAGATCAATGGTGGCCGTGGCCTGCTGGATTAACAGATATATCCACAGTACCCAGTGCACCGCCAGATTTGTTGTATGGTCCATGGACAACACTAAACTGGTCGTTGATATTCTTGATGTCAAATGTGTTGGTGTGGGAGCCCCAGGGGCAATCCCATTCAATAGTACAGACTCTTTTCTGTGTTTTTTGGTCGTGCAGTTCAAAGCTTCCCTCTGTTCCGGAGGCTGCACCGTCTCGGCCACAGGAATAAACAGGTACGGTTTGATCATCTTCAATGGTGGTGCCATCTAAGGCCTGCGGTTTGATTTCAACGCCTTTATTCCCATCACGATAGAATTTACCCCTGCAATTTAACCTCCTGGTAAGCACAGCTGATACTGGTATGGGAAGGGAAACAGTACCAATCTAGTTTGGCGTTTTCGATATCGAGTGTATCCTTTGCATAGTTTGAGATGTTCATCTGCACCCACTGTGCGTACGCATCTGGTCCAGCCATGGTTTGTAATGTAGTAAGAATGCCCGAGGATAATATGCAAGAAATATTATAACCAGGTTATCTCCGACTTTGTACCTTTGGTAGCATGAGGGTTCCTTCTCAGGGCTTTATATATTGTATTGCTCGGCAAATCCAGGTAGTGATTAAACATGTAATAGGCCTAGTATAATGAGTGAAAATCAATCCTGGTAACTATATATGATGTCATGACATGGTACCAGAGTTGAAAAAAGGTCCCATTCGAAATACTAATGAAGAACTAGAACATAATATGAAGTATGTGTGTACATATCAGTTTACTGGAACAAGATGTCATGATGAGTACGACATTTACAGTAGGAAAAGTCTACCCTGTCTAACTATGTTCGGTAAATCTAGATTGCCATCATCACCATTGATCTAGAGTGAGACTGTCATGTCAAGTTCGCAGCTTTGATGTCACAAAGCTCAAGTACCCTGGATGCCATGTATATCATTCCACCACTTTCAAGAGATATTTATCCATTCCTCAAGTGATATTCCATTTAAACTTGATCTTTTGATTACATCCAAAGCTATCCACTACTATGACGCGTGTGATTTGTCCGAATATATAGAGATTTCACGTAAGTAGTAGAAAATGCAACCTTCTAAACGTTCTAGGCCTTCTACATTAATAGGATCAACGCCTAGAGCTGTCTAGACCTGCAGACTACTGCAATCAATCTCGTTTATGATGTATGATGCTGCATGCGTATAGTACGAAAGGAAACTCTGATATATGCGAAATAGGTCGTGAGCCCCAATAACATAACATTTCAAAAGGCTTATCGGAGCTCCTCGGCTCATAATTCTGCAATACCTTAGCTTATTATACTATATGGTATTTGAGTCCACTTATTATTAGTAATTGGGATCCCTAATTCTACGTTCTGGGTTTAGAATCAATGATCACTCCAACAACCATGGACGCCGCGGAGTCACTCAACTTGACATCATGAAAAAACCCCATCAGATGAGTTGGACAACCAAAGACATGCAAACGGCAAGGATAGATGTCGCATGACAGTTCTAGAAGTCAACCTTTCTCCGGTAGAGCAGAATCCGTGGTCATTTGCGTAAGGGTGGCTAGGATACCCACTTCCGTCATCCACTTGACAGCTACTATAAGTCGGTCATATCTCTTCCTACGTGAGGCAAATCTTGGTAACTCATCTTGAGATCAGAAAACCACTTTTCAGTCTTCCCACTTTTCTATATATTCAATTTTGAAGATGTCCTGGTTCAACTCCTTGCTCGATGGACTGGGGAGTGTGGTGAACTGGACCATGGCTCACTCAGGTGAGATTGGAAGCGTGATTAACGCTGTCGGTACTGTCGCCAGTCTTCTTGCAGCCGCAGAAGAGACGGTAGATGACACCGATCCAACCGACCTTTTCCCATCTTTTAAGAAGGCGGGGGACTATCTCGAAACCGTGGCGGCCTCGGAGGTTCCTTCAGTTCCCATATCAGCTGGCACCAACACCAGGAAATACTCCATCCAAGGTATCTGGAAGAGCGCCGCACCACTGGATGCATCTCAAAACCCGTCTCCAGAAATGTATCATGACGTTGCCAATATCCTAGCCCAGAACAACATTCCGGAAGCGTTCGTTGGCGCAAAAGGCTATCAGACAGACGTGTCAAAAGATATTGCTCAAGCTATTTTTGCTGACAATCCCTCACCACCGCCGCCGCCTACATCGGATTCTCGTCTCTCAAAATCAAACAAGCGACCCAGTTACATCGCGGCCCCCAAGTTCAAATTTTCTAATAATGATGCTTCGTGTGTCATATCTGGTGCCCACGCGTATTATGCTATCCCCATGGGAAAAGCTGCCACGGAGAATATCTGGCATGGAGCGCTCCAGATAGAAGTTACAAGCACTCCAGATTTTGACCAGAGGTATATCCGGAAAAAGCGGAACTTCCGATATCAAACGCAGCAACTTGCTACAGCAGATAATGTTTGGCTGGTCACTTGTCAGATGACGTGGAACTCTGTCTCTCTAGCGCAGGAAGTCTTTCCTCTCCTGAAAACCAAGTTGAGCTCGGAGTATCCAAACTATAATGTGGTCTTTGACAACCTGTCGGGTCTTATACAAACAATGAAGATACAGGCACCCTCGGATACTACACCAGCCCAAGTCAGATGTGGCCTCACTCAAGCAGTCTTGGATACTTTAACTCAGTTGCAGAATGCGCAGGAAGAGCAAAAAGACTCTACCCCAAATATTCAGCTACCACTTGTGATGGTCACAGATTCGACTTTAATTGTGGGGGGAACTTAATTACATATTGAATTGCATGGATAATTTGGTTCGAAAATGAATTTGGAAGCGATAGTCTCTACTAAATTGCAGGAGTTTATCAATGGCTTTCCGAAAAGTTTGTATTCTAGTCAAATTCCTCTATCCAGTCAGCAATGGCCGATGGAATAAAATGGATTATCTATGCACAAATATTTTACTGTATACGATAATCGTATATAATAGTGTAAATTGCGACAACAGCAAGATAAAACCAGGGAAATCATAGCCCCTATTCATGCCTGCTCGTCTTATTCCCAGGGAAACCCCCACGATGGTACCCGATTTGATTGATAGAGCCGCATAAGCCAGCTTCCAGTCTCTACTCCCTAGGAGTCAAACGGCCGCCCGCCCGTCCGCTTTCTCGCAGCCTGATTGACCGCTAGGGTGTGCGTGCTCCCGTCGCCCCCATGGTGCGTGTACCGTACCGTGCCGTGCCCAGTATGTCCCGCGCTGCTGCCTGCCTGTGTGGGTGGGGTGCGTGCCTGTAAAGACTCGTGTCCTGTCTTGCCTTGCATTGCCTTGCCAGCCCGCCAGCCCAGCCTGCCCGGGCCTGCCTGCCTCCACCTGGCATGATCAAAGTGGTCAATGTGATTGATAGACCATATACCAACAACGCGTCCGCCCATCTTTCTGTCGCGGCACGTACACGCACTTGTTACACGTATGATATGTCACGGCGCGAGGGAAGGAGGTTGGTTAAAAAAGAAAGAGAGGGGTAGAACAGGTTCTAAAAACTAATCCTCTCCTCCCCTTTCTCTCTTCTAAACCTGGTAGGTAGTTATAATCAGGCATGGCTCTCTTCCTCTCGACCTCAATGATAATGTTAGCGTGGTACTTCCATCTCTTTCGCATGACTAATTTTCTGCCACTTTTTATTACGAGCTCATGTAATTAAACCACTAAAATACAGAAAAATTACCGCTTAGTAAGGTGTATGCCCTCCCTCCGCATCGATGACAGCCTGGCAGCGCTTCTGCATAAGTCTAATCTGTTGGTCTAAGAAGCCTATAGGTATCGCATCCCAAGCAGCTCGTACAGCCTCGCGTAATCGATCATAAGATAACTTACGATCATAGTCTCTCAAATATCGATCGCCAATCTAATCTTTTATCCAATCCCAAAGCTATTTAATTGGATTTAGATCTGGCGAATACGGTGGCCAATCAATAGGGTATATCCCACGTTCATAGAGATCCTCAATTGTTAAGAGATTTCGATAAGAGGGTACGCCGTCCTGCATCACGATAAGATGCTTATTTAAATGATTACGAGCCATCGTAACTATTCCATCGATTAGGGGCACAATTCGCTCTGTATATTGAGCACTAGTAATACTACCCTAATCTTTCTCCCAAAATAAACAAGGGCCTTTCTTATTACCATAGAATAAGCCCCAAAACATCCAGCCAGGTGCGTGAGAGATCCGATCTCGTACACAAGTATCATCGAATTCCTCCCCGGCCCTACGCGTAACATAGATCCGTCGATGATAGATCGATGTAACCCAGGTCTCATCAGTCCATAATACCTTCTCCCACTGCTCACGCGTCTAATTAACGTGCTCTAATGCCCAGGTTAGGCGCCGTGTTCGTGTACGATCCGATAAAGGGGGCTTTCGGAGGGCCTTACATCGGTGATATCCACGTCTAGCTAGAGCTCTTCGTAAGGTCTCAGAACTAACAGGAAGTTGTAGTTCTTGAATAACCCTCGAGTAAGGCATTCGTCGTGTCTCTCTTGAAGATGAGATATAATCAATTATCTCATCAAGTTGTTCTTCTGATAGCTTTCGACCTCGGCCGGGGGCCTTACGCGGTGTAGGCCTCTCATCAGTGCAGGCTTTCTGGACCTGGCGCTGAGTGATACCTAATTTCGATGCAATTTGGGCATAGGTATCTCCTCGAGCGCGTAGCGTACGCGCTGCGATACGTTGATCACGAGTAGCCTTATGACTAGGGGTCTGCGGGGTTTCCCTAGTCTCCATGGTATAGGGTGAGGTAGGAGGAGATTCTAGAAGAGAGGAAAGGGTTGAAATGTGTGGTATTAGGCTAGTACTATTTTGGAAGGCGGTTAAAGATGCTATTAGTAATCCACTAGGGATGGAAGTACCACGCTAACATTATCATTGAGGTCGACCTGCGTACAACCCCACCTACCATATCTGGATCTGCACGGCCTCCCGCTGCCAGTACGCGGTCCCACCCTTGGCCCCTGCTGGCCCACCTGCGTGCCCACCATCCATCCCACGCCACGGCCAGTACCTATGACGCCCGCCAGGAGGCTCTCGCCTAGATGCTTAAACAGCCATGGATTTACCCCATCCGCGAGCCGGGCCTGTTCCCGCCCCCAGGGGAGGGGAGGGGTCTCCCGTGCCCGGGCTACCCATCTACCAGGGCCATGGCTGCCCGCACTGCCCGTACATTGGCCGTACCACCATTACCATGGAGAAGCACCGCTGGGTAAACCACAAGGATAAAGATGGCCACTGGAACCCTGGACGGCTCTCCCGCGCCCAGGACCGCGTGGTCCACTGCTAGCGGTTCTACCACTTATTCTTATATTCTAATTTCACGGAAAGATGGCACTATTTTAATAAAAGATCAAAAAAGCCGATTTAGTTATCTTGAAATTTAGGGTAGCTGGGGCCGAGGTGGGAACGTGTTAACTTATTCCCCCCTCCCCCTCCTTCGCCAAAAGGACGTTTTTAAGCGGACTACACCCCTAATGGGCACGAATATCTAAGGGTATTTCCGAAGGTTTGACACCCGCCCCCAACTCCGACGCAGACGGCCAACCGGTTCCTCTGGGTTGACAGTCCCTCTGAGATAACAGCGGCGATACTGGTTACAGAAAAGATCCCGCCGAATAAATGGCAATGGAACTTGAACCCTGTCAAGATACACCTGGAATAGTTGATCTGGTAGTGCTCTTGGTGGAAGAACAAAAGCATTGGCAACATTGGTATCATATAACTTCGATTGTCGAGGTGATAGTTCACTGATACTATTGGTCCGTTCGTGGAATCTTGGCGTAGGTCTGAATGTTGGGTTTGCTTCCGAAATCGAATTTAAGTATACGAATGCATATACCAAGATTTGCGTCCCAGAATTGCACATTTGCATCCCGACCCTCTTCGCCCATATACCTTTGATTTGAGCACGTGGCAATTATTTTGCCATCGGGTGACAACACCACTTCTGTCATTCCGGCCTTGACAGATAATGTCCGCTGGCAGCCCAGCGATCTCTGATACCCATTACGCTTTTAATTAAAGGAGATCGTTGCCCCCAGAACCTGGTTCTCATTTCACTCCTGCTTGGGATGAAAAGTATTGCGGACCCATATATCTGCAAACGCGCTTGCATCATGATCGTCAGATTCCTCATTGTAAATGTTTAGAATCACTTAAGAAGGCGGCATTCTTCGGGCACCCACTGGCTATCGACTATTTGATGTTAGTATCTATGGCAAATAAATTGAATTGACGTATCTTTAGCTATACCTTTGTTTTCGCTAGAAGATTTCTGATTGAACTGATTCTGATTGGGAGCTTCCGGAGTAGGCTGAGATTCTCAAGCCAATGAAGAAAATGGACTTCCAGAAAGGCAGAGAATCGAATTGTCCTCGGGATGGTAGTAGTATAGCGGGAGTGCCGTCATAGTCTAGACGATTTCGATAGGGGGAAACTCTACGGAGTAGAGGAAAACGGCTTTCGATTAAGAGGATCAGGGGTCTAACCCCTGAACAGGACAGCCAGCCCTATCAGGGTATTAGAGACCGCTAAGCTCACGGTAATAGGAAGTATCGACTCTGGTTGGTCCGGACTGTCGCCGGCGGCAGCGGCCAGCGACGGCAAGGGCGGGCGTCGTAGGGAAGCCGTAGGGATCACGTGGTTTACAAAGATGGTGCCCTTTCTCCGCCTTGACTGCACAGCGAGGACGTTGCCAGTATTATATTCCCCCCCTCGGTCCCGGAGAGGAATATTTTAGGCTCGTGGCCGTGGGTGACTATCTAGGAAGACTTACCACCTACTATCGGCTCGAATCTAGCCTTAGGGAGGGGTAAACCAGCGCTAGGTAGTGGGATTCACAGTGGGAATGTGGAGATACATATCGTTACGAATCCGGTCGAGAATATGCTGGAATCCGACACGCCAGCGGGGGCAGAATCACAGAAGGTGTTCTTACGACCGGATCGAGCCTATATATGGGCTTTTTATAGGTACCCATGGGTAGCCCATTCTTGGCATAGGCTTAGGATGGGTATGGTTTTGAAACCCATGGGTATGCATGGGTTGGGTCTTGGTCAAAATCGCAAACCCATGGGACCCATATGATACACGGAAGTCTTATAGCTAGCACAGCTAGTGCTATGACATTAGCATTTAGCAAGAATGCAAGGTATAGCTTTGCAGGAGCCTTTCTATTATTCATTAGCAAAAGTAAGATTATGTATTACCCCACGTCCCCCGGAAGAACAGACTCTAATGTTATTATCCTAAATAGTGTACGATTCAATAGCCCTAGCCTGGGCTATTAGCTTGTTTGGATTTGTTACATTATTCCTACTACCTATTCCATGGGTTCTATACAGATATAGCCCCCGGATTGAAGCTAAGAGTCGATACCCTACAATTAAGTATTAGGCAATAGCCAAAGTCACACCCGGTTTGTTTTCTATAATCTTAAAAATATTCTCTGTAGCCTTTTAGCGTACTGATAGTTTACGTTAGATTGAGTGAAAACGAAAGCTCATACGGACTCTAGATTCGGCCCTCAGGTCAGGATTTTGTACCGAGTACGGCGGCTCTAATGCGACTGATGTGTCTATCGTGCAAAACTCTATTGAATTTTATTTTACCTCATCTTTAGCTATAGATCAAATGCGTACTATCTACGAAGTCTGATTCCTTAGGGGGATATCCAATAGATCCAAGTAAATTATTGAAAGAACGACCTCCACGCCAGTAGAAACTAGCACCGTAGTGCATTAACATTAGACTTTTCTTTAAGCACTTCTCAAGCCGTTCTGCAGATTGCGAATAAATACGAGATTCCTCGACAGGCTGTCAGCTCGACGATCACGAAAGCGACTGCTTGCCACACGTGTGGACTAGTCACCAACCGATTTGTGAGGATGTGCAGGAGCTAGCTCCGGAATTATCGCGCAGGACGAGGAGGCTACGGAGGCTAAACCCTTCAAGGGTCGTGCAGATATCCCCCGCCACCAAGATCCAGTACCCCGCGAAAACCCGTACCAAGCAATAGCAATATTTTGCCTCTCACTCTGGATAATCACATTATTGGTTCGGTGAAGTATTTTTTTCTTTATAGAGCGTTCGTACTTCTCAAGACCGCCTAATGATTCGTCGACTTGTTAGTGTACCTAATACTTCATACCAGGAGAGATTTTCCTTCGAAACCCATTGTTCTACGAGCCAGCCGCTAGGGTGATTTAGTGCTACGGACTCCGCCGCTACACGTGGTCGATCGCCGAGATTTAACACGATCACTTGATATTGCGATGCTACATCGCTTGCGTCTTCGGTTAATTGATCTGCAAGGCGAGGTCACGAAAGACAAATTATAGCACTTGTATTCTATCGGGTGAACTAGTATATAAGGTAGAAAAATGTGGCCGCAAAACAGATCTTTTTCTTTCGGCTCCATCTCTTTCTCCATTATTTCCACACCCTTGGGAACCATGATCTTCTCAAGGACCACTGCGCTTCTTGTCATGGCGTCGGGGGTTTATGCCCAGTCGCAGTATACTTCTACTGGCACGGCTGCCGTGGCTAAGGCGGCAGCCACCGCACTGACTCTATCCCCGACATCGAGCGTCGCTGGTTTAACTTTCGATCGCTTTGTTCAGATCTGGCTTGAAAACGAGGATTACAGTGCGGCCATCAAGGATAGTGAGTAACAAATGTCGTCGAAGACGAATTGAACAATATTGCTAACCTGAGATTCAGCAAATCTTGCTTATCTCGCTTCTCAAGGCATCTCCCTCACAAATTATTATGCTATCACCCATCCCTCTCAGGTAAAATGATCTAGCAGTCATGGGCTATCTATTCTTGCTCACGGAATAACAGCCTAACTATGTGGCTGCCGTTGGTGGTAGCACCTTTGGTATCGTCGATGATAATACACACTATATCTCTTCGAGCACGAAGACAATCGTTGACCTCCTCGAAAACGCTGGTGTCAGCTGGAGTGTGTATCAGGAGGATATGCCTTATTCCGGCTTTGAAGCCAGTTACCGCAACCAAAAGACTGGTGCAAATGACTACGTTCGCAAGCATAAGTGAGTCCCCCAATTCTATAAAGTGCCGAGGTCAAAGGTTATTAACAACCCATTTGAAAGCCCCCTGATGAGCTACAACTCGGTGACGTCAAATACCGACAGACTGGCTAAATCCAAGAACTTCACTATGTTCAATGAAGACTTGAACAACAATAAGTTGCCTCAATGGATGTTTATCACCCCTAACATGAGTAAGTCTCTCCTTTCCCTTACTGAGACCCTTTGAACCAGGTCAGATGTTAATGTGCTCATCAGCAAACGATGGCCATGACAGTTCCCTCGCCGCGGCCGGAGCCTGGTCCCGTAACTTTTTGACCCCTCTGCTCTCAAACAAGAATTTCAACACCGATCGCACTTTGATCATCCTTACCTTTGACGAGGGTTTGACCACTGGCACCAATCAGATTTATGCTGTTCTTTTGGGTGGCGCGATCTCTAGCGCTAAGGCTGGTACCACGGACAGCACCGCGTATAATCACTATAGTCTGTTGAAAACTGTGGAGACCAACTGGGGCTTGGATAACCTTGGAGAGAATGATGTGGATGCTACTGCATTCTTCTAGGTGGTTGACAATGATCTCCACTAGGAGATAGAGTCTGTATCACGCATGGACAGCCAGCCGGTCGGGGTTTCAACCTATGCGGCGTTGCCTCCTTACGTGTATTGAGGTACATAAGCACATGTGTATGCATATTTTGACATAATAGCTCTAATCTCGTACACAGATGCTGAATAGGATAGATTGAAATCTCTAGTCTCTATTAACCAAATCTAAAAGGATATAAGAAAGTTAAGAGGTTGTTAGTACCAATACATTCTAGCTGGAATGTTTCAGCGCAGATTCCCCCGCTTTCCGAAAAGAGTAAAACTATATAAAGTCATGTAGATACAAAATTGCTGTAATTTCCTAGATAAATTGGTCTAATCTTGTTACTAGCCTATGTTATGCTATCTCGCTGAGATTGAAACCTGGGAAACAAGATTCTTGGATTTGACCTGGCTTCAATCTCATCAGAACCCTAGACCATCTTCAATCCATCCAATGACTCTAATAGGCGAACTACTGGCTTATGGCCTTTTGATGCACCCCTAGATAATGCTGTGAAACCATCCAAGTTCGTCGAGTCGACGTCCACCCCTCTAGTCTCTAGTAGCAGCCTCTCCACCGTTTCGTGACCCTCCGATGCAGCCCCGGATAACGGCGTACAACCCAAAAAGTCCTTTGAGTTGACATTAACCCTCCCTGTCTCTAGCAACAGCCTTACAACCGCTTCGTGGCCCTCCGATGCAGCCCACCACAATGGTGTACCACTATAATAGTCCATTAAGTTAATATTGACTCTCCCCGTCTCCAGTAAGAGCTTGACAACAGGCGTGTGGCCATTTGACGCGGCCCGTAAGAATGGTGTGCCATCATCATAATCCTTCATCATGTCGATTTCCACTTTCCCGGTTTTTAGTAATAGCCTCACCACCCCCTCATGACCTTCGGACGCAGCCCACCACAATGGCGTGGTACCACCGGGTTCCGTCGAGTTAACGTCTACCCTCCTAGTCCCCAGTAGTAACTTCACAACTGCCTCGCGGCCATTGGAAAAAGATACAGATAACGGCGTGGATCCACATACGGTGTTCGTCTTTTTTGGATGAATCGAGCGAATTGTTCTCCTGCCCCCAAAATATGCGTTGTAACTTCGGGCCGGCCCCCCGTGGGGCCGGCGGTATGACAGCCCTTCCTGGCCCCAAAGAATGGAGCGGTCCGATTTTATAAATACTGCACACCGTGGACATCACTACTGGTGACTGATATCGAAGAAAAGTGCCAGAAAATGCTAGAGAGAGGCCATAGGGCTGACACACTAACAGAGACTAGTTGCAGCCGGAAGTAACTGTTATCCAACAACAATATTCTGGCCCCCGATTAAGGTTAGAATAAAAAATCCTCTGCTTTGAGGTCTTGCATTTTGTTTGCGGTAATATGGCTATGCAGGCTATGGACTTCTCCCCAGAGGCAAAAATAGATAATAAACCCTTTCGGTTTGAGAGAGCCTTTCATGATGGCTATTGGGGCTTAGTGTGGCATTATTCCGAACATAAAAGCCCTCGTATCTCCCTGTCATACACAAGAGGTAAGTTGAAATCTCTTCCAGTTAAAGCAATCTCCAAAACCGCGATTACTACCTGTACCGTATCTCTTTTCTTTGAGCGAAAAGATCCGATCAAACCAAACTAAAATGAAGTGTATGTAAACATAACGGACCTGTGCGAGTATATGGCTAATTCATTCAGTTATCAACCTTACCGTCATTCCTGTTCTGGGAGCCCTTCTATTTCCTTTTACCTCTGCAGCTCCTTTTGCAAGTAAATCGCTTGCGAGAGCTCAGAATACAGAGGATGCGGAATGGATTAGTCCGTCCATTGTCAGCTTCGACTTTACCAATGGAGAAAACATCGGTAATGAGAAACGCTTCTTTCTCGGCGCGCGTGACTCATCGACCACTCTTTCTGGCCTGGGAGGCTGCCGTCAGCAAGAAGGTTTGGTTAATTCCTGTTTCATTTTTCCACAAAGAATTTAGTCTGACTCTTGCACAAGTGCCTGGCTGGCCGAAAAAAACAGCCTTCTAAGGAGCAGTTCGACAAATGTGCAAAGCAATCAGGCTTTGACACTACAGGGTGGCCATAAGAAAGGACTTTCAATCGTGCATAAGGGCCGTATGGTACAATTAGTTGTTACGGTGGCTAATGTTGCCGGTATCAATGTCAAGTCCAAACTGGTTGATCTATGCGTGGAAACGATCAAATATCAGGCAGAGACATGCACGGCTGATCTAAAGTACGTATCTGTGAACCATCAGACCGACCACGTTGCTAAGGCATCAACCTCGACCTGGCGAGATGCAAAGGGCTCTGTACAAGCTATATTTGACTTCGGCTTTGCTATGCCTGGGACCCTCAGCTGATTGACGAGAGTCTTATATTGGGTCCTAGTTAAGCCTACTTCATAGTTCTCGGTCATTCAGTTTCCCTTCGCTCTTGCTCACTGTTTGTTCTGTCTTTTGAATTGATGTGTTGCTTACCTTCTACTCCACACTCGTTGATATATTTATCTGATATTTACTGTTGAAATCCGATTTTACGTCCATGGCAACGACTAAATTTCCTTTGAAACAGGATCATTATATTGAAACATTCCGTATGTTCCTTCAAAATGAGAATACTCCCACTGAAGGCTTGTTCTGCCCACCAAGGATGGCTACAGGAAATCTCAAAGCAAATGTAGGAATGGCACGCAAGCGAATAGACGCTCAGGTCCTCCTTTCCTCCTTTCTGTCTCCTCCAATTCCTTCCCCTAAGGGTCCTCCTCTCATCGGGACTTTGGTCAGTCTCGATTCACTCGTTGAATATCCACAGTGATACATTTAAGTGCACCCGTCAATATAGAGCAAGTACCAGTTATGTGCCGAGGTACTCGAAGTAATCGTACCCGCATTGCCGGTAGTAGAGTCAATTCCCGTAATTACCTGGATATCGGAGGTGGTCACGGTCACATTGTCGCCGCTAGTAATCCAATGCTCAGGGCTAGAATGGCTGAATCCCGCTGTCATCGAAGGGAGCTTGGGCACTGTATCATCAGAGTGTGTGACACGCCATTGGGTATCGACGTTCGTGATATATTTTGCTAAGGCAAGGTTGCCCACGCGCGGCTGGCCGTAGGTATACTATATGTGTACACTCGCGTTAGCAACTTGAGGTCCGTGCCTGATACCTAGTTTCATCACTGATCTATAGGTTATATGATATAGGGGAATATCGGAAGTAGGAATTTCTCACAATGTTCAGGGTATAGCCCTGATTATGCAAGTCCGTCCCGCACAGCATTGCCAAGGCACCGCCGAGACTATGCCCAGTGACGACGAGCGCATAGCCGGGATATGTCTTCTGTGCAGAGTCGATTTGCGTCTTCAGCGTGGATGCGACTGTCTGGTAGTCATCCCAGAACCCCTGGTGCACTTGACAGCCGTTGCAGAGTGAGCTAGGAATAAGTGCTGTGCTGATATCAGCGATCCAGTTACTGAAAGTGCGGCTGCCGCGGAAGGAGAGCACAATGTGCTGTTTTGTGCTGTCAGCTGCGAGAAAGCCCGCTGCGTCACCGTAAGAATTTGTACTGGTGAGTTACTGTCAGTGGCTTGTAAGAGATAAAATTAGATAGGTTGAGGGGTAGTTCACTTATCGAATTCGTAGAGCAGTGTCGTGTTTGCGGCTTGCACATCCGGGCAGTTGTTGGCTGAACAAGAAACGACCGTGTTTGCACCATCAGTGTTTCCAGAGCAGTAGGCTGCTGCGGACCACTGGGCGTAATAGTCCAACTGGCCAATGAGTGCGGACGACACAGCTCGTGAGATGGTTAGTTTAAATTCAACATATACGGAGCTCTGCCATACATCGTTTCTGAGGTGCTGCAAAGGCACTCGTGGCGAGACTGGCCAAGGCCCAGGACTGCGCTATTTCGAATTTCATGGCTGTGATAGATTGGGAAAGAAGCAGATTTGATTGTCCTGAAGACCGGACGACCCTGCATCTTTATATAGATTCCACTGGAATCAGCATCCAGGGTCATACACTGACCCCATCAGGATGAGGGGTCGATGCCCACGGATCTACAGATAAATCTTGGAATAATTGGAAGGATGGCATCTAACCTCGCACAGACCTACTGGCACTAATGCCGTGACCGAGGCTTATGACTGGCTACTCTTAATCTTTAACCTTTTTTTTAGCCTTTTACCAGGCACGGAGCGGACGTCCCAAATCAGTAAGGTGGCCGTCGTTATACCAGGTTATTTCTTCTTGACACAAAGCTTAAGTACAAGATTGAGGATTGATCAGGGTCTTATTCGTGCCCGCATGAACCACATGTCAAGTGAGGCCGTGATGAGGCAGGGATCCGCAATAATCAAGATAATTTCTAGCCAGTTACGATATAGAGTCATTGCCAGATGCCGTAACTAACATATCTATCTCTCCAATTAGAAAGTGCGAAAGACTGCGGTAGTCGCTCTGAAAACCCTGGAATCATGACAGCACGTGCAGAAATGCACCCGACGTGTTCAGTGATTCTCGCTCTAACTTTTGGTCAAGGCAACTGTAAGCACACTTCTCGCTTCATTCTCGTTTGCGATTACTAGTTTAGTCGTCACGTCTACCGACTTTACTCCGCGGGGTCTACACCCCCTATTAATCTATTAATAAGTTTCCCGACACTTCAAAATCTCACTTTCTAATAGGTTTTTTAATCGACGTTACCTCAAAGCCGACTGATAAAAATTACCTTAAGATAACTTGAATATATAAGTTAATATCTAATATTCTATTATGTCTACTTTTTTAGAAGAAATTAGTGACAAAGGGTAGAAAACAGAGGGTTTAAAGTAAGTCGTTGAAACTTTTAACTACTATATTCAAACGCTAATTATCGTGATAAATTATACAATAGTATATCTTTTCAAAGTGATATTTAAAGTCTTTAGGCTTTCTTTTATCTTATTATTATTTTCGGTGATTTTTTATGATTTTCGTTATCAAATAGCACGCTATTTAAAAAAAAACGGCTCGGATTTTGCGAAAAATCATCTAAATTTTTGTATAGTGTGCCATACAAGATATAAACTTTCAGAGTTTAACCTCACTTTGAAGTATAGCAACTCACTGTAGTAATGTTTTATCAAGAAACATTATATATAAAAGTTTTTAGCCTTCTAATTATCTATTAGATCCTCCCTTTAGAGATAATCTATATAATATAAAAATCAGGAGATAAATATGGTCAAGAATAGGTAGTTTTGCCCAGAAAACGCCATTGTAGGGAAACTTAAACACGGGTTGTAACTTCAGTGCGCTTTTATCGATGAACTATACGTACCTGCTATAATCTAAGATAGACTACTAGAAAGTTAGATGGATACTAGAGGGGAGCTGCGCTGATGTCTTTTTGTCTAGCCTATTCTAGACTAAAAGTTTCCAACGGAAAACAAACGAAGTACGAAGATTGGTAAACATAAATTCTTGGTGAGCCTAGCTTGAAGGGATATAAGAATCAGGAGTCTCGTTTATTAAAGGGATGACTCACCCCTTTTATACTAAGATATATCAGAGCCCTCAACCGAGATCATGAACTTTAAGGCTTCGACCAGGGGAATTGGAGATGAAATCTTGGAACCGCAAACCTTGAAGAAATCATTTACCTTTAGATAAGCAGTCCCTTTGAGCCTATTCATGGCCCATAAAACTATTTATAGCCCAGAGAGGATACCGAATTAAAGCATAGAATATAACCAAAGTGACTATATCAGCAGAAATAGTCACAAGTTACATCCTTGTTACGTCCGAGAGATGTGTAGTACCGCCCGAGCCGGACGCCCCATAGTCTTAAGTATAGTTAGTTATTTTTAAGGATTCAACATCGATACTACTAATAGCAGTGTCGAGTTCCTCACGCAAGTTGTCAGCGGTGATGGCGAGGCGGTTGTTGTGGATACGTTTCACATAGTATCCCCCATTCTCTAGGCAGAGGATCTTTTCCGGGTTCACCTTAACAACCTCGGCTATTAATGGTCTGTTGTGTAAAATAAGGAGGTTGGTCGGTGGCGTGGACTGGTATCGCGCAATTCCTTTAGCTACAGTGGTCAGAGATACAAGAATATACGTAAGGAATATACCAATGAGACAGATATGAGCTTTGTGAAAAAGATAATTTGGCATCTTATCAATGTCAGTAGTGGATTTTCCACGATCCTTTACTAACAGACTGCGTAAACCAACCAGAAAACCAGGACGAATGAAAGTACCAGGCCTACTTATAAGCAGATATTGTGCGCCAGAGTCACTCGTGAACCTTAGACATATAACCGTCAGGTGCTTGACGAATCATGAGACAACTCTAAGGTCCTCGGCAGCTCTTGATAGATGATTGAGTAGGAGCAAAAGCGATTTCAACGAAGGGGTATCCATCGTGTAGGCTGCTAAAACTAATGCAGATGGGTTAGCTATTTTTTGCAATACAGACGTAGACAGAGATCTGTAGATTACCTGATGGCGATCGTGGTCGCCACTACGCACAGGAAGCAAAGCAAGCAGGAGGGAAAAACCAGTCTTGGTCAAATCTCTAGAGATCTCTACGAAAGCAGAACAGAAAGGGGGAAGCAGAGGCCTCTTATAGGCCGGCAGATCTAGGCGCAGGGCCTGGACAAACAAGGAACCTGCCATCAGGAGGGAGGGAATCTCCATCAATACCTTTCAGAATTTGAGGGAAATATAGCCTGAGGCGGAATAAAACTATGTGGGGGAACACGGATTTCTCAGCTGCATGAGAAATGCTTTGATATTTGTTCACCCAGTCCCAGATAGACTTAGGCTGAGTTGTAACTAGAGGCGTTGCAGTGTTACGTTTACGGCGTTGGAAGAACCGGTCTATATCCCCCTACATCTGCCATAGGTAGGAAGGCAACGTTTATTCATATTACTTAAATCTCAAATCTCTGCTAACACAGAGAAGAAACATCACATGGAGAACGTGGTCTTCAAAGTAGCGATTAAGTAGTGCGTCTCCCTGTTCCCTCCCTCTCCTAACACTCAAGGAAAATTTCCGAAGTTGAGCCGGAAAGTTTGAGTTGATACGGTCAATATATTGTGTTGCGTGGGATGGGGCTTTTGAAACGCTATCTATCCTATCCGTAGCTGAGTCCAGGGAGTGAGAGGCGTAGTGTATACAGTGTATAGAAAGGGAGTTGTGTAGAAAGCTGGTCCACCTTGGGGAGATAAAAGTGGAGAACCTTGAGCCTCTGTACCAATCGAAGAATAAGAAGTGGTGGGAGGTCTGATCATCGTGGATGAAGCAACAGTCGCAGACCCACTGGGGGGTGGTACCGGCACTGGAGCTCCAACAGAGCCGCAGAATTTGTGAGCAAACGAGAGCGTCCCTATGTTGAGAGTGTGAAATAGAAAGGTTAGGCGCGAATCAATACATCGTTGCAATATTCAGGGAGCTTGCACTTTTTTGGTCCGGGGCATTGCACGCTGTTTCGATACAGGCATTCATATTAGTGAAGAAAGTCTTCTGGGTACAGATACACTTGGCATCAGTAACTGAACAGCCAGCAGAGCTAATGGCGCCAAAGGCACAGGTAATCTGTGAACTTAAGAGTTAGTAAGCCCGTCTCTCGAAAATGAAAAATTCTGAACAATTGAGGCGAGATAAATTCTCACCGCGCAAAAGGGGAGCTGAGACATGCCCTGTCCAAAAGCACTGGCAATTATCAGCAAAATAGTACAGATGTACTTCATGGCGGCCGGGCGAATGTCGACTTGCGATACATTTTATTGGTATGTGTTATATGACAGTATTAACCTGTTGGAACTATTGCTAAAATGTTGGCACAATGGCATGATGGCGAAGGCGTAGGTGAGCTTTTATCTGGCTGGCAAGCAAGGGATGGCCATTTTCCAAGATTACCCACAAACGGACGATGCCGATTGGTCAATTTGTGTGAAACTCCGGTGACTTTGATTGGTTACTGCATATCATGTCATTTCTGTTAGGACCGATCGAAGATTTGTTGGCTTTTAGGTCACCTGACCTGATCTCTCTCTCTCTCTCCCCCTCCTTCAAGCCAATCTTTGGGCTGCTTCCTCTATCGGGGTCATCCCTGCAGTGTAAATGAATATCCTGCTACATATGCCCTACTCTTAGCTTGATTTCGTCGATCCACTAAATACTGATACTATATCGGTCTCCAAGCCACTCCACTCAATCGGTGAGTTGTAATATGACGTATCATGATGGGAAGTGCTGTACCTTACCACTATTACTACTGCGCCCCTTCGATTTTGTTACGGAGTAGATTGGGCTGAACCTTTGCGCTGATCAGGCCACCCGTCAGCCACCATCATGGTCTTAAGGGTCTGATCAACTGTCTTTTCATCGTTATCATCAGACAATAAGCAATTTCTCTTTCAGACTTATGCGGGATGGAGATAGCGAGTTCGGTTCAGTGTGATGTACTTTTCAGGGTATACAAAGAACGTTAATTAACACTTTCGTGAACTATGGCGGTGTCAGATCCCCAACCCAGGAATGCCAAGACAATAACAAGATACGTTTTGGAAAGATCTGCCGGTGGATCCAATCACATCAAGCAGCGCCTCGTATCCCCAAATATGGAATGGAATTCGCGGGGGAAGCTTTGGTGCGATGATTCACGCCGGACTGAAGCGCTTAGTACGATCTATAAACAATGTCTTCCCAGTCTCGATAAAATCTATTTCATCGATCATCGAGTGACCTGGAGCAGCCTCCACTGTCGCAACATGTATCGTGTACAGACAAGTCTAACTTTATTACTTAGCTTGGCAACAGCCATCGCTGGTTCGGTTGTTCACCACGATGACTCCTTTCAGCCGGATCATATTCTCCGAGTCACTGCCCAGAACTACACGGAAGCATGCACCACAAGATATTCAGTCCTTGTCAACGGAACTTCCCCGGGGCCCGAATTGCGCCTCACGGAGGGACAAGTGAGTTGGGTTCGTGTCTATAATGACATGAAGGATGACAACACCACAATAGTAAGTTGGAAAAATGATCTGTTGAAAACTTGTCACTGATGACAATGATAGCACTGGCACGGTCTTACTGCGTTTACGGCTCCATTCTCTGACGGCACCCCAGCGGCTAGCCAATGGCCGATTCCTGCGGGTCACTTTTTCGACTACGAAGTCAAACCCGAGATCGGTACTGCAGGAACCTACTTCTACCATTCTCATGTCGGCTTCCAGGCGGTCACCGCAAAGGGCCCGCTTATTGTGGATTCGAATGACGACCCACCGTTTCGTTACCATGAAGAACGTACAATTATGCTATCTGACTTCTTCAACGAGACTGATAAAAAGATCATCGATGGATTGACCTCAAGCCCTTTCAAATGGAGTGGAGAGACCAGCGCTATCCTGGTAAATGGGCAAAGCCGTCAGGCAACCAACAGCACAGGCTCATGCCAGTTGGCTTCGATCTGCATTGAACCGGGCTTGTCGTATCGTTTGAGGTTCATTGGGGCTACCGCTCTATCGTTCCTTTCGCTTTCAATCGAAAGTCACGACTTGTCAATCATTGAAGCAGATGGTCATTACACCAAGCCGCTCAATACTAGTTTCTTGCAGATCGGAAGTGGCCAGAGATACAGTGTACTGCTCAAAGCCAAATCGGAGGCGGCGTTGAAAAGGGCAGGGAAACGGCAATTCTACATCCAGATCACCACGCTGGAGAGGCCAAAAATTCTAACGAATTATGCTGTTTTACATTATTCAAGCGGGACACCGGCAGATCTGATGACCGTGCCTTTGTCTCCGCCACTTCCTACAGCGAAGACAGTCCAAGGGTGGCTTGATCACCAGCTTGAATGTCTGCACCCAGATCACGTTTTCCCTACTCTGAATGAGGTGACCCGCAGAATAATAATCGACGTCCATCAGAATGTCAGTGACCATGTTATATGGCTGCAGAATGGATATGACTGGGTGCAAAGCTTCCCTCAGTCGCCATACCTGGTCGATATTTATACGGGGAGGCTTGATACCGGTGAGTTATATCAAAGAGCAATTAGCCAAGGTCATGGGTTCGACAATATTACGCGTACCTTCCCTGCTCAGATTGGAGAAGTCCTTGAAATCGTCTGGCAAAACCGAGGAACCTTCACGAACGGAGGCTTAGATGCTCACCCATTTCATGCTCACGGCAGACACTTCTATGATATTGGTGGAGGAGATGGAGAATACAACGCTACCTCAAACGAAGAGCGACTCAAATCCTCTCGCCCAATCCAACGCGATACATCCATGCTGTACCGGTACCGCGAGAAAACAACGCCTCTCGCCCCTTCTGGGTGGCGGGCTTGGCGGGTCAGAGTGACCGAGGCTGGCGTGTGGATGTTCCATTGCCATGTCCTTCAACATATGGTCATGGGTATGCAGACTGTTTTCATATTTGGGGATCGAAATGATGTTATGGCGCAATCTGATCCTGTTGATGCTGGGTATCTGACGTACGGTGGCTCGGCATATGGGAACACGACACATTCTCCTGTCGTGCGACATTATTTTAACTGAAGAACTTGGATTCAAGTACATGAATAGAATGGACCTTTCAATGGGTTTAAAAGGAACGTATACTATTTTATACGACATAACCCTCCACAATACTCCAATCAGCATCTAGTTGTAGGGCGTTACTCGATAGTAGATTGTCCTCGATAATATCATAGCCCCATTTGCGTGCGGCAGGCCAGCTTCTTCAGTTGACCAAGTCTTCTGAGCAGCCCATTCAATCACGTCGCAAAATCCGTCCATTGAAGTCTCGGAGTGACTTGCAAGTTCCTGGGAAACTTTATTCAAACTCGATAATATTGGTACAAACGGCTGTGTAGTCTTTCAAAAGTCTCCAGTCACTAATACTATCCCGTATGAAGTTCCGAAACACGACCTCGGAGGAAAATCTTTCGAAGTTTGCCTTCCCGGGCATATGAAAACATTACGCACGGTATTCAGGTTCTCCAAAAATCAGCCAAGAGAGGTAATAACAGTAACAAAACCATATTCAAGGAAGATATGTGTGTATTCTTTTCTATGTCGTGTCTTATTCTCAAATTGTACAATTAGTTCGAGAAGATTTAGTGATGCGTTGTACTGTTATCTATGACGGATACCACCTATCACAAATAGGAAGCGCTGAATGCCTAATATTCATGATTTATTTATCACGCTTCGTTTCGGATATTGGTTTATTGCAGAGAAACGTTCATTCAGATTCGGAAATAATGATATAACCAAAGACGATGTATGAATGAAGGCGAATGTAAGAGGGTCATTCGCTCGGAAAATCATGGGATTTTAGGTGGAAGGAGGCGAGGCTCCAAGAAATCGAAAATAGCTTGATGTCATCTAAAGAAGGCTCCGGGACCCATGGCATGGCCGAGTCGGACCGACTGACGATAGTCTATTCGGGCCGACTTCGAGAGAGCCCCGCCCGCAGGGCCTCAGCCCACTCTCTAGTTACCATCTTTCCTTTCCATTATTAAGTTTTGCATACGAAACCTTTCCCTACTCCATTCCTTCCAATCCTTCACTCCACCAAGGCAAGACTTCGGCAAAATCGAAAATTAAATATTACAGCGTATAATGTTGTGGAAGCGAACCCGCCCTGCGTCTAGGTTCAATTATTAGTGATTCTTAAGCAGGATCCTCTAATCTTGTAAGGTTGAAAGATCTACAAGCATTCCTCGCAGACATTCCTATCAGATAGCGTGTGGACTGGCTTATCATGGTGTGTAGATTGAGTTGTATGATCGACACTATAAGGACTCATTGCAAAAGGTGATCAGGGTTCTTGAAATGTGCACGTTAAACTTGCGGGGTGAGCCAGATAAGATTCAGCACTAGCAAGGAATGACTTACATACATACTACCATGCATCGCTGTGCTTAAGCGTAACAACGACTACCCAACTTCTCCGACCATACTTGGGGCCGATGTCTTAATTCTACTGCAAGGGGATTTAATTCGGCTCATGCAGTAGACCAGAGTTACACAATGCCTCGTATATGCGATGCATATGCAACTCACATGCAACGTAGAGGGTATTGTGCGGTGATAGCGGCTAATCACGTTTAAGATCGTCGATGATGGAATGGTCAGGTGGATGATTGAATAATCACATGAGTAGAGACATAGCAAGAATTCTGATTTTTAGCAGGAGATAAGATTGCTTGATGGATCGCCCTGGCAAAATGGCCCTCGTGCTGTCATGACTTATAAACAGGCGCTGAATTTACTCGTTGAGGCTGCATACTAGCCGTTCTCATTGGGGGTGGTAGGGGCCCTTACGATTGTATTAATGGGTGAGTGTCATTAGGACCCTGATTAAGAGGTATGTTGGTATCTCAAAGCCTAAAGAATTGGTCGGTGACCCATTAGTTTAGAGTCGAAAGTAAGGCTTTCGAAGCCGATCGTCACATTAACGCGGTGGCATAGGTTTAGACATGATTAAGGTAACGAAACTGAAGCTGGTAGTTAATTCAAAGAAATCCTTAGATAGTTGTGTAACACTATGTATCTCAAAATTTGTCTCCACTCCATACCCAAAACAATTCTTGCGTGGTGTTCTTATACCAATTCTCAGCTGAACATCATGATCCAATTGTCAAAGGGTTAAGCCCGTCATATTCAACTCTTATTGCCTGAAAGTGAGTCTTTCTCGGCAAGAACAGCGCGATCAGAGATGACTTCAAAGTTGTTAGAGCGGAATGGAGTGACCTCAAACTTCGAAAACTTTCTAGCTGAGATCTTCTTCTCAAACAAAATGTCAAGTTCAGACGCAGTGCGTCCCTTGGGCTCCGGTAGACGGAAGAATGACCAGACAAAGCAAATCATGCAGAACGGTGCCCAGATGAAGCCTCCTTTGCCCTTCAAGTTCCAGGCAGTGGGGTTGAGAATGGGGGGATTGAGGAAGTTGGCTATAATACTTGCGATGTTGTAACAGTTGCGAGCAAGAACTGCGCTCTTGATTCTCAGGCGAGTGGAAGGAATCTCAGAGATGAGGCAGTAGGTGACAGGGCCGACCGTGAGGTCGTAGGTGAAAACAAAGACCAGTAGGAGGGCAGCTGACGAGTAGCTCAGACCGGGAGTGGTATGGTTTGGGATACCCAGAAAACCGACTAACATCAACACGGTGAACATAATCCCAAGTCCGGTGACAAAGAGCTTTCGCCGACCAACACGCTGCATCACAAACCATGAGCAGACTGTACCGCACCAGCCGATGGCGTTGACACCAAGACCAAAGTCGAATGATTGCTCGCTGCTGAAGTCGATTTGCTGCAGGAAATAAACAATATTGCCTCCGTACCATATACCGCAGAAGACTTGGCACATCCAGACGCAGCAAACAATTTCGGTACGACGCCGGTCAACTCCCTTAAGACAATCCCAGTAGCTCACACCATCTCGGAGCAGCTTCTCGTGGGTGTTTGTGATGACCATTAGTGCCACGGCATCATCCGTATCGTATTCCGAGTCACCAGGACTGGCCAATTTGGTAAGCGATCGCTTTGCTTCGTCAATCTTGCCGTGACGGACCAACCACCAAGGAGACTCAGGAGCAAAAAGAACACCAATGATGATCGGAACAGGCCAGACCCATTGAATAGCATAGGGAATTCGCCAACCCCATTCATCCGTCCGGCCCAAGAGACCTCGCAGGATTCCAGTCGAGATAAACTGGCCGGTGACCCAGCACAGATTGACATAAGTGGTCAAATACGGACGCAGGATAACAGGGCTAACCTCGGCAGCATAGGTGGTTGTCAAGGTCTGGAACGCACCCCAGGGGATTCCACACAGAACCTCACCGGCGAGGAGCATTCCAATATTGTTGGCGAAGAACATGATGAAAATAAACCCGATGAGCGAGACCAAGGCACCGATCATCGTCCTTTTATAGCCCCATCGATCTGCAATGAGACCAGCAATAAGAAGGCCCAGTATTTGCCCCACATTGGTCGCGTTCTGCAGGCCAGTTTGCCAATTTGATGTGACTTGATAGCCACCTTCCTTGGAGGGAACACCAAATCGCTTCTGGAATGTCGGGTAGGCATAGAACGAGCCGAGGAGAGAAGTATCGTATCCCTCCATGATGATAGCAAGAGACAAGATAAAAGAGAAGACAACTGCCTTCGGGAATAACTTGAATGCATCCCAGTTGGTCAAGTTATGTTCAAATGCAGACGCTCGACGGGCCTTTTCTACCATATTGGCAAAGTCCGGAACCTGCTCGGCCATTTGCAAAAGAACTTCATCTTCGATTCCGATCGTATTCTCCCCCAGGGACTGGGAAGGCACGGCGAGGTTATGCTCAACATGGCCAGCCGCCTTGAGATCCTCCATTTCGATAGATTGGAACTTGGGACCTTAAGTATTCAACGGGCAGAAAAGATGAAAAAAAAAAAAAGTCCAGATAAGAGTACGCTGACCTCAACGAGGAATGAGCTTGGTAGAACATGACCACATGAGGAGGAGCATCGTGTTTATATCAACCATTTCTTACCCCAAAGCAAATCCATAGGACCTCAAATGGCGCACTCTCGTATGAACAAGCCATGGATCTTGCGCCACTAGGTCGCTGGAATTCTTTGTTTGCGGGGGAGATTGTGGGGAAATACGGTTGTCAGGAAAAGTTTCGACTTGTGCTTCCGAAAATGGCGAGACGGCCGGCATTGTGAAAATCAAGTTTGATTGAATATGGCAAGGAAAGGGTGTGATTGGATCGCTCCCGCTATTTCTTTCGCTGTGTTTCTCGGTGTAACTGAGCACCGACGTGCGCGAGTCAACATCAAAAACTTTAAGAGTTCAGACGAATGCTGTGGCGTCTGAGCGAGGCTGGTCACGCTGTGTCGAAACAAAGAGTACTTCGCCAAAAGGGGTACGGTGCTGGCTTTTAAGTGGACCAAATGGGGTTTCACTGTGTTTATGTAACAAGACGGTCAGATAGCTACCTGAACCGAGTCGGATTTAGGCGGAATTGGGCTTCTTTGTCCACATTGCACTCATTCAGTCCCAACAGACTTCTAGAAGTGGAACAAGAAGCGCAACGTCAGGTTTCTTATTCGGTGTAATTTTCGCAAGATTTTGGGACGTTTTTCTCGCCTTCATTTTGAATTACAGCGAACCAGACAACAGTCGTTACCAAAATCGCTACCTTTATCGCCGTAAATATATTTTACGGCTCCAACAACTGACGCGCATGAATATGCAAGTCAAGTAAATAACAATCCATTAGGATTATGTTTAGTTCCTTTATGCGCTAATTGAATCTTAACTTTAAAGCTAACCTAGATCATCAGAAAATCTTGAAAGCTACGATCATCAGATCATCTAGAGAGGTAGGATCAACAGAAAATCTTGAATGCTACGATCATCAGATCAACCCGAAACTACCCCCGCATTTTTTTACATTCTCTGGGGGCTTTTTGCGGGGGTTTCTATGCCTTCCATTCATCAAGAGGGTAGAAACATGAATAGCGACCACTATATAATTCGCCGGGGAATTGTCTTTAGCTAGATAAACATGGGACAGAAACCATCTCAAGACGAAGTAAATCAAGTCTGAATTTCATAAATATGCATTCCTCGCAATTACTCCTTTTGGGCATTTGTGCCCCATTTCTCAGTGCCGCAGCTGTTATCCGTCGACGATCTGTATCTCAAGGCTGGTCATTACAGTCCGCCACCTGTCCAAGTGGAACTACTCCATGTGGTGGAGGGGGTTGTTGCCCTAGCAGCCTCTATTGTTTTCCAGCTCAAACAGATCAAGTTGCTTCTTGCTGCTCTTCGGGTGAGGGCTCTACTGTCACTGTGTTCTGTTGATACTCAAACATCTGATAACGTTCATAGACTCGGTTTGTGTGGGCGCCATAGATGGGGCACCCAAATGCGCCGATTCGAGCTGGTCTCTCTGGAAAGGGTTCCAGGGCAATGGCTTCTGTTGCCAAGTTGGGCTTGTTGGTATTTACCAATCTAGCGGGAATGCTGCAGGCATTTGCGTTGCCTCGGATCAAGTTGGCACAGCAACAACTGCTCAACTTGTGGGTTCATAAAACAAAACTGCGAATTGTGGCTGGCACTGATTTGCAGTCTAGATGTCCACCGGTACCGGAAGCACTGCTACTGCTACGACTAGAACCACTGTGGCTACGACAAGCACTTCAAGCACGACCATGAAGTCCACCAGTACAAGTGCTGTCCGGTCCACTAGTACTAAGGCTGTATTTGCTCACTACATGGTATTTGAGAAACAATCACCCCTTCTATTCCAACGTTTTTCTGACCATGGATAGGTCGGTTCGATGACCTCGGCAGAGGCTGTGACTGACGTTCAAGATGCCATGAATGCCGGATTTGATGGATTTGCTCTCAACACCCACACTATCAGCTCATCTGACACATGGAATACCGATGCACTCAATTACCTGTTCACCGCGGCAGCAGGAACCAACTTCAAACTATTCATTTCATTCGACATGAGTTGGGGCTTGGATGTTACGCAGCTTGCAGCTTTCTTGGCACCTTATGCCAAGAAAGACACATACTACACGGTCAATGGTCAGGCTTTCATAAGTACCTACACAGGAGGCACTATATCCAATTCTGCTTGGAGCTCAGGATTTATTGAGCCTCTAAAATCAACCTATGGCATCACTCCATTCTTTGTTCCCGACTTTGATGATTTTTCTGGATATCCGACCGGTGTTTTCAGTACCTATCCCATCCTGAATGGTGTTTTCAGTTGGGAGTCCGCATGGCCATCCCCCGGAACCACCCCGACCAATGTCAGTGACGGAGTGGATTCGGCCGCCTTGCAGGAGGCGCATGGTGCTGGCAAGGTTTACATGATGCGTGAGTCAACCCAAATCATATAAACACATTTGGAAGAGACAAGGGCTAAAAAGAGTTCGAAAACAGCGGTTTCACCATTCCAGTTCAAGTATCTCGGCAGTGGTCAAGACTGGTACCGTATTGGGGAGGTCAATTTGCCTGAGCGTATGAGCCAGGCGCTGCAGCTGCAGCCCGACTTTGTTGAAGTCATCACATGGAACGACGCCGGAGAGAGTCACTACGTGGGCGACTTCTGGCAAGAACAGATTGCCGGCTCAACCATCGGCGATTACAGCAACGGCTTCGATCACAAGGGATGGTTACAGATTATCACACCTTTCATCCAAGCTTACAAGGCTGGCGCAACAAGCCTATCCCAAATCTCTCCACCCAGCACCAAGCCCGTCGGAACCATCTGGTATCGAACTCTCTTGACCAGTGCTCGCTGCTCCTCGTCCATTTCCAACCATCAATCGGCCCTTGATACGGTGAACTTTGCAGTGATTCTTCCTTCTACTGGCTACAAAATCAACGTCTATAGTAACAGCAATCTCATCGGCACCTTTGCCAGCCAGAAGGGATTAAACTACAACAGTGTACCGGGTCTTGCAGCGGGCAGTGGGCAGAAAATCGAAATACTTGATAGCTCGAATAACGTGGTTGCTTCGGCTACGGGAACCAAGAGTGTCTTGGCTGAAAGTTCGAACTCGATTTGCAATTGGAATTATGAAGTTGTGGGACTCTCTTGAGATGATGTGAGTGTCAAGCTGTGGGGGAGATCCGTCACTTGAAACAGGTTCTTCGCCCTGAGAAAGAGGTAGATCAATTGGAACGATAGTGAGGTACCGGTATTGACCGATGAAAAACGAACTTTCAAACCGGAGTATGGAGATACTAAGGGAGGATTAGGCGGTGATGTCGGTGTGTTTGGTTTAGCTTGTTGACGAGTTTCCTTTTTTATTTTCTGGACTTCCTTGGTTTGGTCGTATACTCTCTGCTTTTTTGATACCTTTGTACAAGTTGGCCTGTTTGTTTTATTTTGATGATTTGGAGATTGCGATGAAAGGGCTCATGGAGATGGGGGATGGGAAGAAGAGGGATACCAACAGCATACCCAGGCACTCTTTATGTAGCGCACGCGGTATCAATAGTCTTTACCTGAATCAACTCAATATATTTTTTGCATTGTTTTCTGCTCGTGTCAGCCCTGTTATATTGCCCAATTCTGCTCCAGAACCTCGTTGCTCATGGTGTATGTCCACAGGTGATATCGCTTACGAGCACTCTGGTATCCTGGTGGTGTGAATTCTGAAATCGATCTCCTTTCAGCTGTCTCCCTTCTTTGTCCCTCGGCCTGTCTATTTTACTCGAAATTTCATGATCGCATCTCCTCGGTTACTGGATGATTAGCGTTAAGCTTGAACTATCGCCAAATTCATTTTTGACTTGGCTGATGGCTTCAATGAATTTGCAGTCCCGCGTCGATCAGGAAGCACAGCAACTACAATATGAAAGCTCACACTGGGTGGATTCATTTCATATCACGGGAGAACATGAGTATCCGAGTATCACAGGGCACGCAAATACCTGATTAGAATTCATCTTGTAATATCGAATCAAGTACCTCCTCCTGTTCAGGTGATTCCAACATGAGAGGCAAACTCATTGAAGATGGAATCTGTGACAAGCGCTGGTGCAGTAAACATAGCCTCTCCGATTTTATCCCTCCAACTTGCGACAATAATTGTTCAATTGCAAGAACAGCATCAAAAGGCTCAATGCGACAAGTCTGATGCTCTAAAAGATTTGGCATACAAAGCATAAAGTCGAGGATAGAGTTCGCAACTTGATGAAGCTTTATCTCCTGTATGAAGAGGAATGAATTAGCATCGATTTTCAACATTCAAGGAAAGCAAGCTCGAATGACTTACCATGCCGTATCCATGGCTACGTAAAGAGTCCATCGATACGTGTGAAAGGCACTCCAGATAATCCTTGGCAATCGAAAGAGGGTATTCAAATGATAGCGGCTCGATAGATGTGGACGAGGAGAGCATGAAGCGAGAAGCGGAGTACTGCCATAGCAACGAACGGACCCATGCTGAAGTGGTCAAAATATCCACATACTGTATTTCGGAAGTGACTTCGAGTCGAGGCATTCTGACTTGTATTTGTTGTTGAATGTCCGATATACTATCTTTTGAATACACATCTGTTGCCTCGATAGCTTTGCTTGTCGTCGGGGGTAGAATAAGAAGACGCTGTACATGCAAGAATAATTGAACAAGAGCGCAGAATCCTGCATATAGATTCCCTTGGGAGGGATCACACTCAATTTCTGGGAGATTTGGTATTCTTTGGAGTGTGATTGGGAGATCATGTTGGATGCAAAACGTCCTGTCGGAATAATCCGTGTGTATAAATTAGATGAGAATTTTGATGAGTTCCCAGGAAGGTAATGTACTAACCTTTCCGTCACAAAAAGGATCCAATAACATCTAAGCTCCAACTGCCACTTCTTTGACTGCGCTGGATCAGATGGAGGGGTATGACCCAGATGCAGTAGGTCTGCGTAGGTGATAGCCTCGCGGAGTGAGATTGTAGCCGGTGTGATTTGATCTCGATTGGCATGGTACATATGAAGAAAGACAGATGTAACAAGGGCTTCCAAGGATGGCTTTTGATGATTGTGATGTTCTAGTCGAATGCGGAGACATTCTTGGGCAAAGTCTTCGGCTGTAGCAGAGAGATTTTCGGGGTACGGCGTTGGTGTGAGCCCAAGGCGAAGTTGTGCTAACGTCGCAGCGCACAAGGCGGCTGCCAGAGCGTTTGAAAGGAGATCATTACCAGAGTTCTGGAGTTGACATTTCAACTGCTCAATATCGGCGATCGGCCAGATATCATGAACGCGCGCTTGAAAGACATCGAACACCGCGTAGTAGGACGAAATCGGAATGCGAGAATTTAAAGCGTGACGGACTGGGCTTTCGGCCTCTGGAGTAACCATCTCAACATCTGCCGTGGCTCCTCGTTGGATCTCTTCGATCTTGCGGGTGGTGTCTGATCGTGGCCCTTTGGGACCGGGTCTTTTGCGGACTCTCAAATAAGTGCAGGTTTGTTGTCTCATCAGGCAGGTTTGGCATGGACGTTGCCGATCACACTTCACCCGCCGAACAAAACAACCGTCGCAGGGGCTCGCCATAATCCTGGATGATTTTCGTTTAATTATCAATGATTCTCGGGGGTTCGAATGCACCTTGGAATTCGAGCGAGAATTAAATCATTGACTCCGGTCGCTGCATTCCCCGCATCGCCGAAATAATTCCTTTGGTGGCGTTTAAGACAAGTGCGGGGGGAAAGGCGACGACCCAATTGGAATTAAAGTACGAGTCATGTTTTGCTTGTACATGGCTCATGTGCTACATCGATGGACCCTCCATAGTCAGGCTAGCCCGCTTTCATTCGATCCCTCAGTCATAGCGAAAATTCTAGCGAGTTTAACTCATGGAGCACGGGAGTTACTCATAGTCCCACATCAGTAATACAGAAGTGATAGAAAGTATTCCAGATACTATATATGAATCACTGTTATCCATCAGAGCAAAATAGGGGGAAAAGATCATATCATTCAAGCTAGCAAGCAAGCATTTTGACCATGCATCGCTATTCCTTCCCACATTCTCCGGTCGCTCACCCCGAGGCGATCATTAGTGCTGGCAAGTACCGATTCAGTGTTTTGACTGACGGTCTGCTTCGTTATGAATGGGCCGAAGACAACCAATTCGAGGATCGCGCCTCGGTTCTTGCCATCAACCGCCGCTTACCTGTACCCGAATTTCGCGTTAAAGAAAATCAAGGCAATCTTCAGATTCTCACTTCTCGAGTCCACCTTACCTACGACAAACAAGAATTCTCCCCCAATGGCCTTAGTGCTGTTATCAAGGGAAACTATGGACCCCATGGCAGCGTCTGGCGCTATGGTACCCAAGCTTCAAATCTCGGTGGTACGACCCGTACTCTGGACGAGGCCGATGGCCGGGTTGCCCTAGACCAAGGTGTTATTTCTAGACAGGGCTATGCCACCTTGGATGATTCAAAGTCAATGCTATTTGATGATCGACAGTGGGTGACTACAAGATTACCCGGAAATCGCGTGGATGGCTATCTTTTCGCCTACGGTCATGACTATCGACAAGCCATCCAGGCATTCTATCTTCTATCAGGGCCCCAACCACTCCTTCCACGATGGGCCCTAGGGAACTGGTGGAGTCGCTACTATCCTTATACTGCAGATGAATATCTATCACTAATGGATCGATTCCGCGAAAGTGAGATCCCACTCTCAGTCGCCGTGTTGGATATGGATTGGCATATTGTGCAGGACGAGCGTATCAAGAAAGCTGGAGTGACCGGATGGACCGGCTACACCTGGAACAGAGAGCTCTTCCCCAATCCCAATGCCTTTCTTGCGGAACTGCATGATCGGGGCCTACATGTTTCTCTGAATGATCATCCAGCGGACGGTGTGCAGAGCTATGAAGATCCTTACGAGGAGATGGCCAATGCTCTTGGCCATGATGTGTCCATGGGTGACCCCATCTCTTTCGACATCACAAATCAAGAATTTCTAGATGCTTTCTTTGATGTACTCCACCGGCGATTTGAGAGAGAAGGGTTGGATTTATGGTGGGTGGATTGGCAACAAGGGACACATTCCCGTATCCCTGGCATCGATCCACTTTGGGTGCTCAATCATTTCCACTTCCTGGATAGCACTCTTGACAACAAGAGACCTTTGACCTTTTCACGATATGCGGGCCCAGGCAGTCACCGGTACCCTATTGGGTTCTCTGGTGATACCGTGGTATCATGGGACTCGCTCCACTTCCAGCCAGAGTTTACAGCAACGGCGTCAAACATTGGGTTCGGCTGGTGGAGCCATGATATTGGTGGCCATTTCCACGGTGAAAAGAACGATGAAATGCTCATTCGATGGGTGCAATACGGCGTATTCTCCCCGATTCTGCGACTCCACTCATCGAACAATATCTTCAGCATCAAGGAACCCTGGAATCTTGACCGTCAATACGGGCAGATCATGGCAGAATATCTGCAGCTCCGCCATAGACTGCTTCCATATCTATACACAATGAATGTGCGCGCTGCTGTGCAAGGGCTACCTCTGGTCCAGCCCATTTATTGGGGTTACCCGGAAAGCGAGGAGGCATATAACGTACCAAACCAGTATATATTTGGCACAGATCTCATTGTGGTACCAATTACTACTCCTCAAGATCCTAGCTCTCGAAGATCTCAGGTCCTCGCTTGGCTTCCCCCTGGCAGACATGTGGATATTCTCACAGGCATGGTCTACGATGGAGACCGTCGCATTTGGCTGAATCGACGCCTGAAAGACTACCCAGTGTTCGCTCGCGAGGGAGCGATCATCCCGCTTGATATGGCATCAACTCTCCCAAATGGTTGCGCAGATTCTCATAAGATCGAACTCCTGGTTGTTGTCGGGGCAGGTGGTACCTTCGAACTGGTGGAAGATGATGGAAAGGGACAATACACGGATCAGATCGATTTCCGTCGAACGCACATCTCATTCAATCAACAAGCCGGTGAATTGCACATTGAGCCTACCACTGGTGGAAACCTTCCACGAGTCCACCAGTGGAGTGTTCGCTTCCTTGGATACACATCATCGGAGATGATCCAAGTTTGTGTCGGGGAGGAAATACACATAGTCAAGGGCCAGTTTCAGAAAAATGGCCTTGTTCTGGACTTGGGATCCCACCCCGAAAGTGCCCACATCGTGGTCAAGTTGGAAAGTCAACCTGCTTTGATGATGAACCGGCCTAGGCCTCAAATTATCGAATTCTTGCGTGGCGCTCAGATCAAGATGGACCTGAAGGATGATATTCGGAAGATTGTGGACAGCTCACGGTCTATATTGTTGCAGATCGGAGAGCTTCACGCCCTTGGCCTGGACAGCGTGCTGTTGAACCCGATTCTTGAATGCCTCCTAGCTGACTCCCGGCTTCTCTTGACCAAAGGCAATGAAGAGACAGGGGGCTTGTAGTTGATAGGTAACTCATATACCTAGTCTTTATTTCACTCTTTCGGCAAAGAACCCAAGCAGAAAGCTGTCTAGCAGGTCCGCTATGATGACTTTATGAGGTATAGCGTGTGAGTCAGACCCGAGCATGTTCGCGTCTTGCAATAATGGAGAGTCGTTATCTGGGGTGGACTTAATTTCGCCAGCATGATGACCACCTTGGAATAGATACAGTAGACGTTCCCTTATAAATCGACATATTTGTGCCTCTGATCTAATTTCCTCCAGCGTGACACTATATCGTCGGTTTCTCGATCGACTGGTAGACTCCCGTCTGGTATAGTATTATTCTAGACATAATCCTACTATTTCCGTTGTCTTAATAGTATCGAGTCGCTAGGTTATCTATACCATCTGCACTTTCGGTCACGTGTTTCCAATAGGTGCTTACTAGAGCTATAGTATAGATACATTCCACTACTAGATGGTAGCTATAGAGGTAGGTAGAACTGTTGGAGAGTATGATAAATAGAAATAAGTCCCTGTTATATATCTGCTAGCATATAGCTTTCTCCGGCTTTAATAAGATGCAGGTTCGGTTCGTAATTTTTAGTGTCCTCTTCGATGGGAGGCGCTAATGTAAAGCCTGCCTATACCTGCCTATTTTGCGAGATAGCTGCAACCTATACTACTGTGGTGATATAGGGGGAATGTGCGACAATTATCTAATTTCCGAATGCCATTGGGCAATCCCCATTACTTTTGTCGGGTATCCGAGGACATGGCAGGATGCCAAGGAATCCCGTGATGCAGGCAGACATGATACCAACTACTCAGCCCCAGCGAACCCATTCCCTGACATGGACCCATGTGAAAGTGATGAGCTGGTCGGACTGGTATACCCCGACCCGACCACTCGAACCCTTGTTCAAACAAAATAATCATACTAGCACAATGCCGGATGCAGCATCTTGCAGGACTGCTAGTATCTGCCGACCAGATCTCAATAGGAAGATTGTCCGACCGGTCTCGACTACTTACGGGGGTCGCGATTTCTCCCGCAGGTGAAAAGCTTGGCTGTACACTAGCCGAGTCGGTGTGGATATGTGGATCGGGTTGTATTTCCAATGTTTGAAGATATAGGAGAAGAGTAGTTGTTTGAATATTCATACCGTGTATACTATATACTATAACTATTACTGTTAGAATACTGCGAGTTCAAGACCAAGGACCCCCTAGTTGAATAATACCCATTCATATGCTACTACTCTGTACTGACTCGGCCCGCGTGGCCTTGATTCAATTCCGGTCCGACTATTTACCAGTGGAGATCGAGTGATTCTATCGGCATCCCTATTAGAATCTCTTTCATCATTACCTCACTTTCTTCCAGTATCTACAATTAGTTAGGATTTTCAATATTTGACATGATTGATATTCTTCAATTTACCGTATCTCAAGTATTTGCAGGATGGCCGGTAATTTACCGAATGTGCTGAAACGATCGGCATTGCCACGTTGTTGCAACGTTTTTGGCACTGGGCGGTAATTTACAGCCCATTCTGACAATACCGTACAATTCCCGGCCGTTTGCGCCTTTTTTCGCCAGTCACCAGCCGATCGACTCGACTCGAAAGGTTTGGGATTTTTCTCTTCTCTTCAACTCTTCTTCCTCCACCTCCTTCGCATTTGTCCTCCTAATTATGTCTTCGACCTCTCCAATGCTTCAGGGTGGCTCAATGCCCCGCGGCTAACATCGGGCCTTGCGCACCTCGTGCTGTCCTGCACGTAGAAAAGAAAGTCTCCGCTCGTCACAACGATCGACATTCTTCCAAGTTCCCACATGTATGCTGGTTCCCCCGATCCGTGCGATGAGTGCTTTTCTTGGGACTAATCAGCATCCAATCTGATCAGTTAACTTTGCCTTAGCGACCGTGAAACAGGACCAACGGGTTCCTCCCCCTCCTGCGACGACCAAGCTGACCCGGTCACCACTTCGAACTTCTTCAACCTTCCGCGGATTGTGGCCTCCGCTTGGGAACGACGGCGCCATCGCCGCCCTTTCCATTGACCATGTATTCGAAGTTGATTCACCGCTTGAACAACCTCAAGCAGCGGGTTCCGCTCCTGAACCAGCTCCATCTGAACTTCATATTCCTACACTATACCTATATCATATCATGGGTGATCATCGGCTCCATCATTGTCTTCTCCGGTGGCAACATGTCCTACACGGATGCCCTTTTTCATGCCGCCGGCGCCTCCACCCAAAGCGGGCTGAACACGATTGACCTCAACCAGATGTATCTGTACCAGCAGATTGTGCTCTACTTTATTACACTGCTATGTACGCCCATCTTCATCCACAGTGGCCTGGTGTTTATCCGACTATACTGGTTCGAAAAGCGGTTTCAGCATGTGGTGCGGGATGCGCGTGCTTTGCGCACGACTCGATCTCGCATGGACACGGTGACCCAGGATAAGGAGACGCAGGAGTTGAATCGTGCGGAGCAGGGAGTTAGGGGTCGCTCGATCGTGGTGCTCCGGAACAAGGCTGGTGATGCCCGAGGCAGTCGACTCCCCAACCCGACGGCCCAGGTCCCCGAGCTCCAAACGGATGACGAGTCCCCCGGTGGCAAAAAGCCCAGCGAGCCCTCCAGCTCAGAGGATACAGAGCAACCCGCCGTGGAGCGTCGATTCGGATTGGGAAGTCTAAGGGTGCCTACCCAGCTGAGTCCCGAACATCACATCGCTTTCCTGGAAAATCAGCGCAAGAACAAAGGCGCTCTACGCATCCCGAGTCCGCGCGAGTACGATCGGGGTGGAGTTCCCGAGGCACTGGACGAGGGCGAGGAAGAGCGCAACCGGGTGGAACAGCCATCAAGCCCCCGATCGGACCGCCGACGGAGCTCGACAGTTTCTGGTGAGGATGATCAAGTTGGTCCGCTGGAAGGAACACACATTACAATCAACGAGCCGGACTTCACCCGTACCCGCACCCGCGGCAACACCTTTTCCCGCCTGGATACGAGGCCAACAATTCGCGAGACCATGACCAAAGACGTTGATGATGCGAATGCCTTAGGTCCTTCAACGACCAAGAATACCTTTCGAGGTATCTTCCGGTCGCTCACCCAGGAGCAAGAACGGCCAACTCAGCCGTACTTGAGCTGGAACGCGACCGTGGCGCGAAACTCCAACTTTGTAGACTTGACCGAGGAGCAGCGCGACGAATTGGGTGGAATTGAGTATCGTGCACTAAAGACCCTGGCCGTGGTTTTGATTTCCTATTACGTGGGCTTCCATCTCTTCGGTGTGATCTGCATGGTTGGATGGATTATGACAGTGGATACCTGGGGTACCGTGGTGACTGGTGATGGCGTTGGACGGCCCTGGTGGGCAATCTTCACATCTGCATCTGCCTTTAACGATTTGGGATTCACCTTGACACCCGACTCGATGACTTCGTTTCAGAAGGCGGTCTTCCCGTTGCTTCTGCTGTCGTTTTTGATCATTATTGGCAACACGGGGTTCCCGTGCATGCTGCGTCTGATGATTTGGACACTGTCCAAGTTTGCGCGACAGGGTACGGCGCTGTGGGAGGAATTGAAGTTCTTGCTTGATCACCCTCGTCGATGCTTTACTCTTCTATTCCCTCGGAATGCCACTTGGTGGTTGTTTGCGATTTTGGTGGCGCTGAATGGCATTGATGTGATTTTCTTTATTATCTTGGACGTGAGTGATTCTGATCATGCTTTTTAATAGGCTATCATGCTAATCTCTTTTGTGTACAGCTGAACGATTCGACTGTGACTACTCTACCACCTGGTATCCGAGTGCTCGACGGTCTGTTCCAGGCCGCAGCCACTCGAACCGCCGGTTTTGGCATTGTGAGTCTGTCGGACCTCCACCCGGCCATTCAAGTCTCGTACTTGATCATGATGTATATCTCCGTGTTCCCCATTGCCATCTCCATGCGTCGAACCAACGTGTACGAAGAAAAAAGTCTGGGAATCTATGGCGTCGAAGAAGAGAACGATGAAGAAACTCAAACAGCCCCCAGTTATATCGGTGCTCACTTGCGGCGTCAGCTGAGTTTCGATCTGTGGTACGTGTTCTTGGGACTTTTTGTTATTGCTATTGCCGAAGGTGGGCGCCTGGAGAGCGTGAGTGACTACAGTTTCCAACTGTTCACCGTGCTGTTTGAGGTAGTCTCGGCCTACGGTACCGTGGGCTTGTCATTCGGATACCCGGGCGTCAACACATCTTTCTCTGGGCAATTCAATGTGGTCTCCAAGCTAGTTATCATTTCCATGCAAATCCGTGGTCGTCACCGTGGCCTACCATACGCACTGGACCGTGCTGTTCTGCTACCATCCGACGCGTTGAACCGGACCGAGGCCGCCGAGTCGGAGCGCCGCATGCGCCGACGTGCATCGAATCTCAGTGGTGGTGAATCCTTCGGTCGGCAACGCTCGCGCACTTATTCGCAGTCGCAGGCCGACGGCGGTCTGTCCACGGGTCATGAATCGCATGATTGGCAGACTCATCCTGCGCCGAACGGAGATGGCCTCGTACATCGCTCATCAACCGTTCGCTCGAACCGGTAATCATTGCCAGACCGGCGTTGCTTGTTATCTACTTTTGGCATCTCTTGTACATCTATCCATCATCTATATAGAGGTCTTGGCGTTTTTTTTTGTTGATACAGCGAATTTTGGAATTATACATACACGTCATTGTTCGTGAATATTTGTTTTTGTATCTCGCTTTTTGGAGCTCCGTTACAGCAATCTGACTCGGACTTTTTGATTGTAGTTCTTTCCGCATTCGTTCAGTCCTGTACCTGTCATTCAGGAACTTGACGTGAGTGTCTTCCACGTGTGGGTCATCAACATTCCTTGCTAATTCCGGCCGGATCGGCCCCTGTCAAACTAATGAGGAGGTTTGTGAGTTTAATTTGGCGGGGCAGAAGCACCACACGTTGCTATATTCTACTGGGACATGATATCATTCCTAGGCTAATATATGATCTGAATTCACTGGCAATGCTGCAAACTGGAACCGCTCATAGCGGGTTGTCTGAGTGCCTCGAGCGTAGAGTTATACACCCCGATTGCAGTCCATATTCCAAGCAAAGGTCAGATCAATTGTTCTACACAGACCGTGGTCTCTTATGGGTTCATTATCAAATACTGGGCGTGCGAGAACTAACGGCCCTCAAAATAGGTGGGGATTTCCATATGGATCCGTGGTATGCAAAAAGCTCTATCTGACACCACATAGTCATGGTTGACAACCTTGCCGTGGAATACAATAGATACTTGCGATGTCCTATATCTCTCCGTCAAGTGTTCAAAATTTTCATGTTCTCCGCCTCCAAATTCTGCGTCGGGGTGTCGCAAACGGGCCTTCCTGAAGGGATCAGCACTTGACCTTTTCGGGCGCATCCCAGCATACCAGAGAGACAAGAATGATATCATAAAATCACAATCAGATTGAGATAAATATGATTCATCTTTCATGTCGTCCGTAGCCTTTCATCTGAACTAACCGTGTCCTCTGACGATTACTTCTTACGTCTACCAACACAACTGAATACAGGCCTCTTGCGCATTTCATTCTCTACAGTGCTTCTCACCACCAAACATGGACGACCGGCGTCTCCCGCCAGAGTATGGCAACCGCTACAGCGCTGCCACTTCGCATGTCCCCGAGCTCAATATGACGGATATCCCCAAGTCACCTATCGTACCAACAGTGACAGGTGCAGCCAAATCTCCAGAGCGGCCACCCTATGTCTTCCCATGGTATCACCCCAAAGGCTGGTCCCGAAGCCAACAAATCCTCATCGCGGCAGTGGTAACAGCAGTGATGATTCTCATCACGGTCGTCGGTGCTGTGATAGGCGTCAAAGCAAATCGATATCCAGACTACACACCCTTAAACTACCGACTGGTAGACGCCTACCAGGGAACATCCTTCTTCGACAAATTCAACTACTTCTCCGACGAAGATCCAACAGACGGCTTCGTGGTTTATGTCAAACGTGACGCGGCTCAGGACCTCAATCTCACCTATGCTAGTGAGACCTCTGCCATACTGCGCGTCGACTCCTTCACACCCCGTGCAGTCGGGGGTCGTAACTCGGTGCGCATCGAGTCCAAAGCTACCTACGACACGGGTCTCTTCGTGTTTGATATTATCCACACGCCCTATGGGTGTGGAACCTGGCCAGCCCTGTGGTTAACAGATGGATACAACTGGCCAAACAACGGGGAGATTGACGTTCTCGAGTCTAACAATGAGGGCTCGAACGGTAACGAGATCACCCTGCATACGACCAAGGGGTGCAACATGAATGTCAGGCGTAAAGAGTTGGGATCACCCGTGAAAAATTCGTGTGATAACAGCACTGATGGGAACGCTGGCTGTGGTGTGCTGGGTGATTCGTCTACGTACGGACAGGAATTTAATCAGATGGGTGGTGGAGTGAGTACACTCATCGCATTCCCCCATACCCACGATATCAAGGATATGAACAACTAATACCAAGAGATTCCAGGTCTACACTCTCGAACTCCGCAAGGAAGGAATCCGCACCTGGTTCTTCCCCCGAACCGCCATCCCATCCGATATCACCAATCCCACCCTCACCCCCGACCCGTCAACCTGGGGTATCGCACTTGCCGACTTCCCCAGCACGAACTGTGACATCCCCTCACACTTCCGGAACCAGAGTATTATTGCAAATATCGACTTATGCGGGGAATTAAGTGCACAGCCACAGTATTATACTCAGATGTATAATTGTCCCGGTACTTGTTCGGATTTTGTGGCAAATAATCCGGGGAGATTTGAGGAGGCATTTTGGGAGTTTGGAAGTTTCAAAGTTTATCAGGAGATTTAGATTCTGCGAAGGCAGGGGAGGGTGGCTTTGGCTTGTATAATATTGGCTGATACTATGAGGCTGATCTGGCTTGGATGATTTTGCACAGGTTTGCAGCTGCCTTGGTTTTGGACAAACTTGTTATGCTGTGGAAACACTCAATATATGATGAGAATAATTTATCAGACATGTGCTTTGAGAATGTAGACTTCAAATAATACACCTGGGACTCTTGAAAAGCTTGTAATGCTTGTAATAGGGTAGAATGATCGGAACATGTCAGTTGTTGCACGAGTATTGCCCTAACTTTCGAATACAGCCCGACGCGGAGCCGCAGGATGTAAATTGCTTATTCTCTTTTGTCCAGCCTCGTCTCATCTCAACTCATGATACTACCTTTTATACAGACGTTTCTAAATCAAAGCATGTTGTGGATCATCTTGTGGAGACCATCCAGATGGCAAAGCCTATCACATTCCTCTTCCGTAACTTGGCGTCTCCTCACACCTCCACATCGTCGCGGGGAACGTTACCTTCATTGTGCTTTTGCTGACTGTCTGACTCACGAGGCTCGCTGTAGGAGGCGAGGGGAACATTCCGGTATATCGTTCTGATTATCTATTGTGATTGTATTCCTTTCACTACTACCACAAGTTCAACAAAATGTCTCAAAAAAGCCTATCCGAGATCCTGAAAGAAGGGTCCCTCGATCTGACCCCATACGAGGCTCTCTACAAATATTTCCACGCCCACCCTGAGCTCTCCCTGCAAGAGAAATCCACCTCGGAAAGAGTAGCCACCCATCTAGACCAACTCAACGCCTATGAAATCCACACCCACATCGGTGGCTACGGCCTCGCAGGAGTCCTCCGCAACGGCCCGGGAAAAACCATCCTCCTCCGAGCTGACATGGACGCACTCCCCGTCCAAGAACTCACGGAACTCCCCTATGCAAGCACAGTCACCATGCGTGATGCCGAGGGAATAGAAAAGCCCGTGATGCATGCCTGCGGACATGACATGCATATGACCTGTCTGCTCGCAGCAGCTGAAACCCTCGCCAAGATGCGAGATATCTGGAGCGGGACACTGATTGTACTCTTCCAACCGAACGAGGAACGAGGCGGCGGTGCCCAGTCTATGGTGGATGATGGATTGTATTTGAAGATCCCCGTACCGGATTATGTCTTTGGCCAGCATGTTATGCGCATGCGCGCTGGAAGGATTGGTTCCCGACCGGGTACAATCATGGCCGCGGCGGATAGTATGAAAATCACCGTGTTTGGTCGTGGTGGGCATGGCTCATTGCCCCATCAGACGGTTGACCCGGCTTTACTTGCGGCGCATATTGTTGTGCGGCTGCAGAGCATCGTAAGTCGAGAGGTTGACCCTAGTGATCTGGCTGTGGTCACAGTGGGTAGTCTGCAAGTCGGACAGGCCGAGAATATCATCGCAGACCGGGCAGAAATCGGACTCGACTTTCGCACCGTTAAGCTGGAGACGCGACAGACAATCTTGTCTGCGATTCAGCGCATCGTCGAGGCTGAGTGTGTCGCCAGCGGTTCCCCCAAACCGCCCATCTTCACCCCAACACGCCGATTCCCACCCACCGATAATGACCACCAGGTTGCGAATGAACTCGCCGCGTCATTCGAGCAACATTTTGAAGACTTTGATCACGATACTCCTCGCACGAATGTGAGTGAGGATTTCTCGAATCTCGGCCGCTGTGAAGATCTTCCATGCTGTTTTTGGCTGTTTGGTGGAATTGACCCCGAACTGTGGGATCGGGTGCATGGAGGAGAGAATCCCAGCGAGGAGATTGCTGGGAATCACTCGGCACGATTTGCACCGGTGATTCAACCGACGATGCAAGTGGGGGTGGATGCTTTGTGTCTTGCGGCGTTGACGTTTTTGAGGAAGTAGATGTATATCCTTGGTGGGAAGGAGTATGGAGGAAGATCCAGGAGTATATTTTCAACCCATCAATCTCTATTCTTTTGGACACAAAGGTGTGACAATCGGAAGAGAGAGAATGAAGATCAAAGGGAATTCTGTCTATTCTGTGTTAGTACTGCGGGGTTGAGTGTGGATTGACTCTTTTATGACATCCGTCCCTATCTATATACCAACTAGTACTACTAGGTACGTAGCGGAGCAGAACGACATTGTATGTTTCCATATCGAGGATTTTGTTGGTATACTGTCACATTTTATTAGGAATTGAAGGTACTCTTCACTCGATTTCCAATCCATTCAACTGTCTATTCACCGCTATCCTCGGGGGTAAAGAGAGACTATGACTCCTTCATACATGAATCTTAACTATGATTACTGTCACTAAGGAACTGGTCATTTACCAAGGATTCCCTTCCATTAGGCAGCCAATTAATCCTCGTGCATTTATTCCCGGGATAATTCAGCCCTATGGACTAGTGGGCCCTCACTGTACTTATTGTACTATCCTATCTCAGTACTACTATGTAAGTATTCGGGTATGTACCTAACCTAACCTACACCAGTCTGAACTTTACTCCTTTGAGGATCGGCAAAGGGGGAAGAAAAAAGAAAAAAAAAAAAAAAAAAACTTCGCCTCTTCGGAGGTCGGCCGCGCCCGCCGACGAGTTACTAGTTAACTCGTACTCCGTACACTTGACCGATTTGGACTCCAATTGACTCCAAAACGGATTAACGGCACCTTTGGTTAGTTTTAGTTTGCCCAGACTTTTTCATAATCGCCTCATTCCTCATTCCTCATTCCTCATTCATATTCTTTCTCTCGTCCCCTCCATTACTCCTGTCGCGGCTTTTCTTTCCTCCCTCCACCTCCTCTCGGTTGTGGTGACGTCCTTTCTCCTCCCCCCTCACCCTCTCCCAACTCTCTCGGTCGGAACAAATCCGCGTGCCATGGAGAAACCCAGTCAATCATCCCCGGCCGCGCCCGATCTCGAGGCCAGTCCATCACCACAAATCTCCAAGGAGTCCACCCTCACGCGACGATGGAACCAAACGCTGGACCCGACCAATGCAGATCTGGTGTGTCTGTTGCTCTGCTTCTTGACGGGTCTCTGCGATAGCAGCGCATACAATGCCTGGTCCTGCTTCTTGGGCATGCAAACCGGTATGACTCAATCCATTCTCCGTCGTGCTTCTAACCTCAAGACAAAGCATGAATCCTAATCCCAGTCTCTCTCACACAGGAAATACCATCTTCCTCGGCCTCGGCGCCTCCAACCAACCCGCCAGTAAACCATGGGGCTGGCTCAAATCCCTCGTCTCCATCGCCTCCTTCTTCACCGGCGCCATGATCTTCTCCGTCGTCATGCGTCGCGTAGGCGCCCTCCGCCGCGGCACCCTCTTCGTCTCCTTCTTCATCCAAACCATCCTGATCATCATCGCCGTGGCCCTGATCCAGGCCGATCTCATCCCCCACACCTCGACCGACCAGTCCCTCGATGGAGGACCCCTCTTCCTGGAGTTGATCCCGATCGGCCTCTTGGCATTCCAGTCCGCGGGCGCAATGACCTGCAGTCGCTCGCTGGGGTATAATGAAATTCCGACCGTGGTCTTGACCAGTGTCTACTTTGATATTGCGTCTGATCCGAAGATTACGGATAAGCCTACGACGAACGTGAAGCGCAATCGTCGCATTGGTGGTGTGGTCTTCTTGTTGATTGGCGCTATTGTCGGAGGCTGGTTGAGTCGCAGCAGTGGTGGCATGCAATCCGCCTTGTGGATGGCGGCTGGTATCAAGTTTGTGGCGGCCATTGGTTGGCTCTTCTGGAAGGCTGCTGTTCCGAAATAAGAGGAGACAGCAGGAGAGTGGGGGGTGTAGAGAGAGGCTCTTGCTTTACGACAGAGTCTGCCTCTGATCGCGCTCGTCGCGCATTGCTATTTACATAAAGATCTTGATAGACTGGGAGGTGGTTTGGTGCGCAGAGTACCAAAACGGGGCGCATTGCATAGTCCAGATTCAGCGATATAATGCCTATAGAGTTTCTATATAATACAGAGTTATGTTTCGATCCAACGGGTTCTTCAATACAATAAGCCTGTTGAAAACATGAACAGTAGTATGCTAGCTCTGAGATTTGAGGCGCCCGGTCAATAATAGTGGCCGTACCTGGCAGGGCGGCTGCTGTTTCAAAGTGGAGAATCACAATCGTTGCGAGTGGTGACATCTTCCGCCATCTGGTCGTAAAATGATGCCATTCGGCAAAGTGGGGGGCATTGAATGGGGGTCGATTGCCGATGGTACGAGCTACAGAAGTATGAGACATACATCCATACCATTGATTGATTGTACTTAGTACTTGTGTGATGATTTGCATCTCATTGCTAATCGCTGGGTGAACTTTAAGCTTAATTGAACCCTCGGGGCTTGAAAACTCGTGATTCTTGACATCATCCCTCAATCTTCGTAGAGTATCTATATATTTGACACCCACTCAACCTTCCTTCGCAGCTCACCGTACAACGCTGGAATCTCCCAATCTTTCACGTAGCAATGATCAGCAGCCACCAATGCTCGTCTCTAATGATCACCAGCGATAACCGGCTCCAGAGCGGCCACTAACCCGAATCCCTCCTGCTTTGACCACCACCACCACTACACAACCAGTCACCCCGCCAATCGCATCCCCAAGCGCAATGCCCTGTTCTCTCAGAAATCATCCGCGATAACCACAACCATGACCACATCTCCCAAGTCCTATCGGGATTTCGCGTCACCAGCCAGCGCAAGCATGACAGATACCAGAGGAGTAGTCTTAACTCCACGCGCACAACCCGCCGAGCGACGGGAATCTCTCGAACTACGGGAACTGCAAACCCGCGAAGATGAAGAACAACTCGGGTACTCGTCACCATCTGCCTCGTCCGGGGAGGAATACCGCGTTACTACGCGAAGACGATCTACTCAGTCAACCTCCGTGCGACGCGCATCAGATGCGCGCAGAGGTAAAGGCAAAGGCAAAGAAGGGACATGGAAATCGAATCGGATTGCTCAATTTTGGACTCAACATGTTACTTTGACGGTGCCGCAACGGAGTAATCGGGATCACTTTGGTACGTTACTCGCCTTGTTCTCAAAGAGATACAGCATCAATAATTATCACCCGGCCGTGGGGGAATGGTATACAATACTTATCTCCCCAAATACTAACTACCTCCAAACAGCTCTGGAAAGAACCCTCCTCGCTTACATCCGCACCTCGGTCGTAATCGCCATGCAAGGCGTCCTAATCGCCCAACTCTTCCGCCTGCAACAACCCAGTGACCGACTCAAATTCTACGTCGCGGGCAAACCACTCGCAGTAACATGTCACTGTGTCGCGATTCTGGTCGCGTTGATTGGGGCGTATCGATTCTGGAGGCAGCAGGGTGCGATTTCGGCGGGGAAGGTTCATGCGGGTGGGTGGGAGTTGAATGCGGTGGGGATTTTGATTTGTGCGGTAAGTATGGGAATTGGATAGGCTTGGTTTGGATGAGGGAGGTATGGGGTGTGACTGACTGATGTATAGATATTTCTGGTGACGTTGGTTCTGTCGGTTGCGATTATTGTTGAGACGGAGTTGAATTCGTCGGTGTTGGTAAGAGCTGTTGGGAGGATACGCTCTTCGCTTCTAAAGGCGAGGTGGGATCGATGATTGTGATGGTTTAGACATGGCCCTTTATGATACCATTTGATTTGAGTACACGAGAGATGATTGGCATGATTGATCTTGTAACGACTATACAGTTCTATGTATATGCATCTCACGATGGAGACAACCTTATCTTCAAAAACGCCCGGACGCCTGATATCTCTATACGCCCCCTCATGTCAATGCTGTACAAATTGTGAGAATACACAATACCATCCACCGGCAGAAAGAAATCTCCAACATCAAATCGGAGCTGGGAAACTCAGCAGCTTACAAATATCCTGCAGTCAATGTCAGTCTTGGCACCAACATCACCCACGTCATGTATAACACACCTTGCGCTTGCGCCGGAACTCATCATAAAGCTGTTTCCAAATCTCGCGGTCTTTGCAGCCACTCTCTTGCGGTGTCCCAGGATTATTATCGCACGCGGGCTGCAGCGTGGCCAGTTGCTCTTGAGTCCACATCACCCAAGGCTTCGGCAATGGCCAATCCGAAAAGTGCACAAATTTAGCCTCCGAGATGACCTTTTCGGGATTCCACTCCTCATGGCCATTACCCAAGTATGCATGATGATCTTTTCTGCGGAACTCCCCCGAGATCAGACCATACTGTCGGTGAGGAAGAACAAGCGCACTATCCCCATAACGACTATTGAGAACCTCCATGTCGTACCGGGTGTTGGTGAGATTGAGGTCGACTTGGCCGAAGATCGCGGGCTGGATTGCTTCTTTGAGGAGGGTGAATTCACGGTATGAGGGTTCGATGACGGCGAGGAGGGATGACAGGGTTCTTGTCTCGGGCAGGAGCCAGTATGCCCGGGGCATGGCGATGCTGGTTTTGGGGAGGAAGAAGAGTTCGTCCATGGGCTGGAAGAGCATCATGTCGGAGTCGAGGTGGATGACTCGATCGTATTGGACGACGCCGAAAGCATAGAGCTTGGCGGTGCTGGTGTCCCAAGATGCCTCGGAGAATTCTAATTACAGAAGGCAGGCAACGTTAGCTACTGAACCAGAATTTGACTTTCGAACATGTCCGAAGCTTCTGCGGTGTTAACTTACCTCCTTCACCTCCCGTCTCAGCCATGATACCTTCAATGGCGACCGGCACCATTTGCACATTATATTGATCCTTGGCCAATACCAGCAACTGACTGATCCGATCCGAATCACCATCAATCACCAAATCCCACTCCTTCGGATAGAACAGCAGTCGATCCGCGCGCGAACCCAGCCGATGCAAGGCCTCAAACACCATCACACAATTGCACAGATAGGTCTCACTCGTCGCATATTGAGTATAAGCGAAGCGCGACCAATCCACCTCATCGTAATGAATATGCGGGAGTGGCAGCGGGGGAGGGGGCGTTCGGCGCATCCATTTAATCAACACGAAGAAGACGAGAAGAACGACCCAGGTACGAACTCGACGGAGTTCTCGCTTGACAACTGTCAGACATGATTCATCGGGGATGTCGAAGAAGTCTTGCTCCGAGGCATTGGATCCCCGGCGATAGGGGAATGCGGAGCTCTTGATCGCCATTTGCAGGGTCGACGAGGGCAAGCGACACGAAGAGTCGGTCTCATCGGGGGCATGGAGATTAGTGGTTATCAGCACGTGTTGATTAGCAGAGAGAGATGACGAACGCCCAGGCCAAGTCATGTGACTCTGGAAGATAAAGTGTGTTCCTGGTATTATGGCCTGGATATTCAGGCCACTGTTGATTGCGAGGCAGCATAAGAAAACGTCAATAATAAGTCAACACTGTAATTCTCCAAGTTATGTCAATATGTCTCCAGACTTTATATTCTTCAGTGAACTATATACAGTATATACATGGACTGAGGCTACATACTAAGGTCTACCTTAGGCGGCAGCATTTACGGCTGGAGAACACAGCGGTCAAGTACAGACTCGCTTGTCCGTGTTCTCCCTGCTTGAACTTGGGGCGAAAAGACGAGATTCCACATCTTCGGTGACTGGTCCTGCACAGGGACAAGCCTTTTCTCTATCCATACTCCGTACAGTATAATATGTACATGGGGGACTCGCCCACTAGCGGGTTACATCCATTATTTGGCGACTCTGGTGGTAGTATGGCAACACTTCCACGCTAAATAATAATAAAGGGTGCCGCCGCACCCTAGACTTACTCGCCAAAATAATATTTTCACACCATCTCGAACTCAATGGAAAACAACGACAACAACAACAGCCAAGAATTTCATTTCTTCTCCCAGCTGCCCACGGAGTTGAGACTTGCCATTTGGCGGATATGCCTCCCCAACCGCGTTGTTGAAATCGACTATCCGTGGGACGAAGGCGTCAACTTCTATCCTAATCTGCCGCCATGTAAGCTGCAGCAAACGACCGATATTAATCGACGCGCGCCAGTGATTAGCCGTGTATGCCATGAATCGCGGATGGTCGCTTTTGAGACTGGCTATTATCGAGATGAAGGCTGGCCTCCACAGGAGGCGCCGTGGCACTCTAATCTCCTTGTTGAGAGAACGTGGCTCGACCCCTGTCGAGACATAATACTCTTGAACTGGACTCCGACCTATAGTGCCGGATATTGTGGACAAGGAAGCGCCCTTGATTCTCTAGCGTGGAATGCTGCTAAAGCTCGCGGAGGCTCTTTCATGTTTGATTATCTTGAGAGTACGCGTGATGGAGAAGTCGATCTTCGAGAGCGGATCGGGGCCCTCCAAAAATTACAACATGTTGTGATGCATCTTATTGTCGTGCATACTACGTTCGAGACTGCGGCGAAGACAGGCTTATTTGGACTTCTCGGTGATGCCTGCATTCAGCTTGTCGATGTATCCGACGAAGCGAGACTCCACGCCTTGTTCGATTTTGCCGAGAAATGTGAATCCGAAGCCAACGGATCAATTACTAGCAAGCAAGACTTTCGCAGACAGTCTCCAGAGTCGGTCAAGAAAATTCTGAACGACAAGCTCGGGAGAAGATTCTGAGCCCAGGCTACTCAGAAATTATCTCTGCGCCCGGCCATCATGTTCAGATTCTGCCCCCATTTCTGCAACCATTCCATGGAGAGTTTCCCAAAGGCCCAAGATGTTGCCAATAATGGGTTTAGCAACGGGAGGCATTCCCTGCCTGTCGGCAGACAAACCATCAGATCCTTTATTGAGTCCTTACACACGAGGTAAAACCTGAGCTCAAGCAATTTCAATCAAAATCAAAGTACATGAACATCCCTCGGTCGCATTGTCCATGATCACCAAGGCAGGAGTTCCCGCAAAGCAGGTCATCATGGGTCTTCCTCTATACGGACGCAGCTTCAAGCTTGCCGAAGCCGGATGCACTGGACCCGACTGCCATTTCACAGGCCCACTGTCTGGTGCAACCCCAGGTATTTGCACTGATACGTAAGAATATTGCTCAAAGGGGAGGCGTCGAACTACACTGGCAGTGTACTTCGTTTGCACAGGGCCGGATACATTTCCAACCATGAAATTTTCACCTGGCTCTCCCAGGAACAGAACAGTGATATTTATGGCAATATCAGCATTTCCCAATACGAAGATGAAGGTGACGTCGTGATCTTCAACGAGACGGACTGGATCTCCTGACTCAGCCCAGCAAGCTATGTCGCTCGACGTGAATGGGGTGATAGTCTCAATTTTGGTGGTACATCTGATTGGGCAGTGGACTTGAACCAGACCTATACCAACAACGGAACCGGAGATGAAGTTGACTCGGGCGACGACAGTGACTATGAAGTGTGCGACTACCGGTGGACATACGACAATCTTGACAAGGTCAGCGCCGCGGCCACAAACTCGGATACGAGGTCTGATTGCCCCGCATACTACACCCTCCAAGTCCTGATCAAGATGCTCGATACCGCCTACGATAACTACACAAATGTCAACAATGGATACGATGAGATTTTCACTTACTACGTTCAATACATGAGTGATCTGGTGCCGCAGGTTCTCGACACCAGCCTCATGTTTGTGGGCGACGGAGGCAATGCGGCTGGAACAGAACTCGTCAGAGCAACGCCTACCATTGGAGAGGGAATGTACTGTGCGAAGAAGCCACCGATCTAAATTATTCCAATGAGGAGCATATACTAATCAGCTCCCAGATTTTGACTGTACCTTTCCAGACGGGAATGACTATTCATGCAGAGACTTCGTTAACGGTAGCGACTTCATAGTCAATGGGGCTGCCACGCTCTTGACCCTGACGGACTCCGATGGCTGGAGTGCTAAGCTAACCGACGAAGGCATCGACTCCTCTTACGTGGAATTCGGTGATTATACGCGGAAGCAATACTACTCAAGTAACTTGGGGATGCGAGTATTCGGTTACAATTTCAACAACATCCCTATCAAGAACGAGTCTATGATGGTCCCGAATCCAAAAGACATTGTTTCGCCGGCCATCCCTAACATGCCAGCCCTTCGCAACCAGATGAAGGCTACCTTGCTCGATATCATGTTGGGTCAATGGATCAACGGCTCGACTTCCAATGCTGCGGAGGCCTATAGCTCTCCCGTCTTCATGTTGATGCAAGAGTTTATCTCCATCTGCCATTGAGGAATGTTACGGTCTAACCGGCAGAATAGGGGTCGGTAACGGACAGGGGGTGGCCAAGCAGGTGGAATGGAAGGGGCCTCCTGGCTGTTTCTGTCACCGGGCAGAGGTTGTCAACTTGTCATTTTCGGCGTCCATTACACAGAATATATCTATATATACATATTTACATAGTAAACTGTTTCTCTAGTCGAGATACCAAGGATCTAGTGTACCTATTTCCACCATCTCCAAAAATAGAAAAGTCTCCAGTGTCGTGCGAAGGCAAAAGGTAGGGTGTAAGTACCCTCAACGTACGGAGTATATATAGCCAACAACCTAAGACTATGACAGTCGACTAGACTACAGTGCCGCCCGTTATTGCCTTCCATATCTAGAGACAGAGAGATGCTCATTCGAACCCTAACCACGTGATGGATTGAACCCGATATGGAATCGCGTAGATTACGCGTCATGACTATACGTAGTACTGGTACCTGATTTCGTACCCCTACTTGTACCGATACAAGCCTCTGTACTCCGTAGGCAGGTACGACTAGAAGGCTCCACGCAAACTGAGCAAACTAGCGACCGTTAGCAAACTAGCAACTTCCCTCCTCAATCTCTCAGCTGCCTCACTGTAGAGTGTTTGACGCTGCCTTTAGTGTCCATCTCCGGTCAAGTTAGAAGGCAAGGCTTGATAGTAAGACCTGTTCTGTGATTACCATTGCTTATCGCCATATAGCAGATTCCGATGTGCATTATTAGGCATACCTCGCTTACCCATTACGGAGTACAGCTCTAGGCTACCTCCCCGATATACTCGCCATGACCTAAAGCTCTTTTGATGACGATGAAGATCAACCTTGGAAAACAACTTGGCACGACGCCCCTACTTCTAGTCACTTCGGTAGAACACCCGAGACCTCGTACTACCCTAGCCCTGGCCCGTATCATGCCACGGGTTAGCGACAGTCGGATCAACTCAAATTTCTACCATTTGCCCAATAGGTAGCGATTATAATAAAGAGCCTCCGAGATATGTCAGCTATATAATCGAATAGAAGCTTATACTCAACCGCAAGACGGTAGGTAGAGTGACCGAAGAAGATTTGGTTATAGCTTCTAGTGAGTATTAGGAGGAGACTCTGAAAGTAGCAGTTGTTCCATATAAATGCAAACATGTCAAACACTAGATCTAGGGATCGCCTCGAGAACCTAGCAACCTGACACTGCCATTTTCCTGGGGAAACCGTAGCGAGTTCCCTCCTCTCTTTAAGTCTATGTAAATTTCTATACTATTCTATATGGCAATACGGCTCTTCTCTATATATTTACTGTTTATATACGGGTCGAGCGTTCATATCAGTCTTGCTTATACTAGAGGAAGAGCCTGTATAACCGTTACGCCACTAGTTAGGTTGCCTTTGGTTAAAGGAGTGTTGATTGATTGAGCATAGGGACACTTCATTATCATCACGGTATTCAGACGTGCCAGTACTGACCAGCGTTTTAGGTTGTTACTTCAGTCAAACATCTAGCCAAGCTCATCGCTACTGCTTCTCCCAATTCACGACCAAGGGCAGATCCACGCTCCGTCAGAAAGCCTATTACCTAAAACATAGTCAGTAACGTATGTTATTCACTAGCTTGGTAAGTAGGATACTTACTTGAAGAATCATAAAGGTAGCCATCATTCTTGAGGTAAACATCTAAGAACATGTCAGTACGGATCGCAGACTTATTATTAAGATAGAGAGCGCGCATCATAGAGACATACCGCCATAGTTAGATGGCCAGCCAAAGGAGGCTGAACTCTTAGGGCAATACATTGATTTATCTCTCCAGATAAAGGCCCACCCACCATCAATAGTGACAGTCTGTCCGCGCTTAAAAGGGTAGTCGTGACCATGATTGTCCTGGATCCAGGCATCTCCACCTATTTGGTTATGGACCCTGGTTGCGGTGGCACTAAGGACCGTGGCGAGAATGACTAGGGTCTTAGGAACAATCATATTGACTGACAGTCTCAGATTGATATATGAATAGATAAACAGCAAGTTTTAGGAGTTGGACAAAAGGGTAACAGGAGCGTAGGAGACTTACATAAAGTTTGTATATATTCAAGATCGGCTACTAGTTGGGATTATAGGTTTAACGATTTAAGGTATGCAAACTCCTAACTTGGCAATTACAGAACATAAGCTTCTACTAGATATAGCTAGAAGCTCGATTAGTCTAGACTATATACGCTAAAAAAGTTTAATACATCTCAGCTCGGCTAGTCTCCACATTCCTCACTAGGTAAGATTCAAGGGGTTTCCCTACGGACGACAGCCAGCGAACAGGGGGCCGACTCGCAACATAGCTAGCTTATGCAAGAAGATTTCAAGTTATTCCTTCTGTTAGGTTAGCGCGGCGCCTCCAGTCGTAGCTCGTGCGCTAAGAAAATCGGAACTCTCTAGACGTGCACGACTCTTAACGAATCCGTGATAAATCGCGTCTTAGGACATCGAAGCATCGCAATAATTTTTCTATTCTAGAAGAAATATTCCACTTAGCTAAATATTATATATAGATGCACAAAGGGATTAAGTGTTTCGGCCGGATTAAGATGAGCCAGCCGTCTAAGTGGTCTAATCTAGACGGTTATTGCGTCGCTCCATAGACTCTGATTTATCACTAAGCTTCAACCTCGGTCGCGCGACGGCTACATAGCAATTAGGTCTTACCTAACAAAACTAAATCGAATGACTGTTTAATCGTGGCCATCTAGTTAAAAATGGCTGATCGCCGCTTTTACGTATCGCAATAGCTAGGTAAATTGTAAGTAGGGTGGTTACGTACTGACCCTTCTCATTCTGAACTCAGATATATCGTTCTTGGTTCACCTCGATCTAGCCGAAACCGCGGTATGTTAGTATTTGCATATCCTAACAAAGTCTAATCTAGAATAACCTAGGCTTGACCAAATTAATAGCGAGGCATACCTGAATGTCGTCTTGGGCTAAAGCAGTGTGCTTAAGTATGACCTATTCTTGCGGATACTAGTGACAGAGTGCTCGCTACACTGTGCTACCTTTGCTATTTGCGATGTCGTGAGTCTGCTCTTACTGCATATTATATGAATAATCATCTTACGCTGCCAGGAATCGATGTTTCTGGCTATTTTGTAAGGGGCATGGGTGATGCAGCTGTTCGGTTTGGAGGAATGTCCAACAAACGAGGCTATGGTGACTTAGTTGAGTGGTTATTTTTGGGTGTGGAACAGGGGGTTATTTTTGGCTACGTACGGAGTAGGTAGTAGTACATGACTATACAGTTTTTCAACTTTTGTCCTTGTTACTGTGTAAAAATGGAACAGAACTCCAAATACGGATCTATCCATATAAGGTTCAGCGTGTCATGTGATTAGGGTTTGAAAGAGCAACTATGTGTTTCCAGATATGGAAGGCAATAACGGTCGGCACTGTACCATACTAGTCGGTTGTGGTAACTAATCCTACATCCATGGCTATATTCAAAAGGAAACAAAGAAAGAATACCAGGAGCGGCCGAAGCACGACAACCATGATGATGTGATTCTTGGTCTAGAATTCTACATGTCAGCTTCTTATCAAGCGGTCTGAACAAACCCCGGATGAATCGGGAAAGCACTCAATATATCCCCGGCCATGGCGACATCTGCTATCTTTAGTCATGCACAAGCTAGTCCTTACAAAGCTAGTGGGTGGACTTGTGGATATCCATTTTTCGTCATCCCTAACTTCATCAACTCCATCGTTCCTGGTCAATTTGTGAGGTGATTCACCGCGGAGATGGCGCCATCACGTGGCTCCACCTTAGCTAATCCCCAGACTGCAGCAGATCACGGGGATTGGCAAGGCTTGGCATGAGCCAATGGGATCCCGTGATGAGACTCACCGCCTTGGACAGCGCCTCTTGCCTCTCTTGCGTGATCGTCGACATTTACTCTCTCATCAGACTCATCCACTTGGTTGCATCTGCAGCAACCACCCCGTCGGGAATTGTGCAATCGCCCTGGACACTCGGTCACCGACTATTTGAACTACTGCAGTTCTCTCCTCGCTGACGGTGTTCCCCTTCGACCTCTTTTCTTTCACATCCGACCATCTATACACCACCTGCGATCTCTGGCAAATCCTTATCTCTGGTACTCGAGGTATCCGCCAGGGTCCTCGTCACCCACGACTACCCCCTCGGTGACTGATTGTGCTCCGATACTGGCACCTTGGTGGATGTACGTTGTCCCCTAAGATCGACATCGCTTGATTTCTTCGAATCGACAAAAACCCTTTCCACGATTTACAACAAGCCGTCGAAAGCTACTCCTCAGCCCTATACCCCCAACTGGAGTGACTCTTGTGGGAGAATCCATCGTCTCTGCGAATACCCCGACCTCATCCCTTCATTATGGAGTCCACTGCGAAGTCCTCCCCGGCCGTGACGGGCTCCACCACCCGCGACAGAGAAGACGGAACAAAGTCCGATGCTAAGCAAACGCCCCGCGATGCCAGCGACACTCTGGCAGAACTGGCGAAGCAAAACGTCGCCCCCTTCCTCGCAAAATATCACCCACGACAATATGCGCCCCTACGATCGGAAGATGGAACAACCTCGGTGCCGCGCACCGTAAACGCAGGCTACTGCTATCGCCACCAACCAGACTCCAAGTGCACGCGACAGGCGGATGAGCAGTCCATGCACCAGCTACAGCGAGTATGTCTCCCGAGTTGCTGTCATTTAACATCGCTAACACATATCTAGGAATTGGAAACGCTTCCCCAAGATGATCAGCAAGGCATCGCCCACGTCTGGTCGCTCTTCTCTGCCGCCCCGGCCAAGCAGCGTAAGCTGATGCTGCAAGGCATCCTGGCTCAGTGCTGCTTCCCCCAGCTCTCCTTTATCTCCGCCAGTGTCCGTGAACTCATTCGAATCGACTTCCTCAGCGCTCTTCCCCCCGAGCTCTCCTTCAAAATTCTCCGCTACCTCGACACTGCCTCCCTCTGCCGTGCTGCACAAGTGTCCCACCGATGGAAGGCTCTCGCCGACGATGATGTGGTGTGGCATCGGATGTGCGAACAACACATTCGCCGGAAATGCAACAAGTGTGGTTGGGGCTTGCCGCTGCTGGATAGGAAACGGTTGCGGGAAGCGAAGCGCGAGATCGAGCTGCGCGCAACCAACTGGGGTAACCAGCCCTCGAACAACATCACAGACGGGGCGCCGAACGGTACTTGCTCGGTAGTGGAGCTTCCTACTAGTGGAAAGCGCAAGCTTGATGTGGATGACCAAGGTTGCGCCATGATCAAACGTCATTGTGTCTCGCCAGCCTACAAACCCGAGCCGGATGACGAGTACTTCAAGACGCGCTATCGACCATGGAAAGATGTCTATCGGGATCGCTTCGTGGTCGGCATGAACTGGAAGCACCGACGCTGCTCAGTCAAGGTTTTCCGAGGACACACCGACAGTGTGATGTGCCTACAGTTCGAGGACAACATCCTGATGACCGGCTCTTACGACGCGACAATCAAGATTTGGGACATGGAGACTGGAGAAGAGTTGCGAACCCTCCGTGGACACACTGCCGGTGTGCGTTGTCTACAGTTTGACGATACCAAACTAATCACGGGAAGTCTGGATCGCACTATTAAAGTGTGGAATTGGCGTACTGGGGAATGCGTCTCGACACTCCCCGGACACTCTGAGGCGGTCATCGCCCTCCACTTTGACGATACTCTCCTTGCGTCTGCTTCAGTCGATCGAACCGTCAAGATCTGGAATTTCGCGGACAAGTCGGCATTCGTCCTGCCCCATCCCGAGGGCGTCAACGCCGTGAAGATTGACACCGCTTCCCGTACAGTTTTGACTGCGTGTGATGACGGTGCCGCACGGCTGTGGGATCTCGACACCAAGACATGTATCCGCGTCTTCCATAACCACATCGGTGCCGTGCAGCAAGTCATTCCTCTGCCGCGTGAAATTGAACTGGAGAGTCATCTCGCCGACTGCGAAACCGATCACATCAGCACATCCTCCCAGAATGGTGATGCCGTCAATATTCTCTCGCCTATTCTGGAACACAGAACTCTCTCTGCGCCCCCTTCTTCATTCGGTGCCTCGTTCGATCAGGATCAGGATCGGTTGGAACCCCCACGCTACATCATGACCAGTGGCGTCGACGCGACTATCCGTCTGTGGGAAACCAACACTGGCCGATGCCTGCGCACATTCTTCGGGCATCTGGAAGGCATTTGGGCATTGTCAGCGGATACCCTGCGCATTGCCTCGGGCGGAATGGACCGCATGGTCAAGATTTGGGATCCTCGCATCCCGACGTGTCAAGACACTTACGAAGGCCATTCCGCTGCGGTCAACTGCATCGGACTTAGTGATAGTCGTTTCATCACTGGTGGTGACGATTATCACGTCCGCATGTATGATTTCCGGGCATAATTTCCCCTTTACCACATCACACCTTCTCCTTTTCTCCTAAGCCTATACTCTTTTATCCCGCCCTCCAACCTTTCCTTTTTCATACTCTTATGGTGCTCTTTCGGTCGATGGCTAGATACCCGGGCGCTTTTCAAAATATTCTTATCAACTATGTACAGTTTAGGGACCAGGGTTCGGTGTCACATTTGCGCAATGACTGCATTATTAACGGCGCTTGGGTGGATTTCTTTTCAACTTTGTGTATTGATTACTTGTTCAAAATAATATTTTGTTACATTTAACCTCCGAGTACTCATACCTAGCATTTTTTCTGGTATCATTAGATGCTTCCCAAGGTTAGTCGCAGATCTATCCTTTCCACAACATACATGGGACTGCTTGATTCACGAAGTCTGAAGGAAACAGGTCAACAGATATGTAGAACACGGAGTGGAGAATCTATAGTAACAGAACCCATTTCCTCATCTCTTCCGCACAAACTGCAAGGTACCCAAGATTGTATCCTCGACAAGGGCTATATCACTTCTCAAATGAATGATCTCAACAGCCAGGTTGACGCCGGCAGAACCTAGACATCAAATGATAGAATTGTGGCCATCTCACAATTTGTGCAGAAAGCACTAGAGAATGGCCTCCTATATTGCGGATTCTTGGTTTCCGGCTGTTCACAGATTTTATTCTAGATTTTTCTCTTGAACACGGTGTCAAGATTCAGTGGTAAAACCCCTCGGATTGTGCATCGATTCAAGAATTCAAGTCTTCCATGCCCCGTAGGCAGAACCGTAGATCTCACATGTAGCCGTGGCCCTCTCGCGCAGGAATGTTTGTATGCTTGTAGATTGAAGGGAGAACTAAGTAGCAGCACAATGCATAAAGAAAGGGTATCATTGACGTGCATCACGCAGGAGACGGTGAACATCAGAAACAAGGTATAAGCTGCCAGCAATGACAATTGGACCGCCCTGAGCGATCTTGCTGGCCCATTGGATGGGAGGAAGTAGATCGCCTTCGAAGCTCTCCACCAGTCCGATCTCCGAAATAGATCGTACAGTTGAAGCAAGTTCCGTGGCATTGGTGGGTGTCACCCAGGGCATGCCATCAACCGGACCAAACTCGGCTGTTGCGACATTATCCCCGGGCCGAATGATGGAGCAAAAGACTCCAGCCAAGTCTTTCCCACTGGACGCAGCAATGACCCATGTCACCTTTTCCGAGGTTGGGCGGAGCTTGCGGTCAATGTAGCGGCCGAGAACTGCGGCGGACTGTGGGTTGTGGGCGCCGTCTAGTAAGACTGGCTCCGTACGCTCGATGAGAGGCTGAAGGTTGATGTTCTCCAAGCGCCCAGGCCACTTGACGTCCGAAAGATGGGGCAGGAGTGAAAAGGCATCCACTTGAGGTTTAATTTTGGACAGCGCGAGACGCAGGGCAGACACAGCGCAGCACATGTTCTCTTGTTGATGGGGTTCAAGATCCAACGTCCGGAACAGTTGTGCGAGGGGCGGAAGTTGCTCGTCAGCTTTGTCCGGCGAAACAAACATTGCGTCAATGCCGAGCTGTTGAACACGGCTCGACAAGGTCTCGATCACAGCAGTCTCGTTGGTGTTGTCAATCACACAGGGCACACCCGGTTTGAGAATTCCTCCTTTCTCCCGGGCGATTTCCTCAATTGTCGATCCCAGGAACGCCTGGTGGTCCATCCCGATCTTCGCAATGACCGAGACCAGCACGTCAGTCAAGATATTGGTCGCATCAAGACGACCACCCATGCCCACCTCCACCACTCCAACTTCGACCTGCTCATGGTTGAAAATCTCAAAAGCGGTAGCAGTCAAGAGCTCAAACTCCGAGGCACCGATGCCGAGCTTCTCATCCCGCTGTTTCACCTGGGACTCGATCTGTCGGAAGAGGGATTCTTGGACAACCCGCTCACCGATGGTAATACAATCCCACCGATCAATCAAATGGGGAGAGGTAAAGCGACCGCATCGGACACCGGTTGTGGAGAGCAAATGGGAAAGGTACGCACTGATGGAGCCTTTACCATTGGTGCCGGCAATGTGAATGGCTTTCCATGTTAACGGGGTTTGTTGGAGGAGACGCGCGACGCGGCTCAGTCCTAACTCGATCATTCCTCCGACTGTGCAATGGGTGGGAATCCCCCTCAATTCATGGTCAAGGGAGCATGAGTTGAGGTTGAGTTGGGCTCATCACGGCGGAGGTTCGGTGAAAGTTTCCCGATGGCGGCGGGCAACTCGGGGAGACACGTGACTCGGGTGTACTCCGAACTCGGGCATTTTGGTGACAATCAACATCGTTTCTGTCAAGGGAAAGACTAGTTATTGAGTAAGAATTAAAGACTCATCTGCTTGTCCAAGATATGACAGAGGAAAGAAACAATACAAGGTCATCCAATGAATGTCGATCACAGCGGCCGACTTGCCCACTTCCAAGTACTCGAGCATCAACACGATGATGTCATTACACAATGTGGACACAGTCTAACTGTAACGGGCAGGCGACTGGATTAATTGGGTTAGATCAATAATATTTGAGAAGTGAAGTTTAGCACTTCGAAGCTTGAATTACTACTTTTGGTCGTCTGAAAATGGTTAGCTTGTATAACCGCACAAATGCCTCAAAGGAGACAATTGCCTCAAACACCGCGCACGCCGTTGCCCACAGCCTCCGATACGCCTCGAGGCGCACGGCATCCACCCTTGGACCAGGATCAACTCCTCATCTATGCAAAAAATCTGCGCGCAGAACTTTTACTTATACACGGGCGAGGAAAAGGTAAATGCGGAATTCTGGCGCACTGTCGCACAAGACTATACGAAAATCAAGGGTCTGCAACGACCTTATCAAGCAAAGACCGGACGAAATACGATGATGAGGGAACTTGAAAAGCGCCGCTTTACACGGGATAATTACCATAACCCGAATCGTGGGAGGCCGTCTGATCTTCAAATCCGGACAGATCGTTATCTAGACAAATTCCTGGATAAGATGGACAGTCTAGAGAAACAAGAGGTCGATTGAGAACAGAAGACATTTGCGATCCAAAGCAGACTCAGGATGTCTCCGACACCTCCTGAACAGCGTGGACAAAAACGACCGCACGTCAGTGATCCTCAAGGTATTGTTCCCTGTTCTTTCGTTGCATTACAATTTGTTCCATGTCTGAGAAGCTAATCTTTGTATTACAGAAGAAGAAGCTCCATCACAGCCCCCGTGCTCCAGACATCAATAGCTAGACTTTCTTCATAGTCAACTCAAAGAGATTGTACCGCCAGCATCAAGATTAGATGAACCTGATCTGAAAGTCATCTCGTCCAGGTTGACCAATATAGAGAATGCATTACTGAATACCAATCAACGCTTGGACGGCATCACACGAGCTTTATATGCAATGATTGCTGTTCAGTTTGTGAGGTATAGGAGGGAAATGGGGCAAGAGGAGGAGGAGAAGCAGGATGAGTACGATAGTGATAGCGGATCAGAGCTCGAGCTTGGCACGATCTAGTATAGCTCCGGACTATAGGTCCATCTAAAACTGGAGTTGATCCGTGTATAGCTCGTATTTCAGCACATTTGACAAGCAATCTCTCTAGCTCTCGTATTTACGCTCATAGCCATACCATTATCTCTCTCCCATGCGAAGCAATTCCAGCCTCCTGTTTTCCTGTTCAGACTGTTCTAGTTCTGGTATTTCTCATATCAATCTCAAGCCGTTTGACTATATGCGAAGGCCACCCAAATAGCACCCAGACCAAGTATCACGGGAGCCGCAATTTTGATACCCGCTGTCCACATCAATCTCTTCCGAGCCTTCACCTCCTCGGCATGATTGCTTGCTTCATTCTCCCTTGGAAAGGGTACATCGGGCACCTCCACGCCCAAAAAGGCACACAAGGGACCCCATCCATCCTCCATGTGATACTCAAGCATCCGCTCTTGTGGAACAGCAGCCCGGACCTTGCGATAGTAGTCCTCATACACATCTCTCGCCTTCACCAGAATCTCCTCCCGACTCTGCGCACCAAAGAAACCAAAATGAATCTTCCGCATCGCCTGCACAGCAGGGATTCCCATCAACCGCAGTCCCAGAAACCCATTGATAGCCGCCATAGGCTGCAACATGACCCGATCAAGGATCTCGACTTGAAAACTCGGCCACCATCGCTCAAAATCCCGCTGAACAACCACGACTTTAGCATTGGGATATGCTCGGATAAGCTCAAGTGCAAACGGTGATGCTAGATCTCTGACGGCATCGTATTTTGAGCCCCACAGTTCGTCCCAGTCCGCGCGGGTAAAAGGCACTCGAGGGCGTGCGTTTGGTGTGGAGGGCCATGTTGCTTCGGCGGCTTGCTCGAGCTGTACCCATGGTGTGTCGGTGACCTTTTCGAGGAGTCCGTGATGTGTTTTGAAGCCCAGGATTTGGTATGCGCGGGCCATGGATTTGGTCCCCGTGCGGAAGAGGCCCGCGTGGATGATCAGTAGGCCATCGCCTTGGTGGGATTTCTGATTCTCTGGTTGAGATGCCATTTCTCAGATGTTTCAGCCGCTTATCTGTATCTAGAAGGAGTCAGAGAAGAGCAAACGATTTATCTGCCTAATCGTGAAACAAAGTGATGTGTTGTAGCTGAGGTTCCACTACGTGTAGTCAGCTCCAGATGCTGCATCGGCTAGTGCTTATGGTCACTTGATCGCTTCCCAAGACAGCATTTGGGGGCAGGATTTGACCGAGCCTCTTTCTATGACGAACAATATTCGCTTTTGACCCGCAATGATGTTTTCACTGTATGGGATCCCATGGGAAGCATATTCCATCGCCCACATGGCCTTGTCCTCAATATCCGAGGGTTTAGTAAGTACTCAGAAGAACACCTACTGTAGAACCGATTGGAATAGCGGCTAAAATCATCTGTATATACAAAACTAATCATATTATTAACATGTCTCTCTATGCTCACCGAATCTATAATCCCCAGTCAATAAGGGGTGCCCAAGAGGGTACAACCATCCGCTAAGAGTACACAGTCAAAAAACAAACAAATCATTCATCGAGGATCCCTAGGACCTCGAATGAACCAGGCGTCCGGCGACCCAGACAGCCTTGACATTGCGGTCATCACCACTCCATACCCATTTCTGGATCTTCTCCTCCCACGTCTCAGATCCGAAGAGGTCGACGTTGCCGACAGGACCAGTCTTCACCAAACTCGAAGCACCATCTGTGAGCACATCGAGCGGGCTCTCACTCAGATCCCGAACGCTACCGAGCTCAATGAGCTGTGCATCCCAGATCATGCCCTCGTCGAAGCCACCAAGGTCATCCGCCATATCGACGACCGCCGCGCCGCCGCGAGTCGCCAGGTACAAACTCTCTTCAACGGACAATTTCTCGCGGCCGATAGTAGGCTTATTGGCGTGTCCATTCTCATGCACATGCTTCTCTCCCTTCTGGCAGAATGAAGTAGTATGCCCGAGTAATCGAGATACAAGACAAGCCTGGCGTGCAGCTTCGAGAATACTGGGGCTATAGCCACCACTCACGTCCGTACCCAAACCAACGGTAATGCCCTCATCGAGCAAAGTACGAACGGGAGCAATTCCCGAGCCAAGAGCCGAGTTTGACGCCGGACAGTGCGAGATCTTGGCGTCTCGCTGACGAATCAGATTGCGCTCATCGGGGGTGAGATGAACAGCGTGAGCTAGAATCGTCCGCTTGGTGAGAAGGTTGTACCTGTCGTAGACATCTGCGTAGCTCTCTGACTCGGGGAAGAGTTCCTTGACAAGCGCGCACTCATTCGTATTCTCGGAGATATGGGTCTGGATATGCAGCGGGGGATTGAACTCTGCCGCCAATTTTCCAAGACCCTCCAGAGCAGGCCGTGTGCAAGTCGGCGCGAAGCGTGGAGTGATGATCGGTTTTACGAGAGTACCCTTTGGATCCAGCGCGTGAATATACTCAATAGTCGATCTTGTCGCGCTCACCGAGTCATCAGCCGATAGATCCTTGTAGTATGGCGGGCAGAAGTCTGGGTTATCCATGCACACGCGTCCAATGAACGCACGCTGTCCGCGCGAGTGGCATAGGGCAGCGAGTGCATTTGTCGCTGGGACATGGACCGTGGCAAAGTAGGAGGCACATGTCGTGCCATGAGACAAGGTGCGTGCAACAACTTGGTCATAGATTCGCAGTGCAGATGGAGGTGCATCTTTAGGAAGCGTATCGGCTCCACCAGGTTGGTCTGCCTGGGCGCCAAAGCCGGACTCAACAGGGAACGTATACGTTTCCAGCCAATCGAGCAAAGTCGAAGAGCCGAACAGGCCAACATTCGGGAATTGGGGTGCATGGATATGTGTGTCTTTTTCTCAAGTCAGATGTGTACTTGGAAATGAATGAGCGTGGTTAAGAAGCGAACATACCGATAAATCCTGGGAAGAAAAATTCATTACTCTCTTCGCTTGCAAGGACTACCTTCACCCTGACTTCGTTTCCGTCGTAGCCATTGGTTTCAGGCGCGTCAACATCCACCCAACCATTACGGGTCATCAGCTCCTTGAAGGAGGCCTCATCGCGAGCCTGCCAGTCAAAGCCTTTGATTCGACCGTCTGCTGAAGACACCCATAGTGCGCCGCGGTTACGCACAAGCTCTGTCTTGGGCCGGGGCGTCGAGTCCGGTAGACGAGGGGTTTGAATGAATGTGCCACGATAGACGGTATATGCGAATGCTTGCGCCATGATGTGCTAGGGTGAAATGGCACGTCTATCAATGGTTGGTCAAGAGAGTGAAAGGCAATATCAAGTGCCAGACCAGACTCGTTCCCATGAAAAGCTCAATATGAGTAGACGTATAAACACTCGTCAAACAATCAACTTCACCAAAGCCTCGAAAATCAAGCATCCATCGAGATAGCAGGTAGGTCGATTGATATATCTTTTCCCCTGAGTGGGACGTGATAAGGGCGTACCCGAACAGGCAGTCCCAGCACGGCGATGCGGAGTATCCACCTCGGTTTCTAGAACACTAAGGATGTTCCTGCTGGATTTGACTTTGCGACACAAGGGAGAGATGCGTAGTCCAAACAGGGTGGTATAGACAACGAAAGATCAACAGGACAGCACTTGTAAGGACAGGCAATTATCCGCGGTGATCGGCTGTCTCCGAGTAGATGACGGTAATCTTTCCATGTTACACGAGGATGGTTGCAGAAAGTGGTGCGGACGAGTGCGGGTGAGTGCGGGTAAGCGGTATGGTATGGTAATGAGGGGCACCGATAAGCGACCGCGGGGGACATCAAAATGCTGGAATCCGCATAGAAACGGCGTTAAAATAGTAATCTGGCCATCGAATACAATAAGACTCCCCACGTGGTAAGTTTTGTGGTGGTGGAGATTTAGATTATTGTTATCGGCGGTCTCCTTAGAGCCGCCCTCAAAGTCGGACTGTAGTTGGAGCCGCATCACAGAAGCCATACTGTATTCTCCGTTGACTCGTCAAAAGAATCAAATGAAACCCTCGTAAAGACTTGAAGTTCTGGTGGAGCTATATTCAAGCTTGAGATTTTGTGAGAAATGATGAAGCTGCCACGATCAAGTTCGTACTTAGATCACGGTATCCAAGGACGCACACTCACGCATCCACTGGCGTTCGTCTTCACCAGGAATTCCCGCTCCTTGCATGAGCGGTAAAGACGATGATAGAAAGCTCCTGTCTCATGACAAGTTTTTTTTCACGAATTAGAGACATGGTTAGAAGAAATAGAAGATGACGCGAGGTTAAAAAAAAGAAGGAGCTATATGCTGGTGAAAGGACGTGTCGCATTATGTATAACAGTAATTATGTATAACAGTAGGCAAGCGCTGGGCAGATCCTGCCTTTCATTTCAAATTAGGGCTTACTGACTATCTAGACCACGAAGTGCTCTATATATGTGATAAGTGATCGTAGCCGTGTAGAAGCCGAACCTAGAGATCTATCCTCGTCTAGCCATACATCCAGTAATATGGTGAGATTTAGTGTCGAAAGATATTTTCAGCTAGATTTTGATTATCATTCTAGCTATCCCTTATTACTTACATCATACAGTTCATCCTTCAACGCATTGACTGAGACTATCATTTTGAAGTTTGGTCTAAATTTCATATTTCGATATCACGTTAGTTGTATGACGTCAAAAGAAAGCATCGTACTGATTCCTACGGTAGACAGCTTGGAACCTGTTATTGCATCGACAGTAGTAGACGGCGAAGATTAGACTATACAGCTACCTAAGAATGGAAAGATTCGGGGATCTATCGCTTAACTTTGACCAAGCTATCCCCAAACCCCGCAGTCCCACGCCTCCCGTCTCGGGCAGCATTTCCTAATTCCACGAAGGAAATATTCCCCGTCCGTCTCTGACTTCTACAATGCCCCACATCCACGCTGGTCCGGGCACAAGATCGCAGATCCGATCAGTCATTGGATACGGCTATTCTCTACCAATACCGTGGAAACACCATCGATCGTGAGTTAGGAAGGGTAATTCTCGTCGACCCTTGTGTCTTCGGAGCTCTGTTCGGACGCGGGGCAAAGTGCTCACCCTCCACAATGAAACATGGGGAAAGAGCTACGACGTGATACTCCACGATCTAAATCAGAAATGATATTTATACCATGATCCAGTCGACCTTTGTTCATTCATTCTATTTCATCGCCTGTCTTAGTCTCACTGATTACAGTGTTCATACTAAGCGGCTCGGTTCGCAGACGTGAAATCGTCAACTCTATATTTTTTCTTTCCGTTTTATTTCATACTTGTGTCGATTTAGATAGCGACACACTTTCCATCTTGCAAGATGTTGTCCCTTCTTGCTGTTGCCCCCTATGCGGCTGGGCTGGTCTTGATTTCCTTCGTCTACTTTTTGGCATACCCCTACTTTGAATACCTTCGTGATCCTAAAGGTATGTGGTGCCTGGAGTCCACGGCATCCTATAGATAGTTTGGTTCGTACACCTAGTTCGTTTTTACTAACAGCAGAGCAGGCCTTCGAAAATATCCCAATCTCTCACCATTCTCGGGCATTTCAGCCCTCCCTTTCATGTTCATGGCCTCACGAGGCTTTCGATCCATGGAACTCACCCAGTTGCACAAGAAACACCCGGTGATTCGCACGGGGCCCAATATGCTCTCTTACGGTGATGTGCGGGCTATCAAGGATATCTACGGACACAACACTAAGTGTACTAAGGATGGGTCCTACTCGGTCACGGCAGGCACTCACTTCAACCTTGCGGACGTCGTTGACAAGCCCGACCATGCTAGAAAGCGGAAGGTTCTCTCCTCGGCCTATGCTTTGAAGAACTTGGAGAGCTGGGAATACAAGGTTACCGACAAAGTCCAGCGTATGCTTAAGCACTTTGATGAAGTCTGCACTCTTACCCCTAAAGAGGATGTTGCCTCGGGCAAAGTGGCACCCGATCCCAAGGACTTGACTCTGGACCTGCGTGCCTGGACCAATTTCTTCACCCTTGATGCAATTGCCGATATTGGTCTCTCCGAGAAGCTGGGCTTCTTGGATAACGGAAATGATATGGTCCTGGCTGAGCGGAGGGATGGTACTACATACAGGACCAGTCTCCGTGAAGCTCTCTACCCCACGGCTCGCAAGCAATCCCTCATCCTTTGGAATTATGAATGGTATCCCGTGCTCGACAAACTGGTCAATGTGATTCCCTTCTTCGGCCGCATGGGCATATCAGCAAAGAACTGGGACAACATCATGTGGCGCCGCGGTAGTGAGCGACTGCAACGGTACGAGGCCGGCGAGAGACTAGACGATTTCTTCCAGGCTCTCATGGAAGACAAGAACGGCCACCCGAACAACCTGGAATGGGGTGAGGTCATTGCGGAGTGCAATATCATGATGAACGCCGGTAGTGTGACAACAGCCATTGCCATCACGAATGTCATGTACCAACTTCTCCGCAACCCCCGCTGCCTGGCCAAGCTGCGCGAAGAAGTTGACGCCGTCCTCGACGAAGAAGATGTCGTTGCCGACTATGATAAAGTCAAGCATCTCCCCTATCTCCGCGCTTGTCTAGACGAATCCCTCCGTATCTTCCCGCCCACCTCTCACGGTCTCCCCCGCGAAACGCCCGCAGAAGGTACAAACATCCTGGGCGAGTGGGTTGCCGGTGGTACTTCCGTCAGTATGTCGGCATTAGTTGCCCATCGCGATGAAGGTGTCTTCCCCAATGCCGACCAGTATATTCCCGAACGGTGGCTCGGTGAAGAGGGTAAGGCGCTGCAGCCTTATCTGATTGCCTTTTCAGCGGGTGCTCGGTCCTGCATTGGTCGCAATATTTCGTATCTGGAGCAGACGAAAGCCATTGCGTCTATGGTGCATCGGTATGACTTTGCATTGGCTCATCCGGGCTGGGAGTTGAAGCGGTTGGAGACGATGAATTTGATTCTGGGCGAGATGCCGGTGAAAATTTGGCGACGGAATTGGGAGTGATGGAGGCATAGACCGTCATCGTCATTAGTGATGTACTAGGTTTGATTCCTGATTTATTTCTATTTTTCTCTCGTGATGATTATGACCCTTTGATGAGATACACCCGAGATTCCAATAGAGTGATTCTTTTCTTGGATAAACCACTTTTGATGTTCTACTACTATCTTTGAATCCGCTGAGATGGAGATGAGGGTATGATGTTGTTTCCGTATGATCCTAATCCTGTTGTTTGAGATTAGGATAAGGTCATACAAGGCAATTCTCATCATCGCGATAGGGAGTACACCCCACAGCCCCAACTCTCCAGCCAGACCCATCGGGGTAATTGCCCCGTGCTATATCCATCCCCACTCAATCCAACGAGCCTGTCCCATACTCAGCTCCTTACTCGCTGAAGACAGTTCTCTTCTAGAAAGCTGAGACCAAGAGTTTGCTTTGAATTTCAATGGAAACCTACTACCTACCTGTGCGAGATGATTTAGGGAAAGCTTGCAACACCATGGGTATTGTAGTTCAGGCCCTGTTCTGACCCCTGAACCTCGTGTCCCTCTACCGGGCTTCAAACCTACGCGCATAGTCTTTCGGTGTTTTGATTAGCTATGCTGATGAAAGATGGAATCATGATGCCAGATTCTATGCATTCAATCTTCTTTCAACAAAAGATGTGCGTAGCATCAAGCACAGTTGAAACTAACCAGCTGTGGATATATATAGCAAGGTTGCAACTTGTCCGCCAGGAGGAACCTTCTAGACCAGCTATTAGGTTAGGTTGTGTAGCTATCTATATTTAATTCACATTATGCCAAGAGGATAGTAACTATTCTGTGACATACCCACCCCATGGGGGGTTGTGAAAGGAGTTGATGTATGGAATAATGCCTGTTGTTAGTTGGCCTGTCCAGAAGGAGTAGTTTTCCCCGTGGCTGGCTACACGGATCTGTACACTGTCGCGTTAGATGATTAGGTTACGTAGTCTACTTCTAACATTAAATTGTAAGTAGAATGTCTATGATGATTGGCCATGTCTGCATAATTGAATCTGATGATAATTCTATCCATCAACCGCTTGGGTGACGTGGTGGCGCATCCCGACTCTGCTTGAGCGTTGCCCTGGAAACAATCGCGAACCCTGATGACCCCCAAGCGGTGCAACTGAAATCAGACCGAGAGCATTCACAACCAAATGGAACTGACAACTGATGTCTGATCCTTTGAAATTTGGAAATTGAAATTTGGCCCGGTCGCAGTGCATTCCAGCGGGACCTTCTCGAAATGCTCGCGCAACGGCCGTCATTCCGCTTCCTGGCCACCGGCGCCCTCGTCTCGATCCTCACCTTGACATTCCTCATCTTCGGCACCCGATCCTCACGCGATGCAGCATCAAGATACATCCTGAAGACAGCGCGCCCGGGATCAATATCTCAAGCACACTGCAATCAGGGGACACATACAACTCTACCAAACGGCAGTTGGGAGTTTGTTGCTCAGCGTGATGCCCTCAACCATGGACTGTCGGGCGAGCAGTGTCAGCTTGCCTTTCCCAAGCTCTTTGTGGAGGTTGATAAGTCTGTGTCATTGAAGCGAGATGCGCGAATCACCTACAAGGATTTGGACTCGAGAGAGGTGGAGGATGGTATGGTTCGCGCGATCATCGATCAGGGCCAGGTACGTTCCGGCTGGCTGGCGCGCTTGGAGTTAACCCAATTGCGACTATCTGCTCTAATATCTCTATCGCTTACAGCTTTACATTGTCGAATTTGCCCCGATGCCCGTCACAGCTTCGCGCGCCCGCGCTACCCTCAACTCCCTCCATCGTGCCCTGATGGCCTACCCCGACCGACATCTTCTCCCGAGCATCGAGTTCATCTTTACGACTGAAGACTTTGCCAACAATCCCACAGGAAGAGGACCCATCTGGGCCTATTCCAAGCGCGATGAAGATACCTCGGTCTGGTTGATGCCGGATTTTGGATACTGGGCCTGGCCGGAGGTACAGATTGGACCTTACCACGAAGCCCGCCGGCGCATCACCGCAATTGACGATGGTGAAACAACGGCAGATGGATCCTACATTCCCGGCCTACGATTCCAAGACAAAAAGAAGCAACTCGTCTGGCGCGGCAGTCTCGCTACCAACCCGGGCGTCCGCAGCAAGCTGCTCAAGTCTGCGCAGAGCCGGAGCTGGGCAAGCGTCCGAGTTATTGACTGGGATGATGAGAATGACATCCGCTTCAACCTCCTCCCCATCGAAGACCACTGTCGGTACATGTTCCTCGCCCATACTGAGGGGCGCAGCTTCTCCGGTCGCGGCAAGTACCTACTCAACTGTCGCTCCGTGGTGATTTCACACCCGCTCATCTGGCGTGAAGCGCATCATGCAGCCTTGATCGCGTCAGGCCCGGATGCCAACTACGTCGAGGTGGAGCAGGACTTTGCAGACCTACCCCGGAAAGTGGACTTTTTGATCGATAACCCTCAGGTCGCCGAGCGCATTGCTGAGAACGCGGTGCGCACGTTCCGGGATCGATATCTGACGCCTGCTGCAGAGTCTTGCTATTGGAGACATCTGGTCAGGCAGTATGCGTCGGTGCTGGACTTTGAGCCTGTGTTATTCGCGACTGGTCGCGACGGGAAATTGACTCCACGAGGGACACCGTTTGAGACGTGGTTGTTGATGAATTGATGAATTTTTGATATCCCCTGGAGGCCTGTATCGGCCAATGATGTTTGATTAGCGAGTTTTGGCGTTATGTGTATATCCCTGTTGCATTTGCCTTGTGTACTTGTCATTATTATTGTACCGAGCATTGGTGATGTCCTTGATGAGGCTGAGACACCTTGTGCATATACATGTGTACTCTAACGTAGCTTTGTCTATAACCACGACATGATTGTCTGTATTTCTGTATATCCTGATTTCCCAGAACACAACCACATCCTCAACCTCTCCATTGTCTATTTGATATTTATGCTTGCCATTGGGCCTGTCTTTATCCGTTCCTGGATGAATCACACCGGCGCGACTTCCAATTGGCGGATCCTCCGCGGCCCCACTGGCGATAAAAAAAAGCGAATGAACCCGCATCACCAAACGATCCCAAGGAGTTCCGAGTCTCCGAGTCATCGAAGGGGGCCTGCCTGCCAGACTCCAGGATGCACCATGAGCAAGCGCTCTTTCGATGAGTCTAGGGGCAACCAGCCATCCGAGGCCGATCATAATGGCCTGTTGCCCATACATGAACTACTGTCGCCCGACGAGCAGGACCATGACCCGACTCCACCCGCGGGTCAGACCAAGAAGCCCCGGAACTTCATTGCCACAGTGGTATGTCATTACTCGTTGAACGCGTGTATACCAAGTCGTTGGAGTTCATGCTCATGCATCACTAGGCTTGTGAGACATGTCGCTTGAAGAAGACGCGATGCGACGAGTCCCGACCGAAGTGTGGCCTGTGCAAGTCCCTCGGTCTGGATTGTGTCTATAATGAACGGAAATCATCCAAGTGAGTCTGATCGCCTGCAATGATCTACGTTGAGACATAGCATTGCTAATGATTAGTACAGACGAGATCAATCTCTCACGATGATTATGAGTACCCTCCATCGGCTGGAGACGAAGCTGGAGAATATCCCTTCATCAATTCTCAGTGACCTCCAGGCGTTAGAGGGCCAATTACGCCGTACTAATGGTAATTCGCAGGAGGTGCATCCATCTCCTGCTCATCGAGATGAGGGCCGGCATACATCTATTATACCTTCCACCGCGACCCCGGGCTTCACTCCGGCCGCCCGAGACGGGGATGACTTTGACTGGGAACAGAACCAGCCCGCCCCCGACGCGTCTGGTCGTGTATCAATTTCCTTCAGTCAGCATGGAGTGATCCTATGGCCGGGTGCACGTAATATTCTTCCTGAGCAGCTGCTCTCCGCCTATGAGCTCCTGGGCAAGAACTACGTGATCGAGCTGGAATCGACGCGTCCCCCTCTGCCCATGTTCACAAGCCCGTTTCCACTGCACTCGGGTGAACATTGGCTGGAAGTGCTACCACTAGCAATGATTAAAGGCCTGGCTGATGCCTTCTTCGCCGTGTTCAATCCCTTCACCCCAATCATGGATAAAACCTTCTTTTTCTCCTTTACCCTCGGCGCAGCCATTGAGAGTGGCTTCGGGTATACCATGGAAAGCTGTCTGGTTCTGAATGTCCTGGCTCTGGGATGTCTTGGTGTGCTAGCCTATCAGGAAGGGAACTATCCCCTCCCAGGAACGCAAAGTCATCGCTTTGAGCCGCCGGAGTGGATGAACGTGGTCTATGAAGAACAGCCTGGATTACGGTTCTTCAATGAAGCCCGTCGACGTATTGGCTTCTTGATGTGCAACAATGATATCCAGAGTTGCCAGTTCTTCTTGCTTTCCTCGTACGTCCAGTTGCCATTTATCTGACTTTCCGCATCCCATACTTACTAGAAACAGTCTATACTACAGCCATATTCCCCGTCCGATGGATGCTTGGGCCATGATCCATCGCGCAGCGACTTGTTGCCTCTCCATGTTGACCAAGTCAGTATTATCATCATCCAAACCCCGTCTTTCATCCTCCTAACTATCATCCAGCCACGACGTCAACTTCGATGAATGGGAGGGAGATATGAAGTCTCGTGTGTACTGGAACTGTCTCATGAATGAGACAATTCTCGTCCAAGAACTACATCTTCCCCCAAGTGGACTGTCCCGTCTCGAGGAGCAAGTCCCCATTCCGAAGTTCATCGCCTTCGAAACAACCGGTTATCCTTCCACTCGGTATCCCTCATCCACGGTCGTCGATGATTCCTACTTTCAGTATCACTTCCTTGCACAGGTGGCGCATCGTATCATCTTGACTCGTATCCGTCATTCCCTCTATTTCTACTGTATGCTTTCTACCTCCCCCTAAAAGCATACATCATCTAATATGTGTGATCACAGCCGACTCGGGAGCAATCCCCCTCCCAGCAATCAATACCGAACTCCAGCACCAGCTTGAGCAATGGCGCACCAACCTCCCATCAGCCATTCAATTCACCGACGCCCAACTCCAGCCCTGCTACTCAACCCCAGCCGGCGATATGTCATCCGTTCATATGTCACCCTCATCAGCAGCATCTCCAAACCACGTTACCCCACGGTCAACAGATCCAAACCGCCCTCTATCACCCGCGGTAGCAGTAACCGACGCCATGCTACGTGGGCGGTACATGATCGCAAAATTCCACATTGGCAGACCATATCTATACAAAGCCCTCCGCATCCCGAACCTATTGACAGACGACGATTTGGAGCAGATCAAAAGTGGACTACAAAATGCGATGGACTGGCCTGTGACACAGGGTATCTTCCGAAAAATGAAGAGCTGCATTCCTATCAAGTTTGCCTTTTGCTCGCAGTGAGTGATTATCTAATACAAAGTTAGAGTGTTGGAGCTAATCATCCGCTGTCACAGATTCTTCGGACAGATACTTCTCTTCTATTGCATCGCTCATTCACCCAGTGCGCGGGTACGAGAGACCTTGCCCGTGGGCTGGGAACGTTGGAATGATGAAATGATGCGATTCTTGGAGGATTGCGAGCGGACCAGTCCCGCCGTGGCACAAGATTTGGAGCTATTACGCTCTCTATGGCCTGGACATGACTGATTTGCTTGTAGCAGCTTTTCTATATCACTGTCTAGATTTCATCTATCGGGTCAAGGAGGAAGCGTCAGGTGCCGAAATGGCTTTCGTGTTCTATGTTTTGCTTTCGGATGGTGTTTTTTCTACATGTACGGTGTTGGCGGTGTCGGGAGTTGTCCTTTAATAGACTATTGATAATGTGGAAGTGATTCGACTGTGCAATCAATCAGTCATGGTTGACTTCCAAATTAATCTCTGTAAGAATGCTTCCTACCGAATAACTGGAATTACAGTATGGCCCATCTTGTCACGTGATTGGATTCTATATCAGCCACCAACGGTGCGTCACTGCACTAGTTCTTTCTAACTCCCTCATACTCACTCTCCCCTTTTTTCTCGCATTCGACGAGAGACTGGATTGTTCAGTGGCAATTGACTTCCATGCACCAGAAATGTCTCTTCAATCACTCCCAGACGAAATCCTTCTGCAAATTCTATCTTACCTGCCATCCCATACCGATGCAGCAGCGCTATCTTCACAATGCCACCGGTGGCATCGGCTTTGCGACATGTCTAATCGTCGCAAATACCGCCGCGTGAAACTCCGCGAGACCCTGGATTTGGCAGTGGCTTTGAGAATGCTCCGATCGATCCTCAAAACACCCCAGTATGGGGGGTATGTTCGTCATATAGAACTGAACCGATCACCATGGCTTGATTATAGCTTTTTTGCGTGGTCATACAAACTTAAACCTGTACAGCGGTCTCTTCGCCAGGACGACCAGGACCGTCTGACTCGGGCAATCAGGCGCGCCGGCTTTGATGGCCCGGAAGAACAAGAGAAGATGCTTAATGTCCTACTACAGAGTCCGGCTACCATGGAGTAAGTTTGTCTTGTCCCTGTACTCCTTCTGCCAAGCGAATTCGTTGCCACATTTTCGGAGGAAAATAAAGAAAAATACTCAAGACTGACTTTTGATAGCCATAATGATCAACGAGCCCCGTTCCTCGCCCAGGCGTTGGCAGCATTACTGATCAGCGTTTCGCCACTATTAGAATCCTTGAGCTTCTGTCCTGTCGGCCAGGAACCAACGAAGCTCACAAAATTAAGGAACAAAAATGAGGGAACCCCGCTCAAAGAAAGTGATTACTTCTTCAAGCATTTCCTGGACCGGGCAAACAGCGGGTCGAAGGAGACCCTGCCATACCTGCACCACCTTCGCCAGGTACGGCTGCTTGTTGATCCCGATGAAAAGATCACTCCCTGGTACAATTACCAGCCCTTTGATCTGTATGGCAGCCTCAACCTGGTGCGCCGGCTCCCCACGATAGAATCCGTTCGAGTCGATGCGATTATGGACACAGAGGGCCGAAGCATTCAGCCCCCACCCCGATCCGCAAATTACTCCAAAATCACCATTCGGAACTCCAATCTGGATTCCCAATATCTAGCGCGGACTATTGAATCAGCTAAACAGCTAAAAGAGTTTACGTATGCCATCGGGGGCCGAGGCTCGAGCGATCGCATGTGGAGCAATTTCATCCCAGATCAGGTCTTGAAGGCACTTCTTATGCACGCCGATTCGCTGGTGCATTTGGATTTGGATGTCGAGGCGGAACTTCCATTAGTTCATATATTCGATCCGACTCTTAGACAATATCTTCTTGATGACAGCGAGGATCGATCGAGATTCCATCCTGCCTATAAGCTGGAGTGGGCAGATGAACTGCAAGAGCTCCAGCCAAAGGAGAGCACTCAACCCTCGCCGTGCTCTCTTCGTGGGCTTACAAACGTGAAGAATTTGAGTCTCGGAATTCATCTGCTCTACTATCTGTCGCGGGGAATTGGCGCCGACCAGGTTGATGATGCATCATTTGCTATTGTGGACCATCTCCCTCCCAACTTGGAAGCGCTTTGTATCTACGGGTATAAAAAAGGAATGAAACCGCAGGTCACGGGTCTTCCAAACGATTTATTTGACAGGCAATTGGAGCAATTACTCGCCGAAAAGGATACCAAATTGCCCCGATTGTCATACATTGAGGGGATTGATGAATGTATCGAAAACGCGACTACCGTCAAGGACCCAAAGACTAATGATGAGGATCTGTGGGAGCGAGAGACAGACGATGAATGGACTGATCATGAATACGATTAGTTAGGATTACTTGGTCTTCCCTTCGATGGAACGGATACTTGACAGAACTCAGATGAGCCGATCAAGGCGAGATACTTTTGCTGGAAACATAGACGTACTTGACGAAAATGACGGCATTGTAATGGTAAAGTTTAAATCTATAGATTTAGCAGCAAGTTAGCTAGCTATACAGGGGGCAAATTTACCCGTTATTTCGGGATTTGACCATGCAGGATTGCATAAGCCATTATTAAATGCCCAGGGCTACCGTGGCGTCGAAGACTGCATCACTGCGGGAATGGCCGTGGAAAATGATTCCAAAGAGTGAATACGAGCCGGGATATGACCAGAACTCCGTGCCGCTCACAGCACTGCTAAGATCCCGAATGGCGGCATTTGTCAGCTCAACCAAGTCTAGCGACTGATTGGTCTAGACTCCTCGTACTACATGATGATTCCAAAGACTTTAAGTTTCGGCCACAAAGCTGTGACTCCCGATTGTCGTGATCGCAAGATCTCAACAGCAGTTGTGGATCGCCACTTGGGGTGGCTGTCCTTCGTCTTTGGTGCAAACTGTTAGATAGCTTTCGCATCAGCTATAAAATCCCGCGCACCCCCTGCCAGAAGAGCATAAAGATAGATTGAATGGTCATGGCAGCACTACACGGATGGCACCCTGGCGAGGTAGCAATTCAACGCAAGCTTGGATATGCGGATGCCGTCAGGGATCACTGGTCGATTGTGGGATCATTCATGCCCCAGCAACATCGGACTTTTCACACATCAAACCTTCCCTTTATTCCTATTACTACCCTTGATGATGACGGTCGCCCTTGGGGGTCCATTGTGTCTGGGTCGACCGGTGCGATAGGTTTTGTTAAAAGCCCAGATGCACGAACGCTCTCCATCCACGCTCGAATTTGGGACGGTGATCCACTCCTCGATACCTCCAGGGCCTGGGCCAATCTGAAGAGCCCACAAGATGCTTTCGCTGAGAGATTCCTCACTGCGGGATTGGGAATCGAGTTTTCGACACGGCGACGCAATAAATTCGCTGGGCTCATACGAGGTATGCAGCGAGTAACAACATCTGATTATCAGATCGATCTGGCTGTCACAGAGACCACTGGGTAAGTACTGCTGCTCATCTAAAACAATTCAGAATCCAGTTTATGATCTTGGCTAATATTATGATAGAAACTGTCCAAAGTATATCAATATCCGCAAACTTGTCGCCTTTCCACAGACGCAACCTATTATTGCGTACCGAAACAAAAATTTGTCTCCTCATGAAAGACTCCCAGATGAGGTACGGGACTTCATCCTCGAGGCCGACACAGTCTTTGTAGCCTCCGTCTATAATTCAAAGAAAGCGACAGCCGCAGAGTATCCGTCTCATGCCGGTATGAATGCCCGAAGCGGCTTGCCAGGCTTCATTCGCGTTAGTCCATCCGACGGCCGCACCGTGGTGATCCCTGACTATTCGGGGAACCGTTTCCTTTCAAGTCTGGGGAACATCGAATCGAGTGGCCTAGCAGGATTGACTATGGTCTCCTTCACAACAGGCGATGTCCTTTATCTGACAGGCATCGCTGAGAATCATGTGGGCCCCGCCGCGTCAAAAATTATGACCAGACACTCAAGCCTAACAACAGTGAAGGTGACTGGCTATACCTTAATGCGAGATGCCCTGCCTGTGCGGCAGCAATCTGGGACATCTGTCGAACGCAGCCCATACAGTCCTAAGGTCAAATATTTGGTAGACGAGACGGGGTCTGAAACGGGTAACGTCGAAGGGCATAAGGCACATCTTCAGGAGGCTGTGCAACTATCTTCCGATCTCGCCGTATTCAAATTCAAGGTCAACACAAATCCCGGTACTCCAGGGCTCAAAATACGTCCAGGTCAGGCTATTGTGCTTGATTTTATGGATTGGATAGGACCTCCTCGGTACCGACACATGGCCGACTCGGCTCCAGAATCGATCAATGATGATCGAGTCCGTACATGGACGGTATCGAGCGCTCACGAAGGACAGAACGCGACATGGTTTGAATTAACGATGCGCAAAATGCCCGGCGGTACAGTGACGGGTGCTTTATTTAACATACTCGAAGATTACTCGCTGAACCAAATGGGGCATGTCGTCAACTTCAATGGCTCTGTGTGTGCAGGAATCGTGGGCATCACGGGCGACTTTCTCATTCACTCTGACAAACCCAATGTCTTATGGATAGCTGGGGGCATCGGAATAACGCCATTCCTAGCCATGCTTCAAGCACTGGAGCAGCGTGGTTCTCGTGCTGAAGGCGATATATTGTTGGTTCTGGCAACCAGGGAGCCCGAAATTATGCTACGATTGATTCAACCGTCGCTTGAAAAGATGTCCCCGACGGTCGACATTAAACTTGAAATATTCACAAATAAGGGTATCGACATGGAGCCCTGTAACGGCCAAAAAGCCAAGATCACAGTCCATCAAGGGCGTATACACTCAGAATACTGGAGAGGTACTCCCAAGGACAAGGAGGTCTTTGTTTGTGGTCCTAATGGGTTTGGAGACTCAGTTGTAAATGGACTGCAAGCTGCGGGTGTACAACCGAGTCGAATACAGAGAGAGGGGTTTTACTGATGATTCAGATCATTCTCATAGCCGTATCCTTGTAGTGAACAAAAAGAAAATTTTGGCATTTTGACATTTTCTCCTTTTGAATTTTCTAAGCCACAAAAATTGAAAGATCATGGTTCAGCAGACGCCTTGACAAGCTGACTTAAACAGTTCATCGTTTCCCTCAAGGGAATCCCAGAAAGCATACCTTCGTGGGCCACTATCTGTTCTCGAATAGCCGCTAATGAAGGATTGTCCTGAATCAAGACAGGGACACTGGACAGCATATCTGATTCAAAGCCAAAATCAAACTCTAACTCAAGTTCAAGCTTTGCGAGCGTATTGAAGCTGAGCTCGATTAACACTTGAACTTGAGCCGTCAGAGTTCCGTCCATCCCCGAACTTGAAAGCAATAAGAACCTTGAATCTTCAGGAGGGGGGACGATGAGAAACATCTGATAGAGTTGTGTAAAGATGGCATGGTATAGTCGGATAAGATGGCTGTATGTTGTCAGCATGCTGAGAAACAGAGGTAATTTGTGCCTTGGAGGCAAGACCTGGGCCGTCTCCTGAGGCGATACTATCGCTGTCAAGTAACCTGAATCATGCGACGAGACTGTCGCTATTCCGTCTTCTATTCCTTCCTCCGTGGGAGGTTTATTTGGCGATTGAGTGGTAGCAATGTGAGACTCGGATAGTTGTCTTTCAGACTCAAGTATCTCTAATAGTCTGGTTGAATAGTTCAGCAGGCGAAAAATTGGAACGTCGAGTTTTTCGACTGTCGGGTTCATGTTATCGCCTAAGAAATGTATCGATGACGGTGTATTTGATTCCCATTCAAGGATCTCAAGATCTTCTATTAATTCTAGATTCAACTTGAGCAACCTTTTTTGCGTAGTTTGTGGGCTTTTCGGATTCCAGTCTTCCATAGGAGGAATATGAGGCCCCGCGAAGGGATCAGAAGGGGAGTGGAGCACTCCGTTTGTGACAAACTCATTCGAACAACTGGACAGAGGTTTATTGTCGGAGAATAGTAGCTGGTTTTTGGGGTGATCTTCGTGACCTGAAAAATGCAAATCGATTGGTAGCTAATATTCCGCCGATCAGTGAAAATACAATCAAGACTTGGAATTGTCGATGAGGGAACTGACAGTTTGAAAGTTGAAGTTCCAAGGTAGATTGGCATTCCAAGATGGATCTACCTCCCAAGATGGATTTGGAACCCAAGATGGAATTGCATCCCAGGATAAATTTGCATTGTGCGATTGAGCAGGAGGAACCAATATGGGCTTGCTGGATGATACAGCGAATTCATCTAGCCCCAGTGCCATGCTTCCGCTTGCGAGATATGAAGATGGATCGAAATGTGTTCGCAGAACCCCAAAAGGTACAGGCGCCTTCTGTACCCCTGAAAGAGTGTGCCTTTGAAGAGTTGGCATAGATAGTCGTTCATAACTGGGGAAGTTCCCGTCATATTCGCTGGGCAGGGTTGGAGTATTGACTTTGGACGAAGGAAAGGCTGATTGACTGAGACTTGTGGTACAAATGACTTGAGCCTTAAGACATCGTTCACAGGATCTGCCACGCACGTGATCCCGTTCACAGCGTAGTTTAAATCCACGACATCTATCGCAAGCAGATCGTCGAGACTGTCGGTAATTCAAAGCTGGATGCATTGTAACAAATTCAAGGCAAGAGTGAACTCATTCATTGAGATCTTCGTGAACAGTCAGCAGCAGTGTTTATTCATGTGGTTGGCAAATGTGCATTCTGACCTTCTAAATAAAGATAGCTATCTCTGATGCCCATGCCTATACATTGAAATTTGCTGATTGGAAAACCATCTACTTCAGCATCAAGCTAAGCGTAAGATTGAAGCCCAATGGTTCTATTTGAAAGTTAAGCTTGAGTTGTTGGGTCTTGGTAAATTATCAACTGACTTGAGGATGCTCAAATATCAAATTTTAGGCATAGTCTGCATTGATGAAAAATGACCGGGCTTTTACGAAAAGCTATTTTGCCTTGCGAGATTCTATAGGTCACCAAAGCCTTTGAAACTGAATGAGGAATAATTCAGGTTTTACCATCAGGGTTCTTACTGGATTTGGAAGAACTTAAAGAAGAAGCTAGCATGGTTGGAGAAGCAAAATAATTGGATTGCGGGTCGTGTACGCCTTCCAAGTCAGCAAGCTGTTTGATAGTCTGGTTGCGGGTAGAAGAATTGGATCTCTAGGATCCAATCATCCACTAAGGACTGTATGATTAATCCTGTAAATTGCAATATAGCCTGTCCGACAGGACCTCAGGTGCTGAGGATATCCTTGGGTGTTTTCACCGAGAGATGCATCAATGCATCAACTTTCATGCATCCCATCGACCGTAGAATATGACTTAGAAAGAGGCATGCTGTACTCTGCAATAGGTCTTTAGATAGCCGGAGAATTTACATCTCGACTAGACAACGATGTAGCTGGGAAATCCCCATCGTGGCGTGTGGGGTTAACATCTTGCCCCATAATTTCGTCACCAACTGAGCAAGACTTAGCCACAAACACAGCTAGAGTCTTACAGCAGCTGCGAGTCTGATTTGTGGACCGGAGCCATAAGCAGATGAAACAGATAGTATGAGTGTAACCTAGCGTAATGCTAGATGATTGACAAATCCTCGGAATAGTTTAGGGCGAATAAAATATGGATTGGTTGTGCAGAGCTCATAGCGCTATCCGAAACATTTCATAATTACCTGCAGTCTCAACTTGTCCCAGTGAAGCTAGTTTATAGAATTACAAGATATCTAGTATTTTACTCGTCTCTGCAAACTCTCTACATGTAAACGATTGGCTGACTGGCATCGATCCATAATGTAAAGACCTGGTAGTCGTTGTTCGATATTCTTTGAGTCGGCGAGAGGCTAGTCAGTTGCAACATTTCCATCTATACCTTCGACATCTCATCCATAAGCAGTATTTGTTACACAAACTCTATTCGAAATCTTACCAGCCTCATAATCACAGACTTATGATGGTGTTACTCGAACACCCAGAGCGCTACCAAGTTACCAACACGCAGGTCTTGAACGTGTCGATACCATGTGAGGGTCATGAGTTTCTCCCACCAGCATGGTCCTGGGTAGTAGTTAAGTCAACTCTCGCCTCAATTGTTATCTGTTTCATTATTCCTTTATATTGTTCCATCTCTATATATTGTTACCAGATAAAATTCTCTACTTCTGATTGGCTGATGAATTCAGGGAAAATCGAAACCCCATGGGGCTGAGTCAGCAAGTGCCGTGCCCGGTGAGCCATCGGGCGGCAGTTTGTTCCTGCGGTAAGTCACATGACTGAGATGGGGAAGGCAGTTGCTTCCGGGGAAAACACCGAATCTTGCCGACACCGGCACCCGCAATTAACTCACATCACTTCTTTGCATTATTCTCCATTTCTTGACTTTTCCACTCTCCTCTCCTCTCCTCTCATTCCTTCTTTTTTGCTTGTCGTCTATTCTCTTTGGTAAGTCTACCAATGTTCAATGCCTTGTTGAGCACTCTCTCTATAATCCCTTCCACCATTGCTAACTCCCCCCAGGTCCGCCGGTCGCCCATCATGTCTGACAAGCCACAACAACCCCTCCCCTTCGTCTACCAGTTCGCCGCTGGTGCGGTGGCTGGTGTCTCTGAGGTATGTGCTTCTGTGTTTATAGACATCGCTCGATTTTATATGTCGGCTTGGTCGCATCGCGTGACTCCCAGAAAAATGCCCAATAACTAACGTCTCTCTCCCCGCACGACCAGATTCTGATGATGTACGCTTCCATTGCCCATTCATGACTTACCCAAGCGGCGCAAAATCACCTTGTGAAGCCTGCGTATACCCCCGTACACTAGCGGAGCTCGCTGATGTTAACATTGCGACCTCGATAGGTACCCATTGGACGTTGTCAAGACTCGAGTGTAAGTGTGATTTCCCCCCATCGGATGCCTCCTCCGGCCCCGACCCGGTCCCGATTCGCCAATAGCTAACGAACCATTCTCCCGTCTATACAGGCAACTTCAGACTGGAACCGCTACCGCCGGTGGTGAGCACTACAATGGCATGTTCGACTGCTTCCGCAAGATCATCAAGCAAGAAGGGTGAGTCCTCTCGTCTCTCCCGCAGCACTAGTCTCCCGACGCTCACGCCCCGTCTTTCCAGTTTCTCCCGTCTGTACCGCGGTATCTCCGCGCCCATTCTGATGGAGGCTCCCAAGCGTGCGACCAAGTTTGCAGCCAATGACAGCTGGGGCACCTTCTACCGCGGCCTCTTCGGTGTGCAGAAGCAGACCCAGAGCTTAGCGGTTCTGACCGGCGCGACTGCCGGTGCGACCGAGGCTTTTGTTGTGGTTCCCTTCGAGCTGGTCAAGATTCGTCTGCAGGATAAGGCTTCCGCTGGCAAGTACAACGGCATGCTGGATGTGGTGAAGAAGATTGTTCAGCAGGAGGGCCCCCTCGCCTTGTATAACGGTCTGGAGTCCACTCTCTGGCGTCACATCCTCTGGAACGCCGGTTACTTCGGCTGTATCTTCCAGGTTCGCGCTCAGCTGCCCCAGCCTGAGCCCGGCAACAAGAGCCAGCAGACCCGCAATGACTTGATCGCCGGTACCGTTGGTGGTATCGCTGGTACCATTCTCAACACCCCCATGGATGTCGTCAAGTCCCGTATTCAGAACACCACCAAGGTTGCTGGCCAGACCCCCAAGTACAACTGGGCCTGGCCCGCCGTCGGCACCGTCATGAAGGAGGAGGGCTTTGGAGCCCTGTACAAGGGCTTCATCCCCAAGGTCCTCCGTCTAGGCCCCGGTGGTGGTATCCTTCTCGTCGTGTTCACTGGTGTGATGGACTTCTTCCGTAAGATGCGCGACGAGTCTGCCGTTTGAACTATCTGGTCCTCACCCTTGCAAAAATTATACCATTGTTTCTGTATGAAGTCGATATCGAGCTTTTTCGAGCGAAATCAACCACTTTTCAAAATATCAATTCACCGTCCGGCGATCCATCCGGAAGGAACTTGACCGCGGCTATCCATCCCTGGTTTGAATCTGTACTATGACTTTGATGTACAGTGTCTTTGGGTCTCTTTTTCTCTCTTACAATCGGACTTGACAGACTTAGAGTTTGTATTGTTATTCATCCTTCTTCTTACTGTTTGTCTTTTTTCTTTGGTTGTCTGTATCGGGAATCAGAGAAGGACGTGGACTGTAGATACATATAGAGAGCTAGTGTTAGCAACCTTGGAATCAAAATAGCACCCGTTACACCAATATAATGGTTCTTTGGCAAATTCGAGATAGTAGAGCTCAATGTTCAGGTAGGGGCTTTCAGGTAGGGGCTTTTCTAATGACCCGGTTGGATATGTCGAAAATTCAATGACTCCCGGTCAATGGAATGAGCTAGCGTCAAGAAGCTAAACCGTATATCCCGGCTGCTGATGAAAAAGTTCTCTTTATTCACCCTACCCGATTCCGGCTATTCTCCGTGCGGGGCAAGAAAGGATATAGGCGGATATGCCCGCAAATCTCTGGGCAACAGAACCAGCCCTGGGGGCAGCAAAATGAGTAGCGAACTTCCAATGGAGAGGGCAGGGAGAATATGTAGCAAGAGCCCTGGTATCTTCAAGAACATGAATCTATAGGTGCCAACTCGATACAGCTAGATGGCACTCCCTAGATAGCTACCTAGGGGCCGGTGGAGTGAACCTTACCTACTCAATGTATATTTATCCTTCCGATCCGCAAGATCACTTCCAATTCGGACTTGGTACCGGGCTGTGTCCAGGATATATGGATATCCTCTCCCACGAAGTCATGGTATATAGGTAACAATCGTTTAACAGCTTCTATCTCGCAGGTTGGCTACACATTAGACTACGGGGGGATATACTGGCGCAGCCTATGCGAATCGGCGACAATGAAGGGATCTCAGATCTCTTAGTGTTGTCTTGCTCGCCGTTACCTCTTTTTGAATTTGCTGCGGGGGAAAATAGAAATAAAGAACACGACGATGCGTACTCAAGGATGCGATAAAATGAATAGGTAAACGTATGCTGCAAGATTTCAAGTCATGCCGTGTCGGTTTATCTAGGATATCTAACCTCCATCTACTAGTACGCCTTTAGTACCAGGGCTATGTTTTTCACAAGGACGACGTCTCAGAATCACAACGTTCTTTGCGTCATGTCAATTTGGAGATAGAAGAAGATAAAAAATACTCCCTGGCTTCAGTAAAGCAATTGAAGCATGAGAACTATGTATAGTAGGTCACCGTCCTCTGAAGTCTGTGCTGGGTTTCCATTTTTAGCCAATTATTCGGATAAGGCGAGGTTTGACAATATCGTCAGTTCTCCATGACATGATCAAATACTGTCGCGTCGCATTTATGATGACAATTTGCTACTTGTGTATATCTTCTAGACTGGAATTGAAAGTACATCATTGGAGCGCTAACTTTCCGGGGATAGCCAGAGTGCGGAACTTCTCCGCGTGCGGAAACTCGGTCAAGGATCAAGTTGAAGTTCTGGGGAAGCAATGTGGGGTAACCAACTTGACCAACTGCACCAGACTATCCTAGATGGTAGTGCCTAGTACCAATCAGCAGGACTTATATGGTTAGTCCCATCTGAAATGTGACCATCCCCAGAAGGAGTACGGAAATCGTGCGCCCACAGGCCCATAACTGGGTATCCCAGCGTTCCTTTATATCTCTGGGCCTGATGTCCAACTACCTGCCTCCTTTGGTTTTGAATGTATTGCCAAGGACATCTTCTCAATCTACACCACCATGGCTATCGCATCAGCACTCGCTTCGCTACAGGGTAGGGTTATTCAATACCCACTGCACTCCCTCGGAGTAGCTGCCATCCTGGTTCCTATTCTATACGTCATCTTGAACGAGTTCATTCGGTCCTCAGCCCGAGTGAAGGGTCTCAAGGGGCCTACCGGTCTTCCCCTGATTGGTAATCTGGCTCAGATCAGAGTCAACGCCGCGGAACAGTATCGGACGTGGTCGAAGAAGTTTGGTGCTGTCTATCAGATTCAGTTGGGTAATATTCCTGTCGTCGTGGTCAACTCGGCGGCGTCTGCGAAGGTGTTGTTCGGTCAGAATGCCCAGGCTTTGAGCTCGCGACCGGAATTCTATACTTTCCACAAGGTTAGTAAAGGGAGAAGATCATGATCTCATCCGCATTTATGCTAACGTGGGACGGTCTTTAGATTGTCTCCAACACTGCCGGTACAACCATCGGCACCTCTCCATACAGCGACTCATTGAAGCGCCGCCGCAAGGGTGCCGCCTCTGCTCTCAACCGCCCATCTGTCGAAAGTTACGTGTCCCATCTGGATGTCGAATCCAAAGCCTTCGTGGAGGAACTCTACCGCTACGGCAATGGCGGCAAGACCCCTGTCGACCCGATGCCAATGATCCAACGACTGAGTCTCAGTCTGGCCCTGACTCTCAACTGGGGCATCCGCATCGCATCACAGGAGGAAGACCTATTCGATGAAATCACCGAAGTCGAGGAGGAAATTAGCAAATTCCGAAGCACCACCGGTAACCTGCAGGATTACATTCCTCTGTTGCGGTTGAACCCCTTCAGCACCAATTCGAAGAAGGCTGCTGAGATGCGTGCGCGCCGGGATAAATATCTTGGTGCTTTGAATCGGGATTTGGAAGACCGGATGGAGAAGGGTATCCACAAGCCTTGTATTCAGGCAAACGTTATTCTTGACAAGGAGGCTAAGTTGAACACCGAGGAACTCACGTCTATCAGCTTGACGATGCTTTCTGGTGGTCTGGACACTGTTACTACCTTGGTGGCTTGGAGTATTGGTCTTCTCTCGACTCGACCTGATGTGCAGGATAAGGCTGCCAAGGCTATCCAAGAGATGTACGGAAAGAATGAGCCTATGTGCTCAGCTGACGATGATCAGAAGTGTGCTTATGTGGCAGCCCTGGTCAGGGAGTGTCTTCGGTGAGTGCAACCCTCATATGTAACAACAGAACGTCCAAGCTAACAAAAACACAAAGCTACTTCACCGTGCTTCGCCTGGCTCTTCCTCGTACTTCCATCCGAGACATTACCTACGAAGGCGTCGTCATCCCCAAGGGTACCGTCTTTTTCTTGAATGCATGGGCATGCAATATGGGTAAGTCATGTTGCCAACACACTCCTCAAGACGCATCCTCTCTCCGACCTCAGGACTAACAAACCCATAGACCCCGATGTATGGACCGACCCCGAGGAGTTTCGACCAGAGCGATGGCTCGAACAACCCGATGCGCCAATCTTCACATATGGCCTCGGATACCGCATGTGCGCAGGCTCTCTCCTGGCAAACCGTGAACTGTACCTGGTCTTCATGCGGACGCTCAACAGTTTCCGCATTGAGCCTCATGACAACACAGACTGGCATCCCGTGCGAGGTAACTCGGACCCGGCTAGTTTGGTCGCCATACCGCAGAAGTATAAGGTGCGGTTTGTGCCCAAGGATGCTGCTGCATTGAAGAAGGTTACTGCGCTGTCTTGAATGGACCGAGACTGGTACTTAGAGATCGAAAGTTATGGGGACTAGTGATGAAGGATTACAGTCCTGCAGGACTCGTTACGATTGCCTTGTGATTAGCGCATGCATGACCGGCAACATGAAGGTCGGAACAATAGAGCCTGGCGCATGGCGACGATTGGGACCGGGACACCTGACATGTGATCGACAAATTGGCGATACGATTCATTTATAGGAGCGGGGCTCCGATACAATACAAATACTTGCATTTATAGCACTACCTTACTGTGATTTTACTTGAACTGTTGATGAATTTCAAGAACTTTTTACTGTCAACTCATTCGAACACGACTAAGTGTAAGCCTATCAACTGAGCTTCCTCTAGCTGAGGTTCTTTCAGCTGAAGTGGATACTTGATAGTCTTCTCACAAGCGCCGAACGGCGTCCAGACTCTTCGTCGAAGAGCAATCGTGGACGCAAATGGGGGACTTGAAATGCTCGACGATCAGAAATTATGGATCCGACAGTCACAGCCACCAAAATTCCAGAGACTGGGTGATCCAAAGACACGCCGAACTAACGTGGTAGGCCAAACAGACCGGCAATCTTTGTCACTACAACAGTGATGGCGTGACCTCAGTAAGCACTGATTGAGTTGAAACGAATGGATTGGCTTGGTATCTAGCAGTGTATGTATCAAAGGACATAGAATACAAAGGTAACAATATTAAGTACACAATGTACAAAAGAGAGGAATGATCTATCCACAGGAACAATCGCAGGAAATAGATACAAGAGAGGTATCAAGGTCGTATATCATTAAGAATCCGAAACACGAAGGATCAGACCGAGCTCAACAACAAGTAATGAACAAGAGAGATTGACGAGGTATATCCAGGGAAGTGGGCGAGGAATGTCACTTCACTCAAACGGAGACAATATCCGCAAGGTCTGGATGGGCAGGCGGAGACGCACCGTTGATCTGATCGGGGCTGCGACCAGGAAGCCAGGCATCATGCAGAGGCAGGATCAGGCTCGGATTGACGTACTTCTTCAACCGCAGACCAAGCTCTTGGCTGCCAATTCGGATCGGGAGCGCGTCACGATCCATGCCTGTTGATGGGGAGAAAGTGGATGAAGACGACGGCGAGACCTCTCCACCACCAGGCTGGTCACGATTGATACTCTTGAGGGCGATGAACTTCATCAGTGGTTCGTAGGTTCGTGAAAACCAGTACGAGAACCACATGGTGAAGCCCAGGAGAGGGACGAGAAGCAACGAGCGAGTGATGGCGCCACGTAAGGCGAGTACTCCAATCATGGCTAGGTGATACACCACCAGGCCGACAAACAGCCGGTTACAGATCATCGGCCATGCACGACCGGTTGAGTGTTGCTGGTGGTCCATTGCATACAAGAGCTGATACTTGTAGATAAATTGGCCGATCGAAAAGTAGACCAAGCCGAATAGGCAAATCAACCACGAGCTGGGGAAGACGCTGTAGACGATGCAAATGATCAGAGCTAAGATGGTCTGGGGAATAGAGAAGCCGTAACTGAACTTTGGCGGCGTGGAAAGTTCAGCGTATTCGCGAGGAGTTCGAGCGCGGAAGAACTGCAGGGGGTATAATGCGACGCTGCCAAATTCTAACAGTCGGAAGGGAAATAGACCCAGTCCTTGAAGGACTAAGAGATTGATATAGAAGCCCGTAAACCCCTCCAAGGATGTTGCAAGGGCAAAGGCGATCGTGGTGGCATCTTTGAACGCATCGCGCAGGCGCTCCCAGAAACTGTAGAATGTGGTCGCAGTACCGAAGACAGTGAAAAGGAGGAACAGGTTAAAGAAGGAAAAGAAAAAGTTCTTCGAGATGACCGAAAGTTCAATGTCGCCACGAGACATCATGCCTTGGTTCTTTGAGAGCCCTGTATACCTCGTTAGGATTTCGCGATTCGCTAAAAAGAACTGGTTATGACAGCAGAGCGCACTTACAATCATAGACATACGGGACAGCGACCGTCAACAGGGAAAAGGCCAAAGTTGGCAGACCAGTCGAAACCAAAGATTTCAAAATGGGATGCTCGGCCAGTGTCTCCGCGAGAGACGGTATAATCTTGTGCAGTGTATCCAGCTGCAGCAAAGTCGCGATAGGAACCAGAAGAACGGACCAAAAAATGGTGAGGAAACCAATCACAGCGGTAATGAGCCAGGACTGTGTCATTCGCCGAGTACGAGAGAGATAAGTGTTCTTCCAGACAACATCCGCTGGCGCGGGAGCAAGTCGAGCAAACATCTGCATGGGATGCGGGTCAAGAGTGGCCTGCACCAGCATTTGAGAAGCCGCAATTGATTCCATAGTCACAAAGGCGATCTCCGTTGGAGGATACTCCTTCTCGCGGGCGGAAGTGATTTGCTCGTCGATTTTGCGCAACTTCTCCTCGAAGTAGTCGATTGCATCGATCATACGGAAACGCAATTTGAAGGGGCCGTACCAGATACGGACTTTTGGTCGCTCGTGAAGATATCCCGAAACATGTTCGTGGTCAGCACCATCTAACAATTGAGATGTCTCGTCATCCTCCTCCAGCCGTAACCGGGCTCTGGTGTATGGAGGTTGATGGGTCAAAGGCAATGTATTCCCATCCCTCCGCGGGCGTTTGTATCCGAGGTGTTTAGTCCAAGCACGTTCTAACTGCCGGAGAATTTCCATCCGTTCATCAATCAGGCGGTCCAGCTCACCCCATTTTCGGCACAGAGTGACGGACTCCACCTTGCCCACACGCAGTCCCTCCACGAAATCTTTGATCATGTCTTCGCTTGTCAAGTCTTGAGGTACTCCCGACAAGCGAACTGTGCGGTCGGTTGTAGTAGTCTGATTTCCGAGATACGTCTGTCGGGTGCGAATGATCTGATTTGTTTCTCGGAGGAGCAGGTAGAAAGCCATGCCGCTAAAGATATAAGGGAAGAGAACGTAGATCCAGATATATCCAGGGTCTGTCACAAGCTTGTCCTTGTCCTTGTCCTTGCCCAGTAGACCGATCGCGCTCATGGACTCGTTATTTGGTGGACCCATATCATCCCACCCCGGAAAACCGTACTGGCCGGTATATTTGAAGTGAAGCGGAAGGATCACGGTAACAGCAAAAGCAAAAATGAACAGTAGTAACCGGATCGCGAATTTGAAGAACGAGAGGAACTATGCGGCCACAAGGTCCGGTTAGCATGATACTGCTAGTGTGGCGAATGCCAGTATCGGATATCTTCTACTCACCACATAGGCGTCCAGGCCTGCAGAGTGCAGGACCTCCTCTTCCGTGATCCGATAGAGTACCGGTATCCATCCAAAAAAGCTATCCGGCAGCTCTGGTAGCCCCGAGGCGGCGCAACGTTGTCGCCTCCGAGCGGCATAGAGCTCCGTCCATTTTGGTCGCAGGATCTTTACGTGAGATCGAGGTCAGCGACAAAACATGAGTGATTGCGAAGATAAGTCCAAAACCTACACAGAAAGATATGAATGCGCCGAGTCCCAGCGCGAAACTGATCACGAACTGAGTGTACAAATCGCGCGACTTTGTCTGGTCATCCCAACGCTTTCCTCCATCGTCATCCTCGGAGTCATCGGCAAGGATTGTGAATAAGGCGGTCGCCGCCGAGGCCGTGAATGACATCGTAGTAGAATCAAGCCGGCCCTTTGCACCTGGCGTGCTTTGGGTGAAATGGGTTGTTTGCGGGGCGTCGAGGCTACCGGTCCATGGAGTGGGTTGAGCGCAAGGATTGGAGAATTTTGATAGCACAGATGGCGAGGATTCGATGGACAGATATACGATAAGCCGCTAGTAGGTGGGGAATGATGCAGGGGAGTCCTGTTTGTCCGAAGCACTGGGTTGCGAAAGAAAGGAGCTCATTAGGCTTCGTTTTGTTTTTGGTGATGACGACGGCGGTGAGGATGAGCGATTATGCGTGCGCTAGCCGAATCGGGTAATCATCGTTAATTATGCACGTTATGCCATTTTCTCCTACGAAACCAGTGGACATGATATGTGGAAATGATATCTGGATAGATTATCTTGGTAAGAAAGGTGTTCTATAACGTATTCGCTTATGCAGTTGAAATATTTGAACAGTAGGTGGGCTGGAATCCCCTGCTCTGGCCTTCTCAACGTTCTTGGAGGTCGAGATCCACTCACGTCGACTATGTACATCAACTTTGTCAAAGCCAACGGTAAGTACATCTTTCGAGCCCGCTATTACGGCTGTATACCAATTGTACACAGGTCTTGCACGAGATATCCCTGAGATAAGATTCAACCGTACGGGCTTCCAAGTGGTTGGCAACACCACTGGTCTGTCACTTTGCACTTGGCTTGTTTCATCCTCCATCAAGAAGAATGTGAATGATGAGAAGTCCTCAAAATTTCCAAAGACCTTTTTGATTGTGTCATGATTGAAAGTTCATGGAATAGCCGCCTGTTTTGGGATCTTGGACAAAGTTGAAGTTATCTGTGGACAGACCAAAGGGTTTCAAGATTCCGTTGCCCAGCTAGATAATTCAAATGTTAGAATCACTGCACTCGAGGGAATCAAGAAAAAAAACCAGCTTACATCTTTCATCTTGGACATCATCTCCCCAATTTCCTTGTCTTTCGCCTCGTTGACTCGGGATGGAAGCTCCCGAAGAGCCTTCTGCACGATGCGCTTCTCGTCGGACGGGAGGGTGTCCATTGTATTCAAAGCCTGATAGTCCTCGATTGCGCCCTGCAGGTTGGCCCAGCCGCCGAGATTGGATTTCGCCTTGGCACGTCGCATGAGGGATTTGGCTCGGATGCGCAGCACGTTTGTACGTTGCGTGTCGAGTTCTTTCAACAGTGTCAGCTGTTTCTCCTCTGCATCTGCATCTGTCGCAGATAGCTCAACAACTTCTCCACTTTCCTGTGGGCTGGTCTTTGCATCATTCGATGGTTGTCCGTCTCGTTGCTCGTTATTCGCGGGAGGTGTGGGGATGATTTTTTCCAGGCGATCGAGAGATGCCGTCGCAGCATCGATTGCGGCCTTCCAATCCTCAAGTTTCAAGTAGCAAGCAGCAATATTGCTCCGGAGCACGGCAACGTCGTAGTCAAGGTAGTTGGGGCAGGACGAGAGAGCGCGATCGTAGGAGGAGATGGCCTGGTCGTAGCATGCGGAGCTAAAAAGCTGGTTTGCCTCTTGTTTGATATCTTGAGCTTCTTTCAGCAGTCGCTGTTGTCATTGCCATGAGAATCATTCCCTTCCCAGCTGTCACTGAAGGGCAACTTACAGCTTCCTCTTCGGCGGGGAACCGGGCATCGTGAAACTCCTCCTCATCGCTATCCGCTCCATCGCCTGATGGTGTGTTCTTTGGGAGCTTCTGATCTGAATTTGGCCCCTCGTAGCTATTCCCAGCCATCTTGAATGACACAGTGAGCGGGCAAAACCTTTGGATTGTGGTACATAACAACAGTCAAAAGTCAATAGTCTCCGCGGGGTGGACGAGCAATCGGCACGTGACTGGGGATTTAACTACTACAGTACAGTTGAATGGAACTCAACTCATCAGTTGCTGCTACAGGGTAATATTGTATCCAATAACTTCCCTGGTTGAGATACAAATTACACTGAAAGTTAGGCAAAAATGTTCACATGACTTTGGTTCAGTGTCTCCGAGTCACTTGGATAAGGCTGACGGAACGTTGGTTAGACGGGGCCAATAATCGTGTAAAGAGCTATATCCTAGAAGAGCTTCCATGCCTGAGTCGTGGCTAATTGAACCCATGGTACAACTAATCTGCACCAGCCCGTGGATCACCTCTTTTATTGCATGAAACCGTTCACCACTCCACGGATAACGGCCAATGATCTACATCCCTGGACGCTTGGGTCGGCGACCCCGACCCCAGTCGATCCTCAGCGTGCTTAGCGTCTCATCTGGCAGGGTCGTACAGGGTCACCATGGCCAATCACAATGCGCAATCACCAAAACGGATGTGAGGGGCTGGAAGCCGCTTCATCAGCCCCAAGGTCAGCCCCGTTGAGCTATTATTTAGTCTTAATGAGATTTCATATATATGCTACACCGACATCATTAAGTTCCAGCGAGGCTGTTGCGTCTCAATCCTCTTCCCAAAGCCCATCACTAACCAAGATGTCGACTAAGGCGAACTACCAGATTGTTCGTCTGAATGCCACACGATCGCAACCGACGACAAAAGCAAAGCCCGATGAAAGAAAACCCCCAGCAGCAGACTTTCTGTGGATCAACGCCCAGGAGGAGGACCCAAAAGATCGAGATGCCTCCCGAGAGAAACAGGCGTTCATTAGGACAAGGCATCATCGTTTGAAGAAAGAATCACAGATGAGAAGCTTGAAATCATCCATGCAGCAACAGCCAGCGACGAGCGGTTCTCCACAGTCTGAGACTGTCAGCGACTATATATCCGATGATTCTGGAAGTAGTCGCAATTCTCAGGATGACCGCTCCTCAACTGCAACGCCACCGGTCTTGTGTCAGTCTCTTGAGGCATGCATTTCGATGGCCTTTCCCTACCTCTCTCGCCCTACTAACCAAAGTATGTCGGTATACCTTCAACACTGTAAGTATTTTCAGATATTCAACAAGATCTTCACCAGAAATGGTTCTCGACATATAGCTGGGTATATGGTATTAGACCGAGTATCTGATCAATAATTAGATCAAGTTCATGCCACAAAACTATGTTTCCCTTTGGGGGATAGCCAGATCACATTTCGATATTTGCGAATGGCTCTCAATCATCCAGCTTTAGTGCAAATCCTGCTCTCTACAAGTGCCTTTCATCGGGCCACCGTGCACTATGTTAGCGGTGCACCGCCTCAAATGATCCAGAGCTCGACACAAGATGCGATTCGTTTGCGATCCGAAACAATCAAATCGCTACAAGGGATCCTGATAAAGCCGTACGAGTTCTATTCCGAAGCGACTCTGAGAGTGATCGCCCATATCATGTGTGTAGAGGTAACACAGCCCAGTCGATTCAGGCTTTCGAGGTGCCAGACGGTCATACGAAAGCTGCGATGCGGATCATGCTGACTCGATGATCCTCACTAGGCAGCCGAGGCTAATATACTGGCAGTCCGCGCCCATGAGAAGGCTATCAAGAAAATCGTTGATGCTCTGGGTGGATTGAATAATTTGGGTTATGATGCACTTTCTATCCTATACGTGTAAGCCATCTACCAGCCGCATCTGAAAATCTACGGTTTGAACTGGATTCACCTAATCTACTTATCAGCTGTGACCTCATGAGAGGACTGATCAACGATAAGCCAGTCCAACTGAACAAATCATGGAAATGGGAATTCAAAGTCCGCAAGGAGTGCCCTTTTCTATGGGAAGAGTATGAGATCACTCCCTCATTCGTCGGACGACGCTTCTTTACCTCCTCCTGGTCTTCACGCCTTCATCCAGAGCTTACATCATCTCTGTGTTCATTACAAAAGCTTGTGTCATTATACGAGAACGTGAGCTCCTCATCCTGGAAACAGACACGTATGGACAATGACGGACTACTTCTCTTGAACCATGAACTATTGTCACTGGCACATGACCGCTCACTCCCCGCCTTTCAAGATACCCTCCGGTTAGCAATCTTGATCTATACCGTCGTTCGAATCAGGGGATTTGGAGGCATGCCATGCGCGGATATTTTTGTCAGTACCCTTCGAAAAAGTCTCCAAGCAAGCTCGGCCGCTCTCAAGAGCACTGCCCCGGATCTTCTTCTCTGGATCTTATTCATCGGCAGCCTGGCCTCGAGGGGTCGGAGTTGCCATTCATGGTTTTTGCAAAAAATTCAAGAATCTGCCCAAGAACTGTTACTTGAGAGTTGGGACAGTGCGGTTGTGGTTCTGCAGGAATACTTTTTCGTCTACCGATCATCGGACGGACCTGTGAAGGAGATGTGGCACTCGGCATTCTCACAGCCATTAACAAGTGTCTTGGAGGAGTGACAATCAGATCATGTTGACTGCTTCTGGGAGTCGACACTTGGGGATTTCCAACGACACGTTGCTTTTGGGAATAATATAATTGCTGGCCAGATTAGTGGTTACACATTTAATTCACTTGTTGTCATCATATATAGTGAGTGGTTCAGTCGGCTTGGATTTTGAATCTCCGAAATCGGTCTACGATCTTGATCTGAACTACAACCTCTCATCAAAAATTCACAATTTGAATCTTTCCTTCCTTATCTGCCGGTATTTGCCGAGTACATACAAGCAGGGCAACATTGAATACCTAGGCCGCGTGGGCCAGGCGCAGAAGCCCTCGCAGAAGCCCTCGCAGAAGCCCTCGCAGAAGCCCTCGCAGAAGCCCTCGCAGAAGACCCCACATAAGCCCTGCGAGAGCTACGCTGCATTCTCCAGTAGAACAACCAACTTCTGGCCGGAAATAGTGCCTTCTTTCAGCATTTTCAGCCCCTCGATGATTCCCTCGAAGCGCCCGGGGAGCAGCCTGACAGGGCTAGGCTTCAGTTTCCCATCATCGATCAGACGTTGAACCGTTTTATACCATGATCTAGCCCAGGTCCCTATTTCCGGCCTTGGGGGAATTCCATATGGCTCTGGCAGCTGCACACCATTGCCAGAGATAGCACCTCCCATAACAAGATCGTTCTTGACAGTTTTTCGAGCACAAAGATGCTCCTGGTATTGCTCCAATGCACAGTATCTTCCACCAGTCCGACCGATAGCCTCCTGGCATAAAATCAGGGTCTTAGCCTCGGCGAATGGATCAAGAGCATAGCGAAGGGTATTTTTCGTAGCAGTCCGGATATCTTGTGCACAAGTCTTAGAGTTATAATCGAAAACCAGATCGGCACCATAGGACCGAACAAGATCGAAGTTCTTTAGCGAGCAGGCTGCTATAACACGGTGACCACAGCTATATAATCGTTAGTTTACGGTAAGTCTCTTTATATCCTTAGAGAAAGCACTTTTGATATTTTCGGAAAAAACATACAGCTTTACCATCTGAATAGCAAGAAGCCCAATAGTACTGCTTGCCCCATATACTAGAATGTCCACAGGTGTCTTAGAAGGGACTTCTAAGCTCCCAGGGATTTGAAGCGACCAAAATAGAGCAACTCCAAGCGTGGCAATTCCCGTTCCGGAGAGTGCTGGTGCAACCTCGAAAGATGTTCCTTTCGGGATACGAAACACAAAGTCTTGATCAATCCTCAGATACTCACAATAAGAGCCTGAGGCCGGGTCGGATAGATTAGATCCTTGAACAGCACCGAAAACCCTATCTCCAATGTGAAATCGACCTGCTGCCTTGCTACCTAGAGCACAGACAGTACCTGAGAAGTCACATCCGTCCCAGAGACCCGGGGTAGGAAAGCGCATAGGCATCTTGAAGTCACAGGGATTCAGTGCCACAGATGCGGTTCGTACGAGTATATGGTGTGGATCGAGCTCGGGTACTGGCAATCCCGAGGTAATCTTGAGACTTCCGCCATGATACTGGATGATGGCTGTTTGGGTTGCTGGAACTTTAGATAACATTGCGGGTCAAACTTGGGAACCGGATGATTGAATGAGAAATAGTCCCACTCAGCGTCGAACAACATCTTTATATTCCGTTATATACTGAAGAAGAAAGAGAGTGGTTTTGAATCGCAGGCGATTTGGAGACGGTCGCAGCTCGAACCGGTCGCTATTGTGATATCGAAATAGGTTCAGGCACCCAGCCACCCTGAGTCAGTCACCTAGGAAAGTGAGGCATGAGGCATCGTCCGTTTGATAATTTGCAGTTTTTTTTCAGAACAGACAGAACATGGAACGTGACTAGAGAAAATGAGTAGTAGCGGTCAGATTTGAGATTTTGCAGATCCCGTGCTGGAAAATTCCATACGTCCATGTCCTTCGGCGTCTGGTATAGGACATGCTGGTCGCCGAGCCAATCGTACCTACATCCTTGTGGAACCTATTTCCTCCAACCTCGAGAGGTTTCATGAGGGTGTTGAGTAAAAAGCATCCATGTCATAGAAATGCGTTCCAAATCTCGTTTGATTTACCTTTTTCATCGACAACAGAAATTTTTGTGTGGCAGAACCTTAGAAATCATTTCAATTTCAGTTAATCTTGATCATTTCACTTGGAAGTTCCATACATATTTATTGATCACTATCTAACTACCACCTCAGGCACGATCAGGTAGATCAGCACTAGGTAAGTGGAATATCCATGATAGCCTCCTTAGACTAATTCTCCGCTTGGCTCGCTATAAGCATGAGTCCAAGCCACTGGACTGCCGAAATTTGGACTACCATCGCTATGAGTACCCAGTAACTGAACCATGGTATACCTACTGTCATTGCACGCACCAGAACTGTACTCTATGGCATGGTAAACGATCCATGTTTGGCTCACATCTGGACTTTGGAAGAAACCATTGCTTCCTGTCCCATAATTTCCATTCGTGGAAGAGAAAACGCATCCATCATTCTTCGACCAAGTGCTAGCATCAGTGGGATCTGTAGAGCCGCCCCATGCCAATAGACCGAGACAATAGTTTGCCGTCCAACAGTACGAGGCAGAATAAGATATGTAGGTCGTTCCTCCGAAAGCGGCAGGTGCTTCGTTCACAGGCGTGCCGTTTATTTCCCATGACTCGGTAGGCTGGGAGATGACATAGATATCGCCCGTCAAAGAGACACAGTCGGAACCTAGCTTTTGTCTGCTTTCTATGTTTAAAGCATTTTTTGAATGCAGATAGATTGGTATGTCACGCCGTGTAAGCATGAGAACATCATGAAGTTTCCATAGTCTGTGAACCGCAGCACAGACGCATCAATGGACCACTCAGTGGTGAGTTGATCAGTATAGGTGAAGTGGTCCCAAGGAGTGGAGCCACCTGAATGCTTGCTATTAGCAATGTTCATGTAGTAACAATAGTCACGGACAATTACCTGTTAACACATGGAGCCGCTGTCAATCTGGATCGGTGGTTTCCCCAGCAGTATAATAGATATACCATGTGTCTCCCAGATAATCCACCTCCGGAGACCAGACATTACAGCATTGCGAGGCCGTAGAGGTAGAGTAGACAGACTTTTTTGCCGCAGTCTCCAGACCAGCTATGGTCGTTGTTCGTGCAAACTCAATGTCGGTCCAGGTCGTAGTCAAGAGGTAGTAATATCCACCGGTATGGACAAGAAAAGGTTCACTACCCCCAGGATCGCGAATTGGGTCATACCACGCTGTTGTCAACCCCAGAAGGCATAACAAGGCTGCCAGCAGAATTGTTCTTCGGGGGGCCATACTGAATAGATTCGCAGGTAAACTGCCGATTCTAGAACTATGGATTTCGAAGTTTCTTTGAGGCGAAGAAGTCGCAGGTTTCGTACATTATATGCAATCAGTCATACTGGGATAAAGCGAGTCAAGAGACCTACAAGCGATTAGTGGAAAGCATTTCATGTTTCAACATCATTGAGCATTACGTGGCTCTCGAAATAAATCCTCGCATGGGCGAGCATCACGGTGGTTGATCCACCCCGCAAATATTGAAGCTGCTGGATTCCACCGGGATGTTGCGCTTTCGAGAATACAGGAATTCTCTCATTGGCATTGGCGCGAATGCACTATCCCTACGATGCCGAGCTTCGACCAAAACTTTTTGAAAAGGTTCCGGCGTTTTATGAAGATAGATTGACGCTTTGATATGCCGTTAATCTGATGTCAAACAAGTATTCTGGCTTACTGCGATGGTTGACCAAATGGACGCAAATGTTTATTCGGTTATAGCGCTTCGTCCGAAATTCTGTATTTAGATTGACATGAAGCCAGTGGTGAGAATGCTTAGTAGCGGCCTTCATCACCGTTAACTCTTGCCAAAGACATTTCTTTTGTCATAGATCCAATCTTTTTCTCTAATCTCGCAGCTATCTATGAGATAAGATCACCATACGTGTATAATGAGCTTTAAATTGGCAAACCTGGTAGAATTTATTCACATAGAGCTTTAAGAAGATCCATCGATTGTGTAAATGCGCCACATTTTATTGAGTCCAGACGGCAAGCAGACCAGACCGCACAGCCTCGGGAAGCCCACAGTTCCCCGCTTTTCTTATTCCGTCATCAAGTGCCTCTATTTCACCACATCGTGGGATCGCCAGCCGACCGACCGTTATGTTGCCGATGACCCGAAACCCTCCATTTACATCAACTTGCTCTCACTGAACGACGTCGCGAGCATCTCAGGGATATTCAGAGTAGATATTGCTGCAAAATGGCGAGTAGTTCAAGTTCAGCGGTATCTAAGCCGTTGAGATCACGCTTCGGTAAGTCGTTCCTTCGACATAGATTTTGGAGCCATGATAGTAACATAAGCAGGCTGTCGAACCTGTCGGGCGCGTAAAGTGAGATAACTCCAGTTACATACAGAAAATGTTCCCAGTCTAACATTCCTCGGCTATGATAGGTCAAGTGCGATGAACACCCAGGAGAATGTGGTAATTGTGCCAGGCTCCGCTTAGTTTGCTTAGGCTATGGGACATCACCAAAACATCAAGCCCAGGAAATCTCACAAGAAGCGAGACAAAGCTCCAAAAGAAAACGGACATATCGATCTTGTACAGCGTGTCGGGCCTCGAAAACAAAATGTTCAGGAGAACGCCCAGCGTGTCGAAGGTGCCACAATAAGGCTTTCGCTTGTGTTTATTCCGAATCCGCTCAGCCTAGCTGGATCGAACGCGTTGAAGTCACCCCTCAGAACAGTCAGGATACTTTCCTCACTCCTGATGAGAATTCTGGTGAGTCGCCTGGATCCTTACTGCAGTCAACTCCAACGCAGGCTACTGGAAAACGAGCCACGCCGCAATCCCCATGCCCATCATATCGCTACTCTCTGGAAACAGACGCCGTCAAGCCGCAGTCATCACCACTCGCTTGGTAAGAGGATCGCCGCAAAATGCGTCAGGCTTCGACTAACCTTCAAACAGGATAAACGCCCCTCAGCTACCCAGCCCTTGGAAAATCAGATTGCTTGTCGAAGAATACTTCAACAATATCCACCCCCTAAGATGCTATGCTTTCATCCACAAACCTACGTTCTTACAGAGACTGGAGAAAGATAATAAGTATCAGCACAATGCCCTGCTCCATATAATTTGTGCCCTTGGTGCCCAGTATGTTTGAGCTTGAACGCACTCATGAGTGGTGAACGCTGATCACGAGTACAGATTTTATGCACTTTCGTACAGCGAGAATGTTACAGCGCTTCCATCGAAATTTGTACTCTTGGCAGGTAATGAGTGGGCCAAAGTCGCCCAAAGACTTATTCTTGAATCGCTGGATACTGTCACGATTGAGAACTTGAGGGTTCGTCCCCTTCTGGCTGCTGTTTCCAATAATCTTACTGAGAGCGATTTAACAGGCAGCTGTACTGCTAAACGATTATGCAATCCGCATGGCGAATTTTGCAAATGCCTTCATGTTGAGTGGTATCATTACGCGCATGACTCAAGCCTTGCAGATCAACCTGGAATACAACACAGATCTCCTCTGCCAGAATAATGACGTTGGCCCTTCAATCACTGCCAGGGAATCTCGTCGGCGACTCATGTGGAGTTGCTATGTGTTGGATGCTCTCGTTGGAAGCGGAGTTGACCAGCTGACCTTAGTCGACGAAAAGGACATGAAAATTCAGTTACCTTGCAACGAGCGAAATTTCACACAGCAGATTGCATGTCTCACAGAAACACTAGAGCCTGGAACCTGGCTGAGTTTTGTTCCTGAAGACGTGGAAGCTAGCGCAATCCAACCGAACATGGGTATTATGGCATATTTCATTCGGCACGTCTCGGTTCGTAAAAGAGTTCTGAGGTATACTGCCCATTGCCCCATATACCGCGATTACTTCAACTGACATTAGATCAAAGATACATCAAACATCTCGATGAAGCCATGGTCCCTTGGGACCCTCAGTCCGAGTTCGCTACCCTAGACGCGGATTGTCGTACATGGTACGAATCCTTGCCTCCGAGCTTGCAGTTCACACACAATGCGATGTACATCAGGAAAGACAGCTCGCAACTTGGTGCTCTTTGCGTCTTACACTGCGCGCACTACCAGACAATATGCGATTTGTACCGACTAGGCGCCCCGGCTCTTTACAAGCTACGAGCTGCGTTTGAGTTTCCTCCTGAACAGCAAGACTTTTTGAAACAACTACAACAGATTCTATTCGATGCGGCAAGGTCACTGGCGAGTATCATTGGGGAAACAGCCAGCCACGGGTCACGCATGCTGGCAGACTCTTGGCTTCCGACAATTACGTACGACAGCAGTAGGATTATGGTCTATCATTTGACACAGATCCTTGATCCCCGTGCCGATGAAACAAACAGAATTACGATTGAGACTATTCCTCTCCTGCGGAGTAACATCAGCTCCTTGAAACTGATGGGATCACTCAGCATGATTTCCAACTCACTGGTTAGCAAAAACATTTCCAAAATACCGAGAAACTAAAGTTCGAGGCTAACAGGCTTTCCCTATCAGTGCTCTGCAGCTGAAACCATGCTTGATCGCTCAGGTATAGGCTCAGATGTTGTCGCCCAGAACAGTATACCCGATGATCCTTACCAACCTCATGGAGAAGAGGACCAGGCGTTTGTCTCCCACATATCCGAACTCGAAGTGAAGGTGCTAATTTGACGGCAGTGAGAGTGTCCCGGGGACTCCAGTGCAAAGCGCACCTGACTATGTACTGAACCCCTTGTCCATATTTCGCATGGCGCGCAAGTCTATCCCGGAAAGACACGCCCCTGAAAAGGCCGCAACATCTTCAGCGCCGAATAGCGCAAAGCCTAATTCTACCACCGAGGCGGATCCGCCTTCGGTTGGGCCTATACAGCAGGGTGTGGAAACAGGGGCTTCACATGATCCAGAACTTGGATTGGGCCAGGCCAGCCTCGAAGAGCTGCAGACGCTGTTCATGTCCGACTTGGGCTGGGCATGGCAGCCAGCAGACACAGCTGTGGGGTCGGGCATTGAGGCAGCTGGACTACTTCCATGGGCTGGTGGCTTTTCCACAACCCAGGCAGAGCCGTGGGTACCAGCATTTCCGTTCTCCCAACAGGGTTAAACCAGAAAGAGGGCAACTACGCCCGGGGATTATAGCGAACATATGGTAGTCATTCTTCGCAAGCTTAGCAGTGCTAGTATTGGTAGAAACTCATCATTTCCCGGTCTTCGACACCATTGGATATGCGATTTCGTTACCGTATCCCAAGCCCATTTGCAATTACTATATTCTTATCATTACACAGTTTTATTCTCTAATGATTTTGACCGGAACGAATGAAAATGGCAGATTGCGTTACAATATGAAGGGGTAAACGCAAGACTTAATAGTAGCTCATAATCACAATTGGGCAAATGAACTACACGGAATATGGATGAAGTGCAGAAGATGTCGTTGATTAAAATACAGTTATTTCGATGAACTCGGCGGGTTCAAACAACGCTCATTCAGCATCCAAAGGACAAACGGGGGCCTGATCATTGACTTGGATACCACCGCGCTTCTTCTCAAGTGTGTCATGATACGGAAGCTTCCAACCACCTTCGGACTCGGGTGCAGAGAGCCAAAGTCGCATCAAGTGTCGTCGTCGGGCGGGCTGACCATTCTCATCGACCGCACCAGGAGGATGATCAGTGTAGGCAGTTCGTGCGTGGAAGACGTGCGAGTTGCTCACGAACTGAATATCACCCGGGGCGAGAATCATGTGCAGAGCAAGCTCACCACATGTTTTCTCGAAGATCTCCATCGCATACTTCTGCTTGTCTGAGAGAGGTGGGATTTTGGCGTCGGGCCCTGAATTGAATCGTGATAGAGAAGTGACGTTCATCGGGTCGAATCTGGCATAAACTCGAGGGTTGTCACCCGCGCGCTCATTTTCAAGGTAAAAGATGCTGCCACGAATCCAAGGCTCTTGACCGTCCGAGACCTCGCCCTTGCGATCGAAATACCAATTAGGCTCGACCAGCGTTTCGACAACGTCAGGGTATCTCTCTTGAAGCACGTTAAACAAGTGGTGTGTGGAGACAATATCGGATTCACCCCCAGAAAGAGATTTGGCGATGCAGAGCAGGCCCACAATGTCGGAACCATCGGTGTGGAAATATTGGCTGCAAGAATGTTAGTAACAATTTAAGATCACCTCATATTACCTCTTTGTTTGCACATACCGAGCATTGGTGCGGTAGATGCGGACTCTGTCCGTCTTAGTAGGATCCTCTCCAAGATCCTTGACATGGCCTAGCACGTGTCCACGGCCATTCTGGCTTGTGAAGTATCCCAAATAGGTTCCAAGACCCATGTACGCAGTTGCGCATTTACGGAGATCCCACTCTCGAACAGGAATACCCTTGAATAGGAAGAAGCCTTTGCCATCGATCAAGTCCCTTCGCAACGCTTCGAGCCGACTCGAAAGCTTGGGAAGGGGGAAGTTTGTCTGTAGTTCCTATTAACAACGTTCACCTTCGCATTGCGTTCCACGAACTGACCTTGGAGATACCCGTCAGAGGTAAGTCTTTTTGAATGAAGTCTTCCGTCACAGCTCCAAGCTCTTTGATCTCCTCATCGGTGAACTGATGAGTCCAGAGCTCCGGGTTTTCACGATAGTCCTCAGCTTTCCACACAGTGGGCCCTCCGTGGACCTTTGGAAAGTCGCTGTACGGACGAACTCGTGAATACACGGGCGGGTGTTGTCCCGATGTCTTCAGTCCATCAGGGAAAACAGAAAGATTGACGGTCGCCGGTGTTGTTCGCGAGGTGTCAGGCTCGACAATCGTTGACGCCATGGTGATCTAATTAGGAAGAACTGTCTATTTGTCTCTTTGAAACTCAAGTTTAAATGCTGAACATGAACCTTAAGTTTTCACAGGCTATTTATTTGATGCGGTTCTTCGACCTAATATATGAGGGTTTACCAAAATCAAAATCATACTTGTATACCCCCGCATCGGGCGGTCGGATCGATCGGTAACCACTGTAGCGGAGACCCTTCTGCTCTGAGTGAGAGCTCACCTCCCAAGTGTGTGACCAGGAGAGTAGTGTTACTACGGGCGGCTGGTCGGCTCATCGGCTAAATCGGCCAAAACTCCGATCCTGCCACAATCACGCAAGATGGTGTGATTGTATTGAGCGTGAAAAGAACACATGAGCCACACAAAGATTATGATTCGAATACTGTAGTTTATTTAGTCAAAATTGCTAAAGAATTGGTTTTACAAGGTATCATTCCATGACGTACGTTGCCGACATTCAAATACGCTGTGAGGGTGAGATGAGCTGGATCAAGCCCAGAAACACTTTCTCAGCAAGTTCTTTACAAAAGCCTTTGCAATATCTACTCCAAGTATATCACTAACAACGTAAGGAGTAGTTGATACCTATGTTCATAAATTATAAGTGTAGCTAAATTAAGTAGAAAGTCCCGCCGGCCACTACCTGCCCATATATCTCGGTAGCATTTCGAGAGCGATTATTTAGAAGAAAGGGAGAAAGAGATAAACTTTGAGCTCAAACTCTTTCCCTTCAAGTTGCAGAGAATTCAAAATAGCCGCTCAAGCGTGCAGTACTGTAGATGCAGGAGAGGCGTCTGCAGCAGCCGCCTCGACATCCCCTTTTGATGCGGGTCGGGTCGGGGAGTCCGTCTTCTTCCTCAGACCAGTGATGGGGAGGGTGTTCAAGTCGAGAAGATACATGTACCAGTAGTAAGTACCTAGTTCTTGTTTAGCAAAGTTCATTGTGCTCGACGTGTTAGAACCAGTTACTTACCGCAGAAGAGGCCGCCACCAAGGATGTTGCCAATCAAAGTGGGGATAATACCCTTCCAGATATACAGACCAACGCTGATTCCAGGAGCATTAAGCCAGATTCCCAGAGGGATGAATGTCATGTTGGCAACGACGTGATCGAATCCAAGAGAGACGAAAGCAAAGATAGGCCACCAGATACCGATAATCTTTGATGCCAAGTCCCGTCCTTGCAGGCCGAAGAAGCATCCCAGACAAACAAGCCAATTGCAACCAATTCCACGAAGGAAAATCATGTGGAAATCCGGAGTGACTTGTTTCTTTGTCGCGAAACTGATGACGGCCGACTTGAACGGGTCCTTGGAGAAAACCTCGCCATCTGTTTATATGAGGTCAGTTGCGTTTTGATATGGAAATATTGGAGATATACGAACAGCCAAAGATAATTGCCACAAGAAACAAAGAGCCTGCCAAGTTTCCCAAAAAGGTTACAAGCCAGTGCACAAGCATCTTCCACCAGGGTAGTCGGCGTTGCAAAGCAGCAACAGTAGTGAACTAATTGTTTGGTAAGTCATTCGCTTGTCAAGGTATCAGACAGGCCAGTCAATGAGCTCACCATAAAGGAGCCGGTGCAAAGATCAGCACCCGTCAAAATGATCATGCACAGTCCGTAAGGGAAGACCAAGGCGCTGATGGTGCGGATCAAGCCAGCCGCATTTTCTTGGAACCAGGGGGAGGCATTGGTGCTCAGGGCAGTTCCACACGCGAAGGAGAGTAGACATCCAGCAGAGACAGCGCTGAAGAATACCTTATCCAAGCGCATGTTGCCCTTGTGCACACCCGTGTTTCCCACAGCCTCAATGACCTCCAGAGGAGAAAAGGAGTCGAACGTCATTTGGGCCAGATTGATGTCCTTCGCCAAGAATTATCGGATAAAATCGTAAGTTCTTTTAGGGTAGGCCAGGCAATATATGGACCTTCACAAGAGAACTTTTCGACTCAAGAACAAGTTGTGAGAGAAAGAAAGCACTTCAAGTTCCAGGCTTGCTTGGCATATATAACTACAGCTGGGTGCCGGAGCATCTTTTCGTCGCGCGATATATTCCGTGCATCTCAAGGGACCAATGCTTTTTTATAAGCAACCTGATTGGTCTCTGATAAAGCAGCCGAAGTAGATCCCCCAAGCCCTGGCGTCCTTCATTTGTGGTGGGGAAAAGATAAAGAATAAGCTCAAGTTCGTGATGGGGGACGCATAATAATGGCCGATCGCGTCCATAGTTGACCCAGGGAACAAATAGAAGAACAGTAACTTATCATTCTTGGCAAAGATAAGGCTACTGGCATTTGGGTGATGCATCTCCGCGGGCTCGCATGATCGGAATGCAAATATTTGGGAAGCCCTAACAAATAGCTTGCTTTTGTTGGTGTAGATTGGGTTGAATTTGTTACGGGGAATCTTTACAAAAAGTAATGAAATCGATTGATCATTCAATGATTCAATCAAATCCCTAAGGTTAGTATTGGCGGACTGCCAGGAATCCGGCTATATATTTATTGACAGCGTTCATTGGCTGCACATCAACTCTCTCCTACACTTTCACTACAATTCCCCCAAAAAGGAGGAGCGAAAAAAGAAATCCAAGCTTGAAGTACACTAGCACCTTCTTATGAGACTGGTAATTCATCAATGATCGCCACGGTACAGCATGAAATGGAGGTGGAGATCATTGCCTTGCGAAATTGCTTATCCCCAGCTCAGGCCAGTGTGAATGAGCGATGTTATCTATTGGAACTAGACTATTGAAATGAAAACCGGAGGCCCCTTCTCGACTTTACAAGATCCCGACCCAAAAACCCGGCTCTGGGTCGATCGGGAGTTGGGAGTTTCCACTGTAGCGAACCAGTGGAGTTTTGATCAGGGTCCCGGTCAATATCCTTGGTCTACTCGGTAGTCATTTCCTTATCTCTGTGATGCCATCCACCATCCACCATTATTATGATCGTAAATCATGATCACCACCACATTGATGCTCCACAGAAGCCCGAGCGCCGAAGGCTTGACGCCCCCCGTTCCCCGGACATGGAGCTGGATAGCATGTGGGTGTCAAAATTGGTGGGCCGGCAGCAGTGCGATGGTGAGCTTGGACCAGCCGGGTGGCCCTAGAGGCTAGAGCCAGTGTGATGGGACGACATAAAAGTCCCAACCTGAATTGTTATGTTACCAAAGGAAGTGAGAACCATGACGCTGAAAATGATATCTGTTTCCTCTCACGTATTCCTAGATCTTGAAATTGCGGAGATGATTCATTCCCAAGGTTCAAGAATTGAGAGGCGAGCAAGGAATGCTGACGTCACACCCACGACACAAATTTGCCAGTATAACAGGAGCGAGCGATTTGTAACTGCAAAACTCTCTATTGCAACCGAATTCATTTTAAGACTCGATCGACTCAAATTATCAAGATGGTCAAAGACAAGGACACCGTGATCAGGTACGTGCCGTCACTGAATGTCCCAGTTGAAATTAAGGTTGTGGCTGACATCAAGCAAGAGAGTTCAATGAGCTTGTTAACATGACCCCGAATGAGCTTCGAGGGTGGCTTAAAGAAGAGCAATCCCAGTCATCAGGCTGGACTGGTGAATCTGGCGAGACCATCGGCCACGAGAGGTAAATCAGCGATCCTGCCGGAAACTCAATTTGATGCAATATGATTGACTGAAGGAATTATCTAGCGGTCGGAAGATAGTGGATATCTTGGAGCATAATCCAAGCCGTAAGCCCTCTGGCTATGAAGATTCTGAAATCGATCATATGGGCAAGGTTGTCTCTTACTGCAAGCGACATCTCGCACAGGAAGAGACTGCCAAACAGAATCCCGACAGCAAGAGCTATCGCTCACTCAAGAATTGGGGACATGACTCTTTGAAGCAGTGATCATGGATAGAGATTGATGCACAGGTAAAATAATCCTGTATCAATACTTCACATTTTTAAAGATGAATTTTATCCGCTCCGCAAAAATCAATTGCAAATCCAAGGCAGTCGACTCGATCTTGAAACATCAGTTCATATCTTACTCGTGTGTTTTCTTGAAGATCAGGATTCAAGTATTTAGCAAGCAATCAAAACCCCTGTCCCCAAGCCATCTGTGGATGCAACCATAAGTGCGCACTTGAAGCAGCATTTGCCCCCTTCCTGCCTCCATAACACGGCATTAGTCCCTGTATGGCTGCACCATGCGCGCGCAAAGACCTCACTAGCAGGCCCTCCGGTAGCGTTCACAACCAGAATGGCCATATTAGCGGCAGAATCGCCCTTTTTAGAGATACGCGCAAGTTCTTCAATTCCTTTCACCCCGAATGTGTACCGGCTTGCTGCGTATGGGTCTATTCTATGACAACCTCGACATGGTGGCACGGCAATAAACACGCTGTTCGCGTATAATGTGAATGTGACAAATGTGCGACTACGCCCAAGGCGAAAGTCAATGCGTGCGGTATAATGCAGTGCATCTTTAGCGCTCAAATCGGCTTTCGGCACTTTAGAGAGGCGAACAGTCTGAACCGCGACTGTATCAACCGATGGTTCTGGAGGTGTCGGAAGTGTCCACTCGGCGCCATTGCCCTGCTCACCCATGCCAGACCAAGTCGTCGCAGCTGTATCAGGGCCACCCTCCAACTCTAGGGGAGCAAACGGAGGTTGTCGAGTCGACAGAGAGACGGTGATGCCTAGTCTGGACTCCGGGAGGGAGGGCGAAAGGCATGGCCCAATCCAGCCTCCTAAAGAACAAATTTTGGAATTGTCTGTTTGTTGATCCCGAGAGAGTGGAGCCAGCACTTTGCCTAGGACAGAGCGCACATTCCAATATGAAGCCTCGGGATAGACGATACCAAAGTTTCCCTCGCGAACCTTAACGGACTCGGTCGGCGTGTAGGATCCCAAGGTTGGCGAGAGCTTATACACAACACCCGCAATAATAAGAGGGAAATGAGAACCTGGAAAAATGAGTCCACCCATCCAGTCATGGATTCGCACATCAACACTAATTTCGTGGGCTTTTGCCTCCAGTAGATGGTTTGCTGCCTTCCGGACCTCATCTGCATAGGGCCACTGCATCCCATCGACAAATTTGATGATCCCATGCATCTGCTGTTGAAGTACACGTTTGGAAACCTCGTACCCACCAGTGGGTTTAGTCTCCATATTTCGTGCCCATAAATCAGCCGCTATCATATCATACAGAACGCGGGACGTGATTCCTCCATGCCAGCGTTGCTTGGATCGCTGGATTCGCAGGGTCAACTCGCGAGCGATGAGTATCTGCCTCATAAAATCGGCAAACCCAAACCGCGAATTTGGATCAATCTTTTCGTAAAAGGCAAGAAGTGCGACACTGCCGTTCACCTCGAAGCTGGGCAAGATCGAGCTACTTAGGGCCCCAAGTAGGTCGGTGATTTGATGCCGAAGCTTAAAGCCCTCTTCTGGATCAAGCCATGTGTACCTAGAGTATCATTAGCTTGCGGTATATCTATGGCTTGTTGCAAATGGATATTTGTTGTCAGACATACTCGCTAGGTCCGATCAGCTCCCGAACTTGCTCGTAGCCCTCCTTGTCCGTAAAGTCACCTCCAAGTCCATCTTCCACTAACTTCTTCCACCTCTTGTCAATAAAGTCAGAGTGGAGCTGCTTTGAGGTAACTCGATGCCAGCTGGGAGGTCTTCCTCTTTTTTCCAGCTCCGATGTCCTCTTCCAGAAAGTAGCTTCTCTGGCAAATCCAGTCAATGAGACTGACCCGGGAGACCACCCGGCGTACTTTCTGTCGCCCACTACCTCCATTTCTAACAAACTTTCAGCAACACCCGATATGGACTCCGAGACATATTGCGAATCTAAGAAGTAATCAGCTCACTGTTTTTCAGCAGATGAAGGAATTCGAGTCTCACCGAAGACGGTGTCAGATACAGGTTGAACTTCTGACAGTTCTGGAGTCTCACCTAGCCCAACAAGCCATGAGAAACATGCTAGGCTGCCAGGCTTATAATAGGCCTTGTGTATCACCAATGCTCCGGTATCATCATAAATATCGTCTACTGGGGCGGCAGGCGGGGTATGAGGGCCCAGAGATACCGCTGCGGTGGCAGCAATCAGGTCTTGCACTACGGATTTGGACCCCGACGACGGGGACTGTTTGGATGATAGACCATCTGTGCCTTTCTCCGCCGAAGCTTTGGACATTGCTGTAATATGCACAATTTTAGGAGTTGGCTTCACGCCCGCTTGGTGCCCTGACGTGGACAGCATCTCAAGTCTTAGACTCGCCGTCTCAGCGATGAGGTCTGTTGCCTCATCGGCCGCAGTGACTAGAATTTGCAGTTGATTCAAATCAGTGCTTCGCATAATGGCAGTGCGCATCTGCACTCGTGTCTTATCTCTGATGGCCGGCAGCAGCGAATCAAGCGAGTCGTTGATGGCCTTCAGCTCCGCAATAAGACCGCGAAATTTGCGTTCATCGGTCACAGCCCATCTCGCTTTTTTCAAAGCCGAACTTTTCTCTTGGACTTTCAATGTACGTTGCTGGAATCGAGTATATGTTTTTTGGAAGGTGGTTAGGAGCATCTGTCGCGTTGGTGCCTCTGTCAGCGCCGGAGCTATCTGCTTGTCTTGAGTTTCCTTTTGCGTGGCAAGGCCATATCGACTCTGAAGCTGCTCGATATCTTGAAAATAATGGGTGAAGCAAGCCAAAAGTCCTGCCACGGCCGGGCGTAGGGCTGCCCCTCGAAGGGACTCGTCGAGAATACCAAGGTCATTGACAGTCTCATTTTCGGGTCTATCAGGATCAATATCGGTCAGTCCTGCGGATTCTCCCCAGACCATGAGCCGTAGTCGTTCGACTTCAATCTTTGTCTGAAGGATCTCGCGGTTGACACCATATCTTGCAGCCGCGGATAGTGTGTCCAGAGTCTCGATACATGTACTGAAGAGGGCTGCCAACCCGACCACCCCGATTGCGGTACTTGCGATCTCCATTTGTGGGGTTGGTAGTTCGGTTATCTCTGACGGGCAGGCTGCAAATACATCCTAGTTCAAGAAAGAGGGGACGAGAATAAAGCAATTTGGATAGCCCGGATGTTGCAAACACAGCCTCACGCCAAGCCGCTTGAGCATGGGGTTGGAGGGGTGGCGTCACAAGCATAAGGTGTTGTCGCAAGCCACGGATTTATACGAGGTTGTGGGGTCAATGCGAGACCATGCACTCTGCTCATACAGGAATGAGGCTCAACCTGGAAACTACTCATAGTTTTCTTGGGTATTCCTTCCCCTATAGTGGCAGCTCAAAAGTCCGAATGTATACATTTTATGCTCATTTTATTGGAATCACCCCATTTGTCTCTAAATCACGACTTTGACCAGATAACACAGCCTATGACAAGCCCACCTTGACTCGCAGCCTTCACTGCACATGCGAAGCAAGTCCCTTGTCCTCTCACTATGATGGCATGTTGTCCATTTTGAGAGCACCATGCTCGCGCGACTAGCTCGCATTCTCCTTTCCCAGTTGCATCAATGATGAGTACCCTCTTGTCAGTGTGAACGTGGTCTGGAAGTTCACTTGCCCTCAGAATATGTTGCATCTTGGGAAGATCTCGCTGCCACAGAGCATGGGGTCCATCTATACATGCCGGTGCCGTGATGAATACGGGGTTGCTATAGAGGGTGAAGCTCACCAGGCGGCCATTGATAAGCAGATCAAGAATAGCTCTCTGCTCTGGTTCTCGATCGTCATCCACATCACCCTTCTCCAGTGTGTCTTTCACAGGTGATGAGCTGCCATGCAAGGCCGACCCAATCTTCTGGAAACGCAGGGCGCGGAACTCAACGTGATCTGACGATATAGATGGTCCGATTGGCACAGCCCATTCTGAACGGTCACCCATGCCACGAATCCATTCTGCCGCACTTGAATCTTCGTCACGGCTATGGAGTCGGGCGAAGCGAGCTTCGTGTGCTGATAGATCTCGGGCCATAAAACGGTTAAAGGCAGTATCTCTAGCGTGCACACGCCACCAGCCCTCCTTGAGTGCCTCTTCTCGGACATTGACTGGAGCCGGGCATGGCCCAATCCAGCCATTGGCCGCTCTGACCCCTTTCATCCCGCCCAAGACACGGCCCAACACTGTTTTTGTCCGCCAGTACGATCGGTCTTTCAGCACTAGTCCTGAAGTGTAATACTCGGCAGCTGCCAGGTGCTGTAAGCTTGGCGTGGCTGCAACTAGTGCAGCCATGATCGCAAAAATGAAGGCATTCCCAGGCAGCATGAGGCCATACAGCCAGTCCCAGAGATAAGTGCTGGTATTCATACCTGCCCTAATACCAGAATATGCCTCCTCCACGAAGATGCGCATCTCCCCAAGAGCCGGCCACGCCATAATCTCGGCGAAGCGGACGATTCCCTCAACCTGTCGTTCATGGACCAGGCTATGCAGCTCGACATTGTCAGGCTTCCCTTTCGGGTCCGGCATTGTGACATGAACACCATCAAGCCATCGCTCTGAAGCCTGCATAGACGCGATAATTCGGCGACTGACATTACCAAAAGCAATGTCAGATAGTTGATGCATGCGCAGGCGAAGTTCGTGAGCTAGAATAACTAGTAAGAGGAAGCTATACAGACTATCAGATGTGCCGAGGGCAATGGTTGCTAGTGAGGCGCCATCAAGCACGTCTGGAAAGTCCCTGCGACGATTGAGAATGCTCAGCAGCTCCGTCACTTGATCCTGCATCCTGGACCCCATGCGTGCGGGACCGATAAGCTCCTCGAGATTGCTGCTCGTTGAGCGCTCGTCGTAATTCCAGAACCGGTCGCCTTGAAGCTGTGCACGTCGCGTCCGCTCGACAAGTTTCTCAAATGAGACGTCAGGTAGAGGCCCCAATGTATTCCAAAATCGCTCAGTTGTAGGGTTGTTGGCTTGTATCCACATATTGAAATCGGCGATATAACCATCAATGCTTCGCGTACCAGGGAGCTTCCCTTCATAAAGCCGATGAGACTGGCCAACGTCAGCTACCGTTGGTCCATACTTTGGATCAGCAAGTGTGGTTCCGTACCTCTGAATCTTGCCGGCTGAAATCAACCTGGTCATGTCTCTTTCGGTCGGACATGTACATTAGCGCTGGGTAGAGGATTAGAATGTACTTTCCGGATCATTCAGGATAGTAGGTATCGTAATGACTTACACCATGCAAGAACTCCATGCTTGACATATTGAGCCTCCTTGTGCCTTTCCACCATGAGGTCCTCATTACCCATGCCGTAAAATGAGTATTCCGCGAAACAATCTCCCCCCACGATCCCGGCGAGGCTAAACTGTAGCCCTCCTCGTAGCTCAGCTCTCTTGCTCATCGAAGCCTCGAGCTTCCCTAGCTGTCGGGTAAGACGGTGAACATCGATGTCGACAATACTATCGTCTGTTTGCGCAGTTTGGTCCTCCGCCACACTCTGGGAATACTGAGATAATTGAGTAATGCGGATGCTCGCTGCTTCCACAAGTGGCTCTCCACCCTCCAAGTCCGAGACGGCCTGCTCGACGATCTGAAGATTGCTCAGGTCTGTTGACTCTTTTATCTCATCTGCCATGACCTGACGCGAGCTTGCATCTACTTCGGGAAATAACAAACCTAGGCTATCATTGAAGCCGCGGAGATCTTCAACAAAGCGTTCGAACCGCTTTTTATCCTTGATAGCCCATCTCGCCGCCGAGACCAGCGAGGAGTTCCGTTGGATCCGCGAAGCAGATTCCTGTATACGGGCATATGTCTTGTGAAATGTCGTAGACAACGCATTTTCCCCGTTGGTGGTGACAATCATGCCAGTCGTTGTTGTCGCCTGTAAACCATACCGTCTTGTGAGAGAGCCACTGTCTTCAAAGAGTCGACGCATACAACTCAGAATATCAGAAACTGCTCTAACCATGCGCGGCTCGACAAGGCGAGAGTCCAGCCCATCTTGACGGTTAGGAGTGTTTTGTTGATCCGAAGCCATTTTTGTGAGGCCCACGGCATCTCCCCACAGCACGAGTCGAACACGTTCAATACCAACTTTTGTGGAAAGTATTTCGTACTCCGTTCCGAGGTTTCGTCCATTTTCGAACGTCTCAAAGAGGTCCAAACAAGTCTTGAACAGACTCACAAGGGAGACAACTCCGATCGAAACACCAAGGACATCCATGGTTGATATAGAGAAAATGCACAATCTGATCGGATGTTCGACAATAATTAACGATTCTCAAAAAGGCTTGTCCCTCCGAGCCGCAGTCAAGTCAATACCCCACCTTTCTACTTCGTATTCTATCTCCTTGGTGCATTAGTGCTGTCCAACTAGTCTCGAATAGGACGCTGACCAGGCCTCGCAATTGGTGAAATCGACCCAAGAGCCAAGAGTGCACAGCCACCTCATTATCCACGAGCAGAGAAATGGGAATCCTGTTGGCAGGGATTGACACGACCTGTAAAGCTGCACAACCATTCAAAAGAATGGGTTTTCACAATCGATAACCGTAGAAAAATCTCAAAAGGACTACCCTTTCCGCAGACCAGAGCCTGGTTAACCAGCCCCCATACTCAACATGCCGATCCCTATGCAAGTGTCCCTGCCACTCGCTCTGCATCTTCGCAGCCCTCAAACATACAATATAATGACCGATGAGCGTTGGAAACCAGGTGAGGTATGTAGATCTTCCAAAAAAAAAACAATGGGATTCAAAGTATAAGTTGGTGTTGTTGACCTGCGATCAGAAGTTCCAACGCTTCTCCCTAAACGACTTTGGCTTCATGGAGCAGCAATCTGGTCGGGCCCAAGCAACTTTACTATTTGCTGCCATCCTTCGTGACATTTTCAATCACCCAGACTGGTCGCAGTTGTATCATTTCTTCAGCAAACGATATCCTGCGGGACAGGAATCAGAAGATGCCAGCATGCGGACTCTCAACCCGCCCAAGGAACTGTCTACCTGGAAGAAGCCCACCGTGGTCGACTTCATGACAGATCCTAGCTCGGTCGGGCTGCCCAAGGATTTGGCCACTCTGCTTGCAACTGCCGGTCGCACCTCACGCGCACGCTTGATGGGTCCTGACCCGCAGCCTTGCGCAATCGGCCCTGCCATCAGTGTCGCCTGCGGCGCGGGTGCATACATGGACCTCACCTATGCCGGCCAGCCACCTGGGAAATATGAAAAGATGACATACGCATACGGGGAACTGTACGGCTGGAAAAAGGACAAGTTGGAAGTGATAGCAGGCGCTATTCCAAGAACCAAAAAGGGTGGACGGGATCGATACTGGGCCGAGTGGGAAAATTTATGGCGGGTCATCGCGGAATGGGTGTACGAGCACGACAGCACGGCTCTTCAGTTGGGGCATCTAAGCACTCATAGCTTCAAGTATCGGCTGAGCCCGGAGGAGGACCGATCATTCGACCATTTTGGCAAGATTCCACGTAAATATCTCAAAACCGACGCCATTGCGGCCGCTGATGCGATTCACGGTGTATTCGAGCAACTTGCCAAAGAGCCGCGACTTTTCCAAGGAGTTGAATGGGACTTTTTGGATCTTGGGGTACCAGTGGAGGTAAGGGAGGCATTTCATGCCCGGTTTGGCGAGAAAGGCCCAGATCACAACGAGAATCGTGCTCGGCTGTTACAGAGAGTTCCTGGACCGGGGCGGGACTCGATTGCGTACGGAGACTCATTGGCATATGAGGAAGTCAGCCCAATGGCTCTCAAGCGTTGCCCGGATAGTTCCTTTGGTACTAGCTGGGAATCATGGCTCTTGTCAATCGAGGGAGGGGATGTAGTCGTTGTCGAGACTCTATTCCAGGTAAGTCTAGATTGCGTGGCCTATATTCGGCTTATCTCATCTCGTTCTAGGCACTTTGGGCAGTGATGTTATTGTCCCAGCTTCCATTGAAGATCAAAATCATCGGCAAGAGTGACCGGTTCCCGAAATATCGGGATCCCGAGGATGTGTACATATGACAGTGGACAATCACCAGGTCGAGTACTCCGTACAGGGTACCTTGTCGGATCCGATATCGAGTTGATGTGTCTTATCGTAAGACTATCGCCATCAATTGCCGTCGGGTAATCCTTCGAGAGGATGTTTACCATTCAGGTGTCCGCGGATGGTGGCGGAGAGCATCGTACTTTGGCTTTAAGCGTTAGGACAACGCCATATCTGACAGTCCATGGGGGTCAATTGCCGACAAAATGGCCGAAAGTCGACATCTTGCGCAGGTCTGTTTCGTCTCAAGGCGTGGGGGCGTGGTAAGACACATTGAGGGAAAACCCCAGATGTTTGGGGGCGCGCGAGACGCCATGCAGGCGGCGTGCTAATGAGAACGCGGCATCGATGACGACGGTGGGATAAGATTCATTCTAGTGGACCCGGTCAAGAGTATGGAGGTCGGTGATTCGGCTGCGCCATGAGCTCCAGCTGAGCTCCTGGTGTCTACCCCGTATCTGAGTTGTCAACGAGTCAACAGACGGGAGCAGTAGATCACGGGATCGATTCCGGAGATCCGCTGCTCCGGTTGGCCTCGGGAGAGAGAAAAAGTCACGGGAAGCGGTGAACGGGGGGTTGGCAACTTTGGATGATGCCGCCCGACTCACGGAGAGAACACGGAGTAATCACTCCACTTACTAGTAATCCTTCCCCCACACCTTCTTATAGGAGTCCAGGACCTCCCCGGAGTCAATAAGTTTACACCGAGCAAAGCAAAGCCTGTCAAGTCCATTCAGGCCTCCGATCAGATTGATTCAGCTCGTCCGCCTGTGCGATGATTCTGGGAATGACCGCCAATGAGAACCTCGGCTGTCTAGCGCCACCGGAACGATCAACATGATGGCCTTCTTCCTTTGGTTACGAAATCAGAAGCGGAGACGTGGGGGAACGCGGGGAAGTGATGCCCCCACTGGTGAACCCTGATTGTAATGGGCGCATAATGCGTGGGGGTGGCCAGAAAGATAAATATCCATCCGGAGTCGAAAGCTCGGTCGGGATTCCTCATCGTGTTCATCTCAACACTATCCTCGCCATGGCCAAACCAGCTGCTATTCACGACGAGGGCTCTCAGGCGGCCAAGGCGGATCCAGGCCTCGAGGTCGACATGCCACATGTACCATTGACGGAAGAGGATAACAAGCGCATCTGCCGCAAGACCGACCGCACGATTTTGGTCGTGCTAATTTGGGTTTACTTCTTGCAAATCCTTGACAAAACTGTGCTTGGATATGGTGCGACCTTTGGTCTCCGGACGGACACGCACTTGACCGGCAACGAGTACTCCTTGATCGGATCCATCGCACCCATCGCCCAGCTGGCGTGGCAGCCGTTCTCGTCCTACTTGATTGTGAAGGTGCCACACAAAATCCTGATGCCCTGCCTTTGCTTGGGATGGGGTATTGCTCAGGCGTGCATGGCCGCTTGCCACAACTTCAACGAGTTGATGGCGGCGCGGTTCTTCCTTGGCTTGTTCGAGGCAGGATGCTTGCCGCTGTTTGGAGTGATTACGAGTCAGTGGTACCGTCGTGCTGAGCAGCCGATCCGCGTTGCTGCTTGGTATGGTACCAATGGAATTGCGACCATTGTGGCAGCTGGTCTGTCCTATGGTCTTGCTCACATCAAGTCGGATCTCTTGAAATCATGGCAAATGTAAGTTGTCCCGTTGATCCCGGGAATGAGTTCTTTTCATCTGACATGTAGCATAGCATCTTCCTCTTCGTGGGTCTGGTGACCATCGTTTCAGCTCCGATCGTATACTGGCGTCTGGACAATGACGTGACCACCGCTCGGTTCCTTACCGAGGAAGAGAAGGCACAGGCGATGGAGCGACTACGAGCCAACCAAACAGGTACAGGAAATACCGAGTTCAAGTTCAGCCACGTGTTGGAGGCTGCACTTGAGCCGAAGACCTATCTGTGGATCGGCATGGCTATGCTCCTTAATATCGGTGCCAGTGTTACCAACATTTTCGGGCCTTTGATCCTCGGTGGCCTAGGCTACGACAAGTACACTACTAGTCTACTCACCATGCCTTTTGGTGCGCTGCAGACAATCATGATCCTGCTCGCTAGTTATCTTGCCCAGACTGCCCGCTTGAAGGGTGCCATTCTTGCACTGTTCATGCTTCCGGTGGTGGCTGGTCTGGCCATTCTCTACGCGGTCCCTAGAGGCAATTCCGCGCAGGGCGCCTTGCTGGCTGGATACTATCTCCTGGCCTTCCTTTTCGGCGGCAACCCTCTGGTAGTCACCTGGATTGTCGGCAACACCGCCGGAAGTACGAAAAAGTCTGTCGCGATGAGTCTTTACAACGCGGCCTCCTCCGCCGGCAACATCGTGGGACCCCTACTCTTCGCCTCAAAAGACGCGCCCGAGTATCACCCTGGTCTGCGTGCCTGTCTGGCCATCTTTAGCGCCATGGCTGCCGTTGTGCTTCTCCAATGGGCCAACCTGTGGTACCTCAACAAACAACAGGCCCGCCGCCGAGTGCGCAACGGTAAGAGTGCCCAGGTCATTGATCACTCCATGCAGACCCACTTCCATGGCATTGAGGAGACCCCTGAAGAGTCTGAGACTGGGCAGCACGTTGCTCATGCCGGTGCACATGTCGCCGACGATCTCACTGATCGGCAGAATGATGAATTTGTATATATTTATTGAGAGATTGGAGCTAAATTCTGACATTTCTTTCACAAACAATATCAGCCATCACATTTTTGTACATGCCATATTCCGGGAGTCTGTATGCCTCGCAGAGTCCTATGTCACTTCCACCACAGTGATCTATATTTAACGACAGCACTGTGTATATTTTGTGATGGTCCGCATTCTAAATCGAGTAATTTACTACAATCGTGTTGCTTTCTGACCTGGACAGTGCTCTAAAACAATTTTGATCAAGAGATTCCTGGAATTCTCGCGTGGACGCACTCGTGCATTACAGGACACCAGGGCCAGAACAGCAGGACATTCTGGAATCGGGATGTCTCCTTCCAAGTTCGGACTGCAGAGACGGGCCGCTGCATGGCCTCAGGCGCGTGGCGTCACTACGTCTGTCGGAACATGAAGAAGCCCGTATGACTAAGAATGTTGCCTATGGCACATTTTTGGTCTAGCGGTAATATGCCCCATCTGTGTTCGACAACGTCAGACAGGCCGTTGACACCTGAGGCAGAGAGTCGCGTCCAGTCTCCAGACTGTCCACAAATAACATCGTGTACCTCCTGTCATTAGTCGCCCTTCTTGCTTTTTTTTGTGTCGTACAAGCTCATTCAAGTCTCCAGCGATTATCGCTGCTCATCATGCTTACCTCTGGGCTATAACTAAGGAACAGGGCAATATTCGAGAAAGACGGGGCCCTGCATTGGAGTTACATCCAACACACGTGCATGGCTTGAATACTAAGTCATACACTTAACGATTTTTCATGAACATGATTCTAACAGCCATATCAATTCGGAGTCGGAGTCGGAGTCGGCGGTAGTTGGGATCTTGACCGATCCTGGCACCCTGATCCATCGGCCAAATCGCCTCTGCAGCTTCATAGTGATGATTCGAGGCTGCAGTCAGAAATCAAGATGCAAAGATTCTAGTGAATCATGCAGGGGAACATGAAAACAAACGTGCCAGATCTAGCGCTCTGCATATGATTCGCTCGTTGTACTAACGCCCTGATGCAAATGACCAGGATGGAATCCTACTTTATGAGATAGCTGGATGATTCTTTCTTACATATCCGAATCAAGTTCTAGTATATCTTACTATGAATTGAAGCCTCGGCCCATTGATATGCATCGTCCATTCCAGAGAAGCTCCAGTTGAACGCCTACGGAACAATTCTACCTCGGCATACCAGAATTGACGGCTCCTAGATCCTCGTTGCAAACAGTCACACACTGGTCACACCAGGCCGTTGAGCGTTGGTGAAACTCAAACTATCTAATGTCCACTCATTGCAGGGCTCGTTTCGAGCCTATCGCCGTCGTTGGAAGTGCTTGCCGCTTTCCTGGTGATGCGATATCTCCCGCAAAGCTCTGGAAATTGTTGAAGGAACCCCGAGATGCCCTTACAAAGATTCCCGAGAGCCGCTTCAACTCCAGAGCTTTCTACCACCCCGACGGTACCCATCATGGTACAACTAATGTCCGCCATTCCTATGTCTTATCCGATGATCATCGGTTATTCGACGCGCAGTTCTTTGGAACCAAGCCTATTGAGGCCAACTCGATCGATCCTCAGCAGCGCCTGTTACTGGAGACTGTATATGAATGTATTGAGTCAGCGGGGATTCCCATGGAGAAGCTTCAAGGATCCAACACTGGCGTGTATGTTGGGCTCATGACCAACGACTATGCCGATTTGCTTGGTAGAGATGTGCAGAACCTTCCAACATACTTCGCCTCGGGAACGGCGAGAAGTATTCTCTCCAATCGTGTCTCTTATTTCTTTGACTGGCATGGACCTTCCATGACTATCGACACAGCTTGTTCATCCAGTCTCGTCGCACTGCATCAGGCTGTTCTGAGTTTACGCAATGGTGAAAGCAATGTAGCTGTGGCAGCAGGAACGAATCTTCTCCTTGGCCCAGAGCAGTACATTGCTGAGAGTAAGCTCAAGATGCTTTCGCCCACTGGCCGCTCTCGAATGTGGGACAAAGATGCAGACGGATACGCTCGAGGTGACGGAATAGCTGCCGTTGTCCTCAAAACACTGAGTGCTGCGCTGGCCGACGGCGATCATATCGAGTGCATCGTCCGTGAAACTGGTATCAATCAGGACGGCCGTACAAAGGGCATCACTATGCCCAATCCTGTTGCTCAAGCAAATCTCATTCGTGAAACCTACGCCAGAGCTGGACTTGACTTGTCCAAATCTAGTGACCGACCCCAATACTTCGAGGCCCATGGAACAGGTGAGGAAACCGCTCGGTGTCTGAACTATTGATTTCAACTCAGCTAACAACAACAGGAACCCCTGCGGGAGACCCAGTCGAAGCCCAAGCTATCAGTACTGCATTCTATGGTTCGGAAGCCAACTATTGTCGCACGGATTCTCGTGAGCCTCCGCTGTATGTCGGGTCAATCAAAACAGTCATTGGGCACACTGAGGGTACCGCTGGATTAGCCGCAGTGCTGAAGGCCTCTCTGGCGCTACAGCATTCTGTCATTCCCCCAAATCTTCTTCTGAATGAACTCAATCCGGCCGTGCGACCGTTCTATGACGACCTCGAGATATTGAACACGGCAAGAGAATGGCCACAACTTCCAGCAGCGACACCCCGCCGGGCCAGCGTCAATAGCTTTGGGTTTGGTGGCGCTAACGCCCACGCGATCTTAGAATCCTTTGAGCAGAGTCCCGTTGCAGCTGCCGCTGTTAATTCTTCTACCGCTGTGCTCACACCTTTCAACTTCTCTGCCAACTCGGAAAGATCCCTCCTTGCGAGTCTTGAACTGTATTCTACATATTTGAAAGCGCGACCCCATTTGGACCTTCGCGATTTATCGTGGACCTTGAATTGTCGCCGATCTACGCTGCCCGTGAGACTGTCACTGGTTGGCTCCAGTACAACTGACCTTGCCATGAACCTGGACAGTGCCGTACTATCCCCGTCAGTTATTCAACCCGCTACCCAAACATCTAATGTCAAGCGGCCGAAACTACTTGGTATCTTTACAGGGCAGGGTGCACAATGGGCTCGGATGGGAGCGGGGCTACTTCTGAGCTCACCCATGGCTGCCAAATGCATTGCAAATCTCGATTCTTCTCTCCAGACCCTTCCTAAACAGGACCGTCCTCCTTGGTCATTGAAAGAGGAAATACTGAAAGACAATCACTGCTCCCGCATTGGAGAAGCCTTATTCTCGCAGTCTCTCAGTACTGCTATCCAGATCATGCTTGTTCAACTGTTGCGCGCCGCCGGCATTGAGTTTACCGCCGTTGTTGGTCATTCGTCTGGTGAAATCGCTGCTGCATATGTCGCCGGGTACTTGACTGCGGATGATGCTATTAGGATTGCATACTACCGGGGATGGTCTCTACAAAATGCGCGCGACTCCAACGGGGTCAAAGGCGCCATGATGGCCGTGGGAACCTCACTGGAAGACGCCAAAGAACTCTGTGATATGCCGTCATTGGAGGGTCGGATTTGTGTCGCGGCGAGTAATTCCTCTGCGAGTGTCACACTTTCTGGTGATGCTGATGCTATCGATGAGGCCAAGGACATTTTCGAGGACGAAAAGAAGTTTACTCGCTTGCTTACGGTTGATAAAGCGTATCACTCTCATCACATGCTTCCTTGCGCTGCGCCTTACATTGATGCCATGCAGAGATGTGCCGTTAGCATCCAAGCTCGATCTAACAACGGAACATCATGGATTTCTAGCGTGTATGGCAAGGACATTGACAATATCAATGACAGTCTTACAGACACTTACTGGAGCAACAATATGATCAATCCTGTCATGTTCTCGCAGGCCGTCAGCCATGCTGTCGCTGCATTTGGTCCATTTGATATGGCCCTCGAAGTTGGACCACACCCTGCCTTGAAGGGTCCAGTATCGCAAACCATCCAAGAAATCTCCGGAATCTCCTTACCATACGCAGGCACTCTGTCTCGCGGGAAAAGTGACAAGAAGTCATTTGCTTCTTGCCTTGGTGATCTTTGGGCCCACCTTGGTCACCACGCTGTTGATTTCGCAGCGTTCGACAGGGAGGCTTCAGGAAATGATCGACCGCCAAAGTTGCTCAAAGGACTACCCTCCTATTCATGGGATCACGACCGTGTCTATTGGCACGAGTCTCGCATATCTTCCACCTTGCGAGCTGGCAGTGGAGAATTTCATCCTCTACTAGGAATGAAATGTCCAGATGGCACTGAGACGGAGCTCCGATGGCGCAACTATCTCCATCCACGCGAAATACCTTGGCTCTCTCATCACCAAGTGCAAGGCCAAATCGTTTTCCCTGCAGCAGGATACATCTCAGCCGCGACAGACTGCTTGGTTCAGCATTATGGGTTGGAGTATATTCAACTCATTGATTTTCAAGATGTCATCATTGGACAGGCTTTGGTTCTCGAGGAGAATTCTGGTGTAGAGGTTCTCTTCACTCTCACTGTCATTGAAACGGGAAACAATTATGTCAAAGCTTCTTATAACTGCTACTCGAGCGGGAACAAAGGTGGTTCATCCGGTTCATCCATGTCTTTGCATGCATCTACTAAAATCCACGTTCTTCTTGGAAACCCTGATCCAGGAGCCCTTCCCCCACGCACTGACGGCCAAGCCCCCTTCTTGGACCTTGACGAGGACCGGTTCTACAACTTTGTATCCGAGCTGGGATTTGGCTACACGGGCCCTTTCCGCGCGCTCACTGGATTAACTCGGAAAATGGACGAGGCCATGGGAAGCATCATTGTACCCGTCAATGATGACTCTGATAAATCTTTGGTGATTCATCCGGGTCCCTTGGATGCTGCTATTCAATCAATCATGCTTGCTTATTCTTTCCCTGGGGATGGGCGCTTGCGTACTCTCTACCTCCCGACAAGGATTGACCGGATTCGCATCAACCCCTCCTGTTGTGCGGACAAGGCAGGCCCCGGCATGCTTCTTCCGTTCTATGCATCGGTTGCAGATGCCCGGTTTGCAGAACTCTTTGGGGATGTTGACATATACTCCTCCGATGGAGAGCACACAGTAGTTCAACTTCAAGGTCTTCACACTACGCCGTTAACACCACTTTCGTCCGCCACGGATGTTCCAATGTTTACCGAGATGACCTGGGCCCCGGAAGAACCTACGGTACTTGAAAGAAATCTTGATCAAGATTGGTCTATTCAAGATTCTGCGCGTACTTTGGACCTGGAGCGAATTGCTCATTTCTATCTCAAGAACCTACATATGTCGGTCTCTAAATCGGAATTTTTGCAGACAACATGGCACCATTCTCATCTCCTTGCGTACGCTAGCCATTGTACGACACTCGTCAAGTCGGGGGATCACCCTATTGCAAGGCAGGAATGGGCAGATGACACGAAAGAAAGTATTTCACGGACACTCCAAGAGTCAGTACATTCGCCTGGTTGAAAGATTTCAAGAGCTCAGCACTCACCATCTCTAGATTGACCGACGATATCGACGGCAAAATCATGCGATCTGTCGGTGAAAGTCTTCCTGCGATCGTTCGTGGAGAGACAAACATCCTTGACATTCTGATGCGAGAGCACATGTTGGGTCAATTTTACGCCGAGACACTTGGAATCAAATCCTACTTGAACGAAATGGGTCGAATTGCCGGCCAAATTGGCAACAGATTCCCTCACATCAACGTTCTTGAAATTGGTAAGGGAACGCCCCAAGTCTCTGAGAATATCACGAGCTTACATTACATACAGGTGCCGGCGCTGGCGAGGCGACCGACTCTGCTCTCCGGGAACTTGGCACCGCATTTGCTTCTTATACATATACAGACTTCATGGATAGTTGGCTTGAAAGTGCGCAGGATAAATTCCAGGAATATCAGGCTAGGATGGCTTTCAAAGTCCTGGATATAGACAAAGATGTCGTCGAACAAGGGTATCGTGAGGAGTCATATGACCTGGTCATTGCATCTCTCGCCTTATACGCCACGCCCGACCTTCAGCGCACATTATCCAACATCCGCCGCCTCCTGAAGCCAGGTGGATATTTGCTCACTATTGAACTTACCGATCTAAATCTAATGCGCTTTGGCGTCGTTCTTGGGGGCCTCCCCGGGTGGTGGCTAGGTCATCAAGAGGGGCGAACGTTGTCACCATGTGTGTCTCCCGTAAAATGGCACGACTTGATGACAGAGGCTGGTTTCTCCGGCCTCGATACCTCAATACCCCATGATGCAGAGCGCCTGGTCCCTTTTTCCGTCATGTTGACACAGGCAGTTGATCATCGTATCAACTTTTTACGGGACCCGATTGGCACAAATGAGCAAAGGATGGGTGTCGAGTCATTGGCACTCATTGGTGGCAAGACTTCACTCACTTCTTCCATGGTGGCACACATCAAGAATGGCCTTGCGTGGCATTTTGAGACGATCAAATGTTATCCCGAGCTCTCGGACATTGGTGCTGACGAGCTTCCGTTCATGGGCACGGTACTCAGTTTAACAGAGCTGGATGCGCCGGCATTGTTAGACATGAGTCCTCAAACTTTAAAGGGCTTCCAGGAACTCTTCAGACAGAGCAAGAACGTTCTTTGGGTGGGGCACGGCGCCCAGGGCGAGAATCCCGCTGGCAATCTATTCCGAGGTATTCAACGAACCATTGCTATGGAAATGCATCACCTGCGCATTCAACATCTCAATTTCGCTTCGCTTACCGAGGCAGATGCTGAATTGGTCGGGAAAAAGCTACTCCAGCTTGTGGCGACCGACGTCTGGGAACAAAGCGACCAGTTAGGTGGAATTCTCTGGTATACGGAACCTGAATTGTCTTTCCGAGATGGGAGGATGCTCATTCCTCGGCTTCGGATGAGCTCTCGGCGAAATGACAGATATAATTCGTCCAAGAGGCTCATTGTAGACGCGGTTGATCGCGATTCCTCCACGGTCGCAATTACAAAGGCTGAGAATTATCAGATTCTGAAGGCAGACACGCTGAAACTCCCGCACTTTGCCGAGCGAGTTGAGATTCAGGTGACGAACTGCCTACTTCGCTCTGTCATGGTCACCGAGACAGATTACCTATTCCTGATCGCTGGGAACCAACGCGAGGATGGTGGTTACGTGGTCGCTCTGGCAGAGAACTTGATCTCCGGTGTTTACTTGCCACCGTCATGGATCATCACTGGTGGAGAATCTGAGGATCAAGCCGTGACGTTATTGCTCAGTCTTTACGTTCATTTCCTAGCTCGGTCGCTGGTGAACAAAATGGACCCAGGAATGACGCTGGCTGTTTTGGAGCCAGACTTTTCAATTGCTGCAGCTTTGACGTACTATGCCTACAAGACTGGTGTGCAACTCGTGTTCTTGACAACAAAAGACACCCACTGCTCCTATCCATGGGTCCCTATCCATCGCAACTCCACTCGTCGAGAGTTATCCAATAAGATCCCGCGCACCATCTCCCGGCTTTTCATCGTTGGCGGGAACACTGAAGTTGAGGCTTTGTTGAAGGAGCTGTTACCAGCCGATTGCCAGTTTGAGAATGAGCAGGATCTGACACGAGATGTTTCGAAAATATCATCTCCCCTCAACGTCAATCACTTGGCTTCGCAAATGCAGATGATGCTGACAACCATAACTCAAGGCCATGTGCTTGTTAATCTCAATAGGTTGCCGCAGCTGAATCTGCGGGACTTGATTGAGTCCCAAGGGTTCATTTTCCAGTCCCTGATTAGCTGGGGCCACTCAAAGCTCTCCGTGCAAGTCAAGCCTGCCACTAAAACCGTCAAGTTTGCCAAGGACAAAACATATTGGCTCGTGGGTTTGACAGGTGGCCTGGGTCTTTCTCTTTGCCAATGGATGGCGAAACGGGGCGCAAGATATATTGCACTTTCTAGTCGAAGTCCCAAGGTGGATCAAAACTGGATACAGCGAATGGCCGCCAATGGTTGCAATGTGAGGGTATTTGCGACGTAGGTCCTTCTTTTTCTGTGTACATAGAATAGTTCCAGTTACCTGCTAACCGAGACAGTGATATTACGAACCGTGCCTCTGTTCACAACGCTTACCATCAAATCAGTGAATCCATGCCCTCGATTGGCGGTGTTGCACAGGGTGCTATGGTTCTGCAAGATACAATGTTCCTGGATCTCGATCTTGCACGTTTCAATTCTGTGCTTCAGCCTAAGGTTCAAGGAAGTATTTTACTGGACGAGCTTTTCTCGGAGAATACGTTGGACTTCATGGTTTTCTTTTCGTCCATGGCTGCTTTGACTGGAAACCCTGGCCAGGCAGCTTACAACGCTGCCAACATGTTCATGACCAGCTTGGCTGCTCAGCGTCAACAACGTGGCCTAGCTGGCCAGGCCATCAACATCGGTGCCATCGTAGGCAATGGGTACGTGACACGAGAGCTGAACATGGGACAACAATCATATCTTTACAAAGTCGGTCACACTTGGATGTCAGAACAAGATTTCCAAGAGATATTCGCGGAGGGAGTCCTCGCATGCTTGGAGCGAAAAGGCACCGCCGATATATGCAGTGGCCTTCGCATTGATGATGATGATTCCAAAGACTGGGTATCCAATCCCATCTTCCAACACCTTGTGTTCAAATCGAACACTTTGATTGAGGATAGCAAAAAGGGCAAAACCAGCGTCATGCTCAAGGCTGGTTTGATGGAAGCAACCTCGGATGTCGAGGTCATTAGAATTTTGCAAGGTACGTGAAAGCAGCCTTCGAACTAAAGAAATGATAGGGTCATTAATTTAAATCATTCAATCACAGATGCCTTCTCTCTCAAACTTCAGTCGGCCCTTCAACTTGACCCTAACAAGCCTATTCTCGACATGAGCCCAGATGAGCTTGGTGTTGATTCCCTGAACGCCGTGGACTTCCGCTCTTACTTCTTGAAAGAACTTGGAGTGGATGTACCTGTGCTGAAGATTTTCAATGCTGTCTCGATCCGAGATTTGCTTGCTTTTGTTGCAAGCAGCCTCCCATCTTCCTTGATACCGAACGTGACAGAGAACGGCCAATGCACTCCTCCAGAGTCGCAGTCGTCTAATCAATCAGCAAGTATCAATCGTCTCTCAACTCCTCACAGCCCATTGAGTGGCCCTGAGACAAAGGGAACCGATGAAGCCAAGACATTCCGTTTGGAATATATTCCACCTCTGAATCATGCGAGCAGCACTTCCTCTAGTTCAATAACGGCAGGAGACTCTAGTTCAGATCAGGACGATAGCTCTTCACTGACATCACTTGAAAGTGATTCAGGCACGCCCGGGAAACCAGCCGTTGAGCGAATTGCTCCCATGTCATTTGGACAATCGCGCTTCTGGTTCCTCAAGTCCCTTGTCCGAGACGAGGCCGCCTTCAATGTCACTCCAACCTTCAAACTAACGGGTAGAATCAACGTCGAGAGGCTTTCACGTGCAGTCGAACTTGTTGGTCAACGGCATGAAGCTCTCCGCACATTCTTTTTCACGGATGAAAACAAGCGCCATATGCAAGGTGTCTGGGCGAACTCATCTTTACGCTTGGAGCATGTCTTGGTTGCAGACGAGGCCGAAGTTGATCTGGCCATGCATCGAATGAGATCACACGTCTTCAATATTGCCGAGGGCGAGATAATGCGCGTACAGCTCGTTACGTTAGCTCAAGACCATCATTGGTTATTGTTTGGCTTCCATCATATCAACATGGACGGTGTCAGTTTTGAAAACCTCTGGTTGGAACTTGAAGAATTTTATGAGGGCCTCGCCAGGTTACATCATTCGCTGCAATATCCAGATTTTGCGGCAAGACAGCTGCGCGAGTACGAAGAAGGCACATGGACGGATGATCTAGAATACTGGAGAAGCGAGTTTGAGATCCTTCCCCAGCCAATTCCATTGCTTCCGTTTGCTCTTCAGTCAGCGCGCCCAACGGTCTCAAGCTATGCCACTCAGCGTGCAAAGATCAGCTTGGGTGTAGAGCTTTCAAATGAAGTCGAGAGCTGTTGTCGAATGTTCAGAGTCACCCCGTTCCACTTCCACCTTGCCATGTGGCAGGTTCTTCTCCATCGTCATCTGGGTGTTGAAAGTCTTTGCATTGGCCTTGCCGACAGCAATCGTACGGACGCCGATATCCTGAGAAGTGTTGGGATGTTCCTCAATCTTCTTCCGATGCAATTCTCGTTGGACTCGTCTCAATCTTTCGGGGAGGCCCTCAAAGAGACAAAACGAGTGTCACAAGAAGCCCTTGCGCATTCTCGTGTCCCGTTTGATGTCATACTTTCAGAATTGAATGTCCCCCGCTCGGCATCTCATAGCCCGCTGTTCCAGGCATTCTACAACTACCGTCCTCGAACGGAAGTGTCTCGCAAATTCTGTGGCTCCCAGGCGGAAGCGGCACTGCTCACAACAGGAGAGACCTCCCATGACCTTCATTTGGACGTCATCAACTTCGGAGACGGGGACACCCTTGTCCACCTTCTTGTCCAAAAAGATCTCTATAATCTCGAGCACGCTGAGATTCTTCTGCGCAGTTATGAACATCTTGTCCGGGCATTCACTCGAAACCCGGCCACCAAGGTCTCATGGCCACCCTTGTTTGCGGTGACGGACATTGAAAAGGGCATATCAGCAGGTAGAGGTAATTTACACATTTTCTTGATCACGATAGTTGCACTATTCTAACCACTAGAAGGACCGGAAATCGAAGATCAATGGTCATCCACATTGGTTCATCGCGTAGATGAAATGATAAAGCTCTACCCAGACCACGTGGCCATGAGGGAACCCAATGGACTTCAGCTTACTTACTCACAGCTACAAGAGCGCGTCGCTGGAATTTCCAACGAGCTTCTCAATCGAGGAGTTACTCCCAGCACTCGTGTTGGCGTCTTCCAATCGGCCGGTGTCAATTGGATTTACTCTATACTCGCTATTTGGCGGGTTGGCGCTGTATATCTTCCCCTGGACAAGAAAGCTGGCGTAGAGAGATTGTCTTTGATGATTGCCGAATCTAATCCTCTCGCCATTTTGACGGACTCGACAACTGTGGCAGACTTCGTCCTACTTCGCAGCTCAGCCGAAGCGCTCAATGTCAACAATCTTGCTCCACAACCTGGAATCCTGCCTCCGAACCTAGCAACGCCCACCGAGACTGCAATCATTATATACACCAGTGGCTCAACTGGTGTTCCCAAAGGTATCTCACTGACTCACTCGTCGCACCTGCACCAGATACAAGCATCGAGTGAAGCTTGGAACTTTCCCCTGGGAAAGGAAACAGTGCTTCATCAGTCTTCTTATGCATGGGACATGTCAATATATCAAATTTTGATTTCTCTTTGCAACGCTGCAACTCTGATAATTGCGCCAAATCCAGTACGTGGCGATCCTGTCGCTATAACGGATCTCATCGCTTCTGAACGGGTGACCACAGTACTCGCAACACCAACGGAGTACCTTGCGTGGTTACGACACGGCCGAGAATCGTTGCAGCAATCGTCGCTTTCTCTTGCGGTTTCCGGGGGAGAACCAGTGACAGGTGGCCTTATGAAAGGATTCCAATCTCTTGGGAAACCAGAGCTGAGGCTTTTCAATGTCTACGGCCCGGCAGAAGTGACAATCGCTTGCAGTACAGCAGAAATCCCTTACGATCAAGTCAACCCAGAGTCTATGAACTCCTCTCTTGGTCTATCTACCCTTCCAAACTATGCTGTCTATGTCGTGGATGAGAATATACAGCCACTCCCAATCGGCATACCTGGAGAGATAGTCGTTGGAGGAAGTGGCGTTGCGGAAGGGTATCTTGACCCTTCATTGACAAAGGACAGCTTTTTGCCTGATCGATACGCCAGCACCTTTTTCAAGAATCAGGGATGGACCAAAATCCATCGAACTGGCGATCGGGGACGGGTCACTCGAGATGGACGTTTGGTCCTACTAGGACGCATCAAGGGCGACAATCAAATCAAGCTGGGAGGGATTCGCATCAACGTGGAGGAGATCGAGTCCACCATTGTCCAAAGCTCCGAAGGGATTATCTCACAAGCCATCATATCCCTTCGCGCGGGTGCTGAGGACAATGACCGTGAATCGTTCCTTGTTGCATTTGTCGTTCTCGCCAATGCGGAAGCCGATGAAGCTGAATCTCGACTCTTGTCAGATTTGCCAGCCACCTTGCCACTCCCTCAGTACATGCGACCTGCAATCATCGTTCCCATCCCGGCTCTGCCACAAAATACTTCTGGTAAGGCAGACCGACTGGCCATCAGCAAAATCCCAATTTCAAGGTCTGCTCCTCAGATAACCGCCAATGGGGATTTGACGCCGATGGAGCAAGCCCTGCGTACTCTATGGCAAGATGTTATCCCGCAAGATATACTAGGTTTGCACACTCTCAACTCGCAATCTGATTTTTTCCAAATTGGCGGCAGCTCCCTCTCTTTGGTCGACCTTCAAGCTCATGTCAAAGATCGGTTAGGTGTCTCCGTGCCCTTATACCAGCTCTTTGAAGCGAGCACTATACAAGGCATGGCATCCCGCATTCAAAACATCACTTCAGAGCAAGCTTCTATGTCAGTGAATTGGGATGAAGAGCTTGAAGATCTCCTTGCCAAGCTGCCCTATATTCCAACTACTGAAACTCTGAACCGGCCCTCTGGAGCTGGAGTAGTGGTCCTTACAGGGGCAACCGGCTTCATCGGCAAAGAGGTTCTACGACAGCTTTTGAATGATGACCGGGTCCAGGTCATTTATTGCCTGGCTGTCAGAAAGTCACTAGCCCAATTGCCCGCCATTTTCGCTCATCCGAAGGTGTACGTGTATAACGGAAACCTGGGCTCACCTCAGCTGGGCTTGGCGGATAGTGATGCATTCTCAATCTTCCAAACGGTAGATATTGTGATTCACAATGGAGCAGATGTCTCCTTCATGAAGAGCTACCAGTCACTCAAATTAACCAACGTGGCCTCGACGGTGGAACTTGTCAAACTTGCTTTGCCAAGGCGCGTTCCATTCCACTTCATCTCCTCTGCCAGTGTCACTCGGTTTGCATCCACGGATTCATTTGGAGAGGATTCAGTGGCTTCATTCCTTCCTCCTGCTATCCCCCAGGATGGCTATGCAACGGCCAAGTGGGTGTGCGAGGTATACCTGGAACGTGTCGGTCAATCACTGGGCATACCAGTTTGGATCCATCGTCCTTCTAGCGTCACAGGCTCTGATGCGCCTGAGTTGGATCTCATGAGCAATGTTCTCCGTTACTGTCAGAATACCAGGAAGATCCCAGATTCAGAAGCGTGGAGTGGTGTCTTTGATTTCATATCGGTTGAGTCGGCCGCGGCGCAAATCATAGAAGCTGTGCATCAATCCGGTGCTATGTCTGTAAAAGACAAAGGAACGAGGTTTGTCTACGAGTCTGGTGAAATTCAAGTCGGGCAAAACGAGGTACAAACGATGATGGAGCCGGACGATGGGCAGCAATTTGAAACGGTTCCGTTGGCAGAGTGGGTTGAGGCTGCCGAGGCAGCTGGCATGAGTGCTCTCTTAGGGGTGTATTTGCGCCAGGCTGCAGATAGCCAGATTCTTCTTCCCAGGCTCGTCAAAGGTAGTGGGCAGGGGGCGGTGTAAGAATGGATCTAGACAAGAGTGACATCAGAGTACATCTATAGAGGGGTCATAGAATGCAAAGCACGAAGTGATCACAACACAACCCGAAGATATGCATAGTAACTCGTAAGCTAGTCCCTGTTAATAGTATACACAGCACATCATGACCATACAGCAACCCTACACAGTAAATTGTAAAAACAAGGGTATTCATTCTATGCTATGCAATTTGATTGCAGATACTCGTTTCAAGATCATTAACATCACCACCTACAGACCCAGCCAGAATCTGGTCTTGCCAACCTCAAATTCACCCTGCAGCTCCTCCGCACCAGTACCAGTCACAGAGACCTGGTAACGGCCCTTCTCAGAAATCCACTGCTCCCGTTGCTCATCCCACCAACTAGTCGCAATCTTCTTCTCCACGACAAGCTCCACAGTCTTAGACTCGCCAGGCTGCAGGAAGACCTTCTTGAACGCCTTTAACTCACGTACAGGACGGTTGACGTCAGTCTTAGGGGGAACAACCCACAGCTGCACGATCTCGGCGCCGGCAATAGAGCCGGTGTTGGTGACGGTGACGGTGGCGGTGATGGGCTCTCCGAACTCGGAGTACTTGGCTTCCTCTGGGACGGTGGTGATTTGGAGGTCTGATCGGGTGAAGGTTGTGTATGACAGACCGTGGCCGAAGGGGAAGGCGGGTGTCACGTCGCTCTTCTCGAAGAAGCGGTATCCGACGTAGATGTCCTCGCCGTAGAGGACACGGCCACGCTCTGAGCGGAAGTTGACGTAGGAGGGGTTGTCTTGCAGACGGCGGGGGAAAGTGATGGGCAGCTTGGCGGATGGGTTGACGTCTCCATAGAGAACGTCCGCGATGCCGTTTCCGCACTCGTTGCCGCCGAACCAGGCCTGCACGAGGGCGCGAGCTTCGTTGACCCATGGCATGGTGACGGGTGTGCCGGACTGGATCACGACAACGGCGTTCGGGTTGACTTCGAGCACACGGCTGATCAGGTCGTCGCTGCCCGGGGGCAGATGCATGTCATCTCGGTCGTAGCCCTCCGTCTCCCACTCGCTAGTCAGACCAGCGAAGATGATGACCTGTTCGGCCGACTTGGCTTGCTCGACGGCGTTCGAGATGAGTTCGTCCTGGCTGACGCGGCGGGTAGCACCAAAGCGGAAACCACCTGGTCCGAAGGCGACAATGCCACGAGTGTCCAGGTCAGATGTGGGAGCGCTGCCAAACTCGAAGACAACCTTGTATGTCTGGCCAGCCTTGAGCTCCTTGGTACCTTGCTCTTCAATGGTAGCAGTGCCGAAGAAGGCAGATCCCTGCTTCTGGTTCTTGGTGTTGTCGACAACCACCTCGCCATCGATGAGAAGACGACCAGTTCCGACAACGGTCACGCCAAAGTCATACAGACCATCCTCCTCGGGGGTGAAGTAGCCCTCCATGTCGACATAGAAGGTCATGGACTTGACCTTGGGGTTGACATAGTCCATCAGGAAGCCCAAAGAGCTGACGAGGTGGAGTTCATCGACAAGCTCGCGATCTTGACCGGCGCTCTGCGGCTCGTTGTACACCTTGAAGGTGAAGCCAGTCTTTCCTTCCTCGGTCTTCAAAAGAGGACCCAAGAGGGGCAGTTCCTTGTGGGAGTAGACACCCTGGATATACTTGACCTCACCCTGGCTCTTTGCGGCGACTCCGTCGAATGGGCTCACGGTGTAGTATGGAGCCAGCGAGGCAGAGCCACCACCGCAGTATGAAGCAATCTTAGCATTGGGGCCAATGACAAGGACGGAGCCGTCCTTCTTCAGAGGGAGAGCATTGCCCTCGTTCTTCAGGAGAACAACCGACTCGGCCGCTGCTCGGCGCATCAAGGCTTGATCTTCAGGGCGATTGAGAGACTTTTCCTCGGCTCCTTCGGGGATGCCCGCTGCGTCAACCCGGTTAACCAAGTTCAGAACATTGCGCACACGTTCGTCGAGCTTGAACTGGGGGATCTTGTTTGACGACACGGCGTGAGCAAGGGCCTCGCCTCGCCAGCGGGTCTTTCCAGGCATCTCAATATCAAGGCCAGCATTAATCGCATCGGATGTGGTGTAAGTACCGAACCTGCATAGACAGTTAGAACGAACCTCTTGAGTAGGTCTATCCAAGATTAACATGTTAAACTCACCAATCACTCATAATCAGGCCATCCCAACCCCACTCCTTGCGAAGGATACCATCAATAATAGGCTTGTTCTCACTGACATGCGTGCCGTTCACCTTATTATAAGCAGTCATGATACAGGCCGACCGACAAATGCGCATAGCCAGCTGGAAGGGAAGCAGATAAATCTCACGCAGCGCACGCTCCGTCACAATACTGTTGACAGCCATACGCTCATGCTCCTGGTCATTGCAGACAAAGTGCTTTAGCGTAGCAGCAACGCCCTTATCTTGCATACCCTTGCACATATGACCCGCCAAGGTACCGGAGAGCACACCATCCTCGGAGAAGGACTCGAAACCACGTCCTCCAAGAGGCGAACGCTGAATGTTGATCGTGGGTCCCAAGATAATGTGTGTTCCCTTTGCGATCGCCTCGTCACCCATCAACGAGCCGACCTCGGCGAGCAATTCGGTGTCCCAGGTGGCACCAAGGGCGGTCGCGCATGGGAAACAGGCGGCGGGAATGCCATTGAAGAAGCGAGTGCCACGTACGCCATTGGGGCCATCGGACATGCGCAGTGAGGGAATGTTGAGGCGGGGAATAGGTGTCGTGTGCCAGAAATCACGTCCTGAAAAAAAAGGATTAGTCTTTTTTTGAATAGTGGGGTGTACAGCACTAGATAGATGATCGATCTTCATTGCGGGCAGAGACAAGTACTTACCAGCTGTGAGGGCCACCTTCTCGCCCAGCGTCAGCTCCTCAATGGTCTTTTCAACATCGATTGGTGCCATATTGTCGCAAATTTGACTGTTCTATACAAACACTCTGAATTGTGAAGCTGTAAGGCACACTAATGCTTTATTGACCAAGTTGGTTCAATCCTTTTTGTAGAAACCAACCACAATAGCCAGAATTCAAGACCGTAAGCTGGTTCGAATCGACTCAGCCTTGAACATGCACTAGATCTTTCCCAAATAAATGTCCAGCCGGGGGGGAACTTGTCGCAATACTTATACCACCGCGCCGTCTCCAGGTTGTGGAACCAACCACTCTCCCCGCTTCGCGCCGAGTGATGAATAGCGACGTGTACCAAACAAAGAGGGGATCTCGAGCTCACAGTCCTCCTTCTCACGAGGGAATCAAGCAGTCTTAGTGGCGAGTTGTCGAGGGACAAGCCCACCAGAACCCCCCGGCAGCTCAAACAGGCACGGAGAAGCGCCCGCTGAAGCGCCCGAAGTTTAGCCGGCCGCGGCACTCGCGGAGTCGCGGGCAATCGGGAATTCGGTCCGTTCGGCCGACTGCGACGGGTAATTGGAACCACCGTGTGGGGTAGAAGATCTTGGGGTCATGCTGTACACTGAAGTTCGTATATAGATTGATGGAGCCGTGAAGATGGTTCGTGTATGGATTAAAAAAGCTCGGGCTGAATTCTAGTGGGGTTGATGACTGGAGCCAGCAAAATCTATGCAAGTCGTATGATATATATTGACGCGTATTTGTCGGAAAAAACGTCGGAGTCTGTAAGCAACAGCACAAATGATCTCGGCATAGTTTCCTCGGATAGCATAATCTGATATTCGGTACATGAGCTAGCTGCGATTAGCCCAATTCTAGTTTCAGTGCTATGATAAAGGCATTATTCTTCTGGAAGCGATTCTGCAACAGAACCCATGAGTTGGAACTGTCCAACCCAGCCACGGTGCTACCGGGAATTCCAGTCCTGAATCCTGGCCAGAATACTACATCAATTCGTATATATTTGGATCTGGATTGTCGTTGTATGTGCTCGATCCGAGAAACAGTTGTTAATGATTAAAGTTATGTTGTTGTAGAAGTAAATACGTCATGGGCAGGACATTCCCGATTGGGACCGGAGATTACTTATTCCGAGGCCGAATTTCTTATCGTTTGAATCGGGTCTTTGCGTAGTTTGTGAATCAGTCAAGAAAAACAACAGCGGGATCTACATACACCATGGCTTCAAGGCGACTCCAAGGATTCCAATCTGCCCTTCGGGGCAAGTGTCACCTCTTGCGCCCTCAGCAACGTCGCTGGGCCCAAGTCCACGATGTCCGCTTCCTGGCCTCCCACCATGACCCCAAGCATGTCATGGACAAGTACAGGAGTAAGTTGGATGAGAAGGCCAAGCAGTAAGTGGATCCAATGGGTTATAGGTTCCCAGGGAAGTCTTGAACCGCGCTGATACAGTTATTCTAGGGAGGGTCTCGACTCCATCGACGCCTTGAAAGAGGCCTACAGCGACAAGATCAAGGACCTTCGCCGCAAAGCAGCCACCGCGGCCACCCCAGAACCAGATGCGCCTACTCCAAAACCCAAATCACCCCCCCTCCAAAGCACCCCTCCAGCCTTCCACCCCCCTCCACCTCCAAAGGCTGCATCGGCCACCGAGAAAGCCGCCCGGGAGATCTCCGGCAGTGGAAGCCCCATCAAACCGCTCAGCACCTACCTCGACGTTGAGAAGATCCGCGACCTGCCCGCGAAGGAGATCGAGGCCCTGTGGCGTCTCCGATTCGCGAACAGCTCAACCTCCATCTGCGCCGCAATCCCGCTCGAGACCTACCTGCGCATCGCCGAAGCCGCCCGCCACAATCCCCAATTTATTCTCCCTCTTCCTCGCCAGGCCGCTGAGCAGGACATGCAGACACCGGACGGAACACCAGCCGAGACTGCCGCGGAAATCCATTTCTTGCAGTGGGCATTCCACCCACCCGCGGACGATTTCGTTCCCGCCTCGAAGGAGACAGTCAACAGCCACACTTCAACTGTGATTTTCACTAATCTCGGCGCGTTCAAGATGCATGGTTCTTTCGCGCAGCCGCATACCACTGTCACGCATCACTTGGATTTGGCCGATGACAAGGGTCTGGTCCTGATGCATGGCCAGGTCATGCCGGACCGGGGTGTTTCTACCGCCGAGGCGACCTGGTTGGTTAGCTCTGTGCAGCGCTTCTACGACTTTGGTGGCCAGGCGAGTGGTCGTAAGGGCGAGCTAGTGCGGATGTTCACACGGGGTGATGTGGAGAACTTCAAGGTGGAGGAGTTGATGGAGGAGACGGAGAGAGTTCACTAGACATGCTTGGGACGGCTTGGATGCATTGTAGTATATAGAACGCACATTTGTTGCTGATGACCTGTACAATATATAAAACGCGGGCGTTCGCATGTTGGGATACTTTGCTCTTTCTCCATCCACCTCAGAACCCATATAGCGATGAGGCTTGGAAGCATGAGGGATAAATTGCAGATCCACCACAGTGACATCACAGCATCTCGAGACCCGCCAGAATGCGACTTGCTTCGTTGGTCTTAGGGTGCTTTTTTCCATCGCCGGCCCCTAAATATTGAATCTTTTCGAAAGATGCCCAATAACTCTCCCGCCTAAACTCATTCATTCCACGTCCCTCATATCACAGCAACCATGTTTACCCTGCAGAGGCCTCTCCTCGGGGCCAAACTCACAGAAGAATAAAGCTATTACCCTTGCACCAGCCACATCCGTCTTACCCTAGTCGAATGTGACATTAAGGGCAGCGTTGCAGATGTAATGCGCGAGACGGTATGCATACTAGCGGGCTAGCTAGCTACTCCTTGGGCGCAAATACATGTATGAGACGCGTAGATATCAGGTTGGCTCCCAGAGAATCTGCATTATTTTTTACCCAAGATCTGCGTTTCACAGCGATGCCCCTATAGCAGGCCGTCCGAGTGATCAATATGATTTATCACAACAAAAATCCGAAGTAAATGATTAAATACTTTCTTAACTAATCTAATGTTATAGTTTGAAAAGCACATTTTATTCGAGAGATACAAGCAAAGCCATTCAATGGAGCATCGAGCTCAGCATCCCCGTTTGACCGCAGTTGCTTAGGAACCTACTCCTTGAATCTTATTATGGCGAAAATAATCCAGTACGTCCCTGAACATGGGAAATGTGAAAGGCGCATGAAATAGCCCACCATCTAGTCCCTTGAGAAGCAATATGGCCCCCTGCGGATCACTCTGGAAGTCAAGCAGGAACCCCTTAGCGACGGGGTAAAATGTTGATACATGAAGCCCCAATGCTAAAAAACAGTCCATGGCCATGATCACAGTTGCCGGATCTGCATCAACATCCTCACGAATTATGGCTGTGATATAATTGAATGCCTCGATTCGCACCAGCTCGCCAGCTTCCTTCACAGCTTGTCGAACATCTGAATGGTGCGGCGCCACGACAGTTAGTTCCTTCAGCGCGACGAGGAGATATTGCACTGGCAGAACCTCATAGAGATCGGCTGTCCAGGTCGGTTCCGGAAGTGTCGGAAGATGCTCCATGATTGATCTCGTCGCAGCTGAATTGGAGCGTCCTAGGACCCGGCGGAATAGTTGTTTGACTTGCTCGTCCACCAACACGGCCATGCATGGGGAGCTGGTGGGCGAATTCCAGCCTATGATCTTGCGCGAATATCCTGTGGTACCGGCAGTCCAAGGTGATGCTGGAGAGCTCTGGAAGGATCTGTGTTACTGAATGTTCAAATGGATTCTTCTTCGTTGGGGGCCACTTACCTGATCCGAGAGCGGACTAGATGTGAACTCTTCTGCCATTTGAAGGACAGACAAACAAGTGTGACGTGGATGATCACAGCAGATTGTTCAAAGTGAAAATCTTCTGTCAATCGATCGATGCGAGCTCGCCAATGACCAGGCCGCGCTCGTAAATGCAGGTCATTGTGAGTTTTCGACAGTCTCCATCGCACCCAATCAAACGATCCACGAGCCGAAGTCAAATACCATGGCCTAGGATTTTTGACCAGAGAAGGTACGCTAAGGGAATAAAAAGATGTTGACTATGCTACCTCTGGGTGAGTTGGGGTGTTGTTCACACTCTCCCGGAGGCCGGGGTAATTACCGGGCTCACCCCCGACGAGACTTGCCTCGAGAAGGAATAAGCTACAGCTACAAAGACACTGAGAATTAGTGCACCTGGAAAATAGGTGTAAATACGGAGATTCTCCCGGTCGGCATCCTCAGCATTCCCGGGGCGAATTCCGAAGGCAGAACTGAGTGGCACTACCGCCATATGGATACTTCCTCCACGGATTCTATTGTGCAAAGGCTACCTGACTCGGTGGACAAATATCAATTTTTTTTAGCGTGAATTGAATGTGGGGTGGGGTATGTGAAGAAAATGGAATACAAGGAATGCTTAAATAGTCAAGACTGAATCATGTATATCTGTGCGTTTCGTGTTGTCCTGCCACAAAGGAAGCGCATCAAGAGCAGATTGTGATCGAATGAAGCTCTGGACGGTAATAAAATGTGCCTCTGTGTTGGCCACAACGGGTGTTCAGCCAGTTGATGCAGTTAACAGTATGTCTAGCCTTCCCATTTGAATATTCCTCGCATCACTAACTATCATTCCATCAAGCATTGGCGCCATTCACACATTCCACATTTCCTCTAGGCTCTATCAAAGCTACCGATTGGCTTCACGACCAACTTGTCCTAGAAGCCAGTGGGCTTGCTAGCCACCTCATTGACTGTTATCGCTATGTCGCGAACTCGACTTGGGTCGGAGGAACGTATGAATACAGCGAGCTGCATGAATCTGCACCTTAATGGTTCAACTACATTGTTCCTCTGGTATTTACCCTCGGTGACTCATGTTGAAAAACCAAGCCCGGCAGTTTTTAGACTATGTGATTGATCATCAAGCGGCCGATAGTTGACTTGGACCAGAGACTACGCGGCAGACACGAGGCATATGGGCTCGAAGTCTGCTGTTCTTCGCTCTGATGGTAAGTAAGCTGTCTCCGTTCCTAGTATAGAAGTGGTTGGTTCTCATGAAATACGAGGGCTAATACTGTAGACAGCAATATGCCGAAGCGGATACAGCCCAGACAGATCGCATTGTAACTGCAATGCACAACTTTAATCTGGTGGCACATTCCATGTTGAAGAATAATTTCACCGGGTCTTATTGAGAAGAAGTTCCAGAACGATGACTTTGATCCGTACGGATTCGGACTCTCCAGAACACACGAGCTCCCATTGGCCCTACAGTGGCTCTACAAGACTCATCCTCGAAATAACTTTGATGTGATATGGGAGACCATGGATCTTGATGGCGATCGTGGTTGCCACTACGCACAGGAAGCAAAGCGAGCAGGAGGGAAAAACCAGTCTTGGTCAAATCTTTAGAGATCTCTAAGGAAGCAAAACAGAAAGGGGGAAGCAGAGGCCTCTTGTAGGCCGGCTGATCTAGGAGCAGGGCCTGAACAAACAAGGAACCTGCCATCAGGAGGGAGGGAATCTCCATCAGATCTAATGTTTGCTGGTAGAACGACTGGGAGCCCCTGACTGGACGACATTCTTTGTTGATGGTGTGTTTCCTATATTGGGAACCCCGTATATCAAGACAAGTGGGTTCACTCATGGTATCAATCTGGCCGAAGGTATCATTTATCGCTATTTCCACAACTTGCTTGACCATAGCTGATGTGTGAAGGACTACGCTATCCGACTGTGCTGCATCAAATGAACCACAATGCCTCATTGCTGGAGCAGACGGCAAACGCAATTTACATGACTTCTATCAATCGACAAGAGCAGGTAGCATCACTGCAGATGAACATCTTGGTGGTTTAAGCCCGCTACGAGGATAAGCTGGCCCGACCATCGACGGGCTTACGAGTACTGATCACGTATATGACAGATCGGAAACTTTTATTTGAAATAATGTTCTCGATGGCCTACCTATTCCAGTTCTACGGTATCAACCAGTATGCAGACAAGGCCGAACTAGCTGCCTTCAATGCCTTCCCAGCAGCACTGACTCCCGACTGTAAGTCATGTTCATCTTGCTCAGCCATAGCAAAAGTAATGAATGTGATTAGGGTGGACACACCAATAGAAAGTCAACCCCGACTTTCCAGTTCAAATTGCTGAGCCTCGCAACCGATCGGTTGCAATCCACTTCGGTCCTTTACTCTACACCCTGGATATTGAATAAGCCAACGCCTCATACCACAGCCCGCTCAACTGGACAGATCGTGCAACCCTACCAACCGATCAGATCACGCCAGAAACCCACGACTGGGTTTTAGATCCGACGTCAATTTGGCACTACGCCATTCATCCCACGTCTGTGACAGTTGAGCAGTTGCATAACCCGGATAAGGATCTCCAAAATCCTGTCTGGACACGCGATGCAGTACCCGTGGCTTTATGGGTTGATGCACGGTTGATTGATTGGGCACGGTCGAGTGGAACTGCGGTTGTTCCATCGAAGAATCCGTTTGTTGCTGGAAATGCGACGAGGGTCAGGTTGATTCCGTATGGGGCTGCGAAGTTGCGTATTGCGGACTTTCCCGTTGCTCAAAAGGTAGCGGCTAGTTAAGGCTATGGGCTGATCTTGTTATAGAGTGGAATTTGATACTGTAGGCGTGAGTGTCGACGTGTTATGTACCTGAATGTTCCAAAATTGCTGTTAATAAGCACGATTCTGTGTAGTTATTGAACAGTCAATAGTACGAGGCAATAAACGGTTCATGATTGGCCATTCTACACTTTAATCCCAGTAGTCATACCATAGTAGCTTGTTGCCTTTCAATAAACCCCAAAGAGCCAATGCAAGACATACAGTTTGGCTTTCAGGTCTCTGTGAGAAAAGAAGAGACACCGTTTGATCTCATTTTCCGCACAGCCCCTGAAGGCCAAAGGCTGGGGCAAACCCTTTCCCTGGTTATCCTCCCGCCATCTGAACTTTCCTATTTACACTTTTCACCCCGGTCACCAACGAGTCTTTTTATTAGCCCAATTCGCCACCGATCCCCACGTTGTTCTCGGTCTGAAACTTTCTTATTGATGCTCGCCGGCCCGTTGTCTTTTCGCCTCCCCCGGATGACGGGAGCCGGTCGGCTTCTCTTACGTAGTCTTCTTAGAAGCCGATTATTATTCGATGAGTGCCTAGATCTTCCAATCTAGAGGAGGGCTACGCTGTACATGCAGTAATCGCCCCCGGTGAGCGATCCGGGGCCGAGCCCGATAAGTGAGCAGTTGACCGCTGGCTTTGGTAACTTTGTTTTAACATGTTCCTTGCTGGTGGGCTCCTTACTCCATGCAGTGGAAGATGTGATTACAATAGGATTGGTACTGTTGTATTTAGTGGTTAAACAACGCCACTGTTCAGCCCGGGGGCAAGGGGGTTTGTCTTTGAGGATATGAGGCTCCGTGGCGTGGCGTGACTGAGACAAGCATAGCGCTTCCGTTGCGGCTGCGGTTGTGGCCGGGGATCGCTGGGATAACCCTTTCTCGTAGATCTCCCTAGTCCCTAGGGAGTTGTAGTTGTACAGGGTATATCGAGCTACTTTCTATCGTTTGGAGGGAACGATCTCGATCAGACCACGCGTTGATAGGGAATTTTCTACGGGCGCAAGCGTGAAACAAAACAATTCCGAGCTCACACACGGAATCCGGCCGAGGGTTGGACGAGCACGGATCAACGAGGACACCCTACACTCGTAAGGAGCCATTCGTACTGAGTTCAGGTGTTTGTAGCCGGTTGTGCAGCCAGCATCCCCGACAAGTTGTTCTTCAGGCGCCCGGCGCGGGTTGTTAGATATATGTGTGGCGAAAAGCATCAATTCGTACTGTAAACGGAACCGGTAGGCTTCTGCGATGGTTACCTGTCAAAGTGTGAACCTGGTTGCACGATAATCAACCTCTACCACGGGGTGTCCGATAAGACAATGGTCAATCAGACTAGGCTGCGCCCGAGTCTAGAGTTCCTATCGTAAGTGGACCATTCAAAGGTCCCGAGTGGATATCATCACCTTCCGTTTTGATGCTAGGGGGTATCCGCTCTTGGACTGTCGACGTCGTATGTCGTAGGATGTCGTCAGTGGTGTCACCCAACCACCTAACCCAAGCGAATCCAGTAGTAATCACACTTCGTAATGGTCTCTCGGTGCCCGGCCACACCATGAGGGATTTAGGGGGTCCTACCGGCCTAGGGTCTTTCCCCGCACTCAAATATGTGGATTTACCAAATTGAGAGCGGTTCGATTGCGGGGGGCAAGTACTAAGTGGGATCGGCTGTGTGAATCTGGGGATGAAACCCCAGGAGAGACCCACGTAGTAATTGATGGCTTCACGCCAAGGGGAGGGGAGTGGATAGGGGAGATTACGCTCAAAAGAATGGCAAAGAAACTCGAAAGATGGAGAAAATATGCAAGATAGAGAGCACAATCAGATAGAGAGGCTCTTTGTGATAAGCATTAAACTGATACAGATAAAGAGTTCATCCCCTGTTTATCTGGCGTATCTCTTCTTGGTGGCTGACGGGGGAGGCGTTGTGCCGATCGCGGTAAGCCGTTCCGGGTCCTTTTGATTTCTTTTGTTTCTGACTTTCTGGGTTCACCCCGGGCCCCCCTGAGAGAACTTTAAGACGTGTGAGGCTTGGCCCCAAGATAGTGACCGGTTATGGGCCCTGGCAACCGGGCTTAGCCGCGAGGGGTGGAAGGGTTTAAAAGTTACCTGCACGCCCTGGTTTTAGTGCAGTTTTTCTCAATTGACTAGACAGATTGATTCTGTATTCAATTCATTCTGTCCCTTTTTTTTCCCTTTCATTTTCTATCCTTATTTTATGTCACACCATGTCGGAGAAAACTAAAGGAGACTTTCTGGCTCCGGTGCCCTCGCAGATTGGTGAAATTGAGGAAGGGGCCGCCCATGATGCCGTCTTTGGAGAGATCACCGAGGATGGTCCTAATTATCGCGCTGTACGTCTCATACCTTTCCTCCATGGCGCTTGGTCTGGAGTTGATCACTAACAATCTATATTCGGGGCTATAGGTAGGATGGAAGGGCACAGCTGTCTTGATGATGAAGACCCAAATAGGTCTTGGTGTCTTGTCAATCCCTGTCGCTTTCGATGCCCTCGGTGTCGTACCGGGTGTGATATGCTTGATTGTCATTGCGGGTATCACAACGTGGTCCGACTATATCATTGGTACTTTCAAGTTGCGGCATCGCGAGGTCTATGGCATAGACGATGTTGGTGAACTACTAATGGGCCGATTTGGGCGTTATTTGCTGGGAGGTGCATTCATTCTTTGTGAGTTGACATTTGTAGTACCTCTTGCGTCGCTGCTTTTCCTAACAAGTCCGTCATAGGGTGGATCTTTGTGGCTGGCTCTGGAATGCTGGGAATCTCCATCGGTCTCAACGCCGTTTCTTCTCATGCGACGTGTACCGCGGTCTACGTGGCCGTCGCTGCCATTGTTGCCTTTGGATTCGCAAGTATCCAGACTCTCGGGCGCATTTCGTGGCTGGCCTGGATCGGTCTCTTCTGTATTCTGACTTCCAGTGAGTGTTGTGTCAAAGAATTCCCTTTGTACCTGATTTCTAACACTGCTTCTAGTCTTGATCGTCACCGTCGGCGTCGGAATTCAAAATCGCCCTTCTGCTGCCCCCAAAGATGCTGTTTGGGTCTCCGATTATAAGATCGTCGGTACCTCGTCGTTCACTGATGCTATCTCCGCCATCTCGACGATCATCTTCGCCTATGCCGGAACGCCTGCTTTCTTCTCTATCGCCTCTGAGATGCGTGATCCAACCCACTATAACCGGGCCCTGATGCTTTGCCAGTCGGTTGTGACTTGCTTCTATCTCGCCATCGGCATTGTCATCTACTATTACTGCGGCTCCTATGTCTCCTCTCCTGCTCTCGGCTCGGCTGGTCCGGTCGTGAAGAAGGTGAGCTACGGCTTTGCGCTGCCTGGTTTGATTGTTAGCACATTACTATTTGTCCACGTAAGTCTTTACTCCATACGCCCTCAGGAGAAGTTCCACCAACCTGAGTAGCTGTACTAACATTTTTTAGATCACTGGCAAATACATCTTCGTCCGCATGCTCCATGGCTCCCGCCATTTGACCGCCAACACCGTCAAGCACTGGGTTATCTGGCTCGGATGCACCTTCGGTGTCACGGTGATCGCTTACATTATCGCCAGCGCAATTCCGGTCTTCGGCGATCTCGTCTCACTGGTTGGTGCCTTGCTCGGTACCCCGATGTGTTTCCAGCCCATGGGTGGCATGTGGCTGTACGATAACTGGTCCAAGGGCAAAAACCATCGGACTATGAGGTGGAATCTGATGGTCTGCTGGTCTATCTTTGTCATTGTGGCTGGATTCTTCTTGATGGCCGCCGGCACGTATGGATCTGTTGTGAGTATCATCAACAGTTATAAGAAGTCTGGGGGTTCGGCTTGCTGGTCATGCGCCGATAATTCTTAAGACTAGATTTATGATATATTAGAATTCTATTCAGTACTTGAATGTTCTAAACGTTTCCCAGCTTCCTCAAGCGCCATGCGTAGATGCTGAAGACACCCTACTTAGCCAGGCAAATTATACAAGCAAGATAGTACGAATGTTTCACTATAGAACATGCTGGGTCATCCTGACCGATCAATGGAAACACATGCTGGTTTGTTCACTCCTCCAAACTGGGGCTACCCCCGAAACTCCATTCCGAAGGCGATAAAGAAATAGCAATCCTCTCAAGGGATGTGTCAGACTTCCGTGGATCTATGAGGCCCGCGGACAACCTCGAAACAAGCGCTCTCCCTCTCCTGCGAGGAACAATCCGACGAATCATGGGGCTCTCCAACAATCTGTCCAGTCCCGACTGCCTTCCTTGATCTATGGGCAGCTCCAATTCTTCATACGTACCCAATACTTTGGACAGATTTTGCTCAAGACTTCGAGCATCACACCGTTTTGACTGCTCTTGGAACACATCAGTTTCTAGGAATCGTAGGATCAGTTCCACTTCTTTTCCTTCACGCTTGCTTCGACTTCTTGCTGTTTTCATGAGCCGCCTTTGCCAAGTTTTGATCGCTGGATGGAGTCGAGGGTTGTTTTTGCTTCGAATGAAAAATTGATCGCACCCATTGGCTCTTGAGTGGGCTGCTCTCTTTGCGGCATATTTGGTTACACCCTGCGCGCCATCGTCCAGATAGGTGAACACAATACTGATCACACAGCCCAAGGACCAGACATCGCTATTTGTACTGATGGTTGGGGAGGTTTCCATGCACTCCGGTGCAAGGCATGTGCCTTTGCCTAGCTGGCCTTCGGCTTTCGAAGCTGGAGAGTCGTGCGATGTTGGCTCCGGGCGGCGAGCGAATCGGCCTCTCAAGTCTATCACAGTGTCTTGCTCCTGTCCTTGCTGTCGATACTTGACATATGACATTGCAAAATCACTGATTTGCCATAAATACCTCTCACCCTCCGGGGTCTTGTCGGGGAAAAGGAGGATGTTTTCAGGCTTCAAATCCACATGGTAACAGATAAGGTCATCCCCCTCCTTCGTTTTCAATTTGGTGTGTAGATAGTCAAGGCCATCTGCCAAACCCCTGGCACTTTCAATAATAGCCACTCTTCCCTTCCTCGAATCCGGTCTCATCGGGTGAGAACTCATCATGTATTGTCTGAGGTCGTAGATAGCCAGCGGCATAAAGAGGCTGTAAGTCAACGAGCCAATGCAAAATGCTCCCAAGCTGGTAAGAACGTTTTCACTTTCTTTGCGAAGTGAAAGAATTGTCGTCATGATTCTGTGCGCTTCTGTTGAATGCCAGGGTTCCCAATCAGTCCTGATGGTGAAGTCCTTCCGTGCGAGTTGGGTGGTCCATGGAGTGGATTTGTTGAAGTGTGGATCATGGATATGACCCCCCGCAATCGCAGTCATGAAGACTTTTCCGAAAGAACCTTTCCCTATAACTTCCTCCTTTTTATATGGAAGGATTTGTTCCTTGACATTTTGAATCGATACTTCCGCTCCTACTGAAATCACAGCAGCGCAAAATATTGCTTGTTGCGCGAGAAATCTCTCCGTAGCCATCGTATCCTCGAACAACTCCGTGAGGGTCTCTCGGTTCGTCGGCAGAGAACATCTCTCTGCTGCCCATGACTCCCTAGCTAGAACTTTGATGACAAAATTTTGGACAGCTTCAATTTCGCGGTTGGAGCATATCAAAATAGCCAAAAAGTCATGAAGACGCTTCTCTCTCAACCTTCTTGCGAGGGTTTCTTCGTAAGGAGGATCCAGAGCCTGAATGGCAACCTCGGGTAAAGAGAGAGATTGGAAAAATTGGAGCAGCCTGGGACCACGCAAAAGCGTCTCAGCGGTTCCTCTTGGAGCGAATTTAGGGGTAGTTTTATCGCACTGCTCAAAACGGTCTATGAGTTCTGCACGCAATTCCATGCAGATATCGGTGTAGGAAATGGAGACTCCAACGTTGGTAGGAAGGCCGGCTTCTTTGGCTGTTTCTTCACTCCGATCTCTAGCTGAAAAGTTGCCTGTGAGCAGCGATTGGATTGGACTTTGCAACTCTGAAAAACTTTCCCCTGGAAGTTGCTCGGGTGGTTTGATAGGGGTGTCTTCCAACGTGCGTGCAGGTTTTGATCCAGCCTCGATGGCCAAACCAATATTTGTTTCTGGGGTTGCTCGAATGAACGGAGGGCCAGAGCTCAATTCGCTTGTCTGGCCAGTGTCCATTTGTTGCATTTCCGTAGCATGTCCTCCCGCTCCGACTGATCTCCGCCTCCTTTCCAGGACCAAGCCAGCAAGTTCAGCAAGGTCATTGAGGCTCTTCATCGAGAATGGCTCTAGTAGAATTTTTCTTATCCCCTCGGTATATGGATCGCTGGCCAAGGGGTTCCGCCACCACCCCAAGGGTGTCTGGGCTAAGGTCTTTTGGATTGTCTGCACGGCCCAAATATAGGTCGGAATATCAAGACTTCCGGATGTGAACAGTCCCAGATCCGCAGATTCTCCAAATGCAGAGTTCGCAGGGATAATGCTCTGAAGCCGTCTCTGTAAAACTTGCATCAACCACTCGATTCGGGCCGTTTGTTTCATTGGATAGGAAACCGGCAGAAAAGAATCTGCTGCCGAAGACAAGCCAGTTGTCGTGGACTGAGCGCGGTGACCTATTATAAAGGTCCGTATCAGAGTAATACAGAGGTCGAGTGCTTGAATAAATCCTATCAGGTTGCCATGATCACGTAACTGAAAGTCGAGGAGTGATGCAAGATTGTTCAAGCTGCCTTGATAATCTAAAAAATAGCCAGGAGAATCGAAGAGAAACTGGAAATGACATATAATATAACCCCGAGGATCTTGATGGCCCGAAGACTGCCTAGAATAGTCAAAGGCGGGGCTTGGAGATATTGTACCAGGGCCTTGGTTGATGAGTGTTTCTCGCACGCGCTCAAATTGGATTCCCTGAACGTAGCACTTGAAGTGAGGAAGACTGCGCATGTCGTTACGAGATATGATTGTAGTCAAGAATTTGGCAGCTTGATGGTAGCCAAGCGCCACCTCGAAGATCTCTCGCCACTTGTCATTGTTGGGATATAGTATCAACGTCAGATCGAGGAGAGCCTGTGCCCGGCTGAAAGATACTGAACATGCGATCAACTGATCTAACTCGCGGAATTCGCAGAGAGCTTGTTCGCTTGGTATCTCCCCAAAGCAATGCTTGTTAAAGAGAACCGAGCCATCCAAAGGCTTGAATGATGGCAGGGTGTCCAAAAGAAGAACGAGTACTTGAGACGCACTCCAAATATGACCATTGGATGATAAGATCGAATACCACCGCACAAAGCCGCAGCGGGGTGATTCATCGAGGGCCCATGGGCATTTCATCTGGTCCAGCTTTACCCAGTCGGAATTTTTCGAGGCAAAGACCATGATTCTGATGTAGAGCTCAAAGATGTGAATCTGCTGTCGTTCAATACAAGAACAAAAAGCTAATAGCTTATAGAGTAGCTTCTCACCTCGACATCGCCAGGAAGTGTACCGAAAGGAATCTTAGTACTCCGAGTGTACAGGAAATCCCAGCTTGCTCCGGCTTGTTTCAAAGCCGACCGTAATGAGCCTTTAGTATAGAGCTGGGCCAGAGATCTCATGATACGTAGCAGCTCAACTTCGTCGTCTTCAAGCACAGGCTCCATGTATTCGATCTGAATGTCCAAAAACTGCGAGAGGATTCGATATTTTTCTTGCAGCAAGAGCAAGTCGGCGTATTCGGCAATGACTGGAAAAAAGGAGAGGTGTGCTAAGAGAGTTTGCTGGAATAATTCCTCAGCTCGCTCGTATTGTCCCCGTCGCTTGAACCGCACGAAAGTCTCGATTTCCTGCTCGATATCCTCCTCTACCTCCATCGTCAAGGATATTGGGGCTGACTCTTGACCCGGGATTCCCGACGCATTCGCCGTCATCCTGGCCCTCGAGGTGATTATTCTTGTGACGATAGACCTGTTGTCTGGTTAGTGCGGGGATGGAATCACTTCTCGGCTGGAATGTCCAGCTGGAGATCAAGATTATGTGATCATGCAGGGGTGGCGCTTAAGCGACCAAAGCGCCAGAGCGCACCTCGTTCTTCTCTTAATTACCCCTCTCCATGGTTGACATCGACATATCGCTGTGAGGTCGAGAGTGGTGATGGTCAAAAGCAGAGCGACATCATGTGGAGTCGCTACGTGCTGAAACGTCGCGTTGATAAGTACCAGCAAGAAACCCGATCGCTGCTAGAACAGCACCGACACAGTCTGGCTTACTGGGAGGTGCGAACAGTCAAGATTGATTGTTCCTTTTTGCCCGATTCTCGATGGGGACGGATTGGGCAGGATCCGGCCTCACCTGCTTGGCTCCTCTATCTAGACGTCAAGATTAGCCAACCGAAAGACTGTTCCCTGTCCAGTGCAAATGTTGAAGTGATATTTCGGTCGCATCACCAGGAAAGTCGAACTTCCACAGCCGGCACTAGACTAGGTCCTATCATTACGGATTATTTTGGACCGCAACGTATCGATGGGACAATTATCAACAACCAGGGAAGCATAGTTGGTGAAAATGCATCACATTCTCTCGGACAAGGACATCTTACGGGCCCCATGAGCAGTCGCAGAGAGCCGATTACTTCATCATCCGACTATAGGCCTGAATGGACGTTACGTGGATTCTCCTGGCCTTTGGCTGAGGATACAAGTGGTCTTCCTCGACGTGTCGAGTGGTTAGTGCAGGATGCAGTCGCCTGTGGGGGTCTGCGCCTGGCACTCGTGCTCCAGCACGACATGAAGCCCTTTTCAATTGAGGTCCGCATCGGTGGCCGCCTCCAGGGGGAGAAGAACAAGAAATTCCGCTTCCGTCGGCCAACGGAGCCCGGCAATATACCCAATTTATCTAGCATAGTGACTCCCTGCGGTACACCCGAGTTTCAGTTGGACGATATTGCATCGAAACTCGATCATGAAATGACGACACTGAACATTGAAAAATACCGGAGTGAGGCCAAGATGCTCCTGCAGCACCAGGATCCGTTATCCCCTCATCCAACTTTCTGCCTCGAACAGAAAGATAGAGGCAGCATTAGTCATTTTGATGACAGTCAACAGCCGAGACCACGGTCTGAATATACTCACAGCGACTATACCGTTGCCTGGATATGTGCTCTGCCTATAGAGATGGCAGCGGCGAAGGCGATGCTAGAGGAAACTCATCCAAATCTTCCCGTGCACCACAGCGATACCAATCATTACGTGTTGGGACAGATTGGCTCCCATAAAATTGTGTTGGCATGTCTACCACATGATGCATATGGCACTACTTCAGCCGCAGTAGTAGCCACGCACATGCTTTATACTTTCAACCATATACGCATGGGCCTAATGGTTGGAATAGGAGGAGGTGTACCTTCAGCAACCAATGATATTCGATTGGGAGATGTGGTTGTCAGTAGCCCTACAAGGCTTTTTGGGGGCGTCATACAGCACGACATGGGTAAAAACGTCGGACACAAAATCCAGATGACAGGAGCTTTGAACAGACCACCGCAGTCACTCCTTGTTGCGGTTGCCAGGTTACGGACGGAGCATTTGATCTCGGGCAACAAGGTTCCAGACTACGTTGAAGAGATGTTAACAAAAAATCCAACAATGAAGTCCGATTTTTCTTGTCTGGGCCCAGATCGGGACCGGCTTTTCGAGGCCAACTATGATCATATTGAATCTAAAGCCGCCTGTGAGAAATGTGATCAAGATAGAGAGATCGTTCGACCTCCTCGGGCTGTCAAGGGTCCCAATATACATTACGGCCTAATCGCCTCCGGAAACCAGGTCATGCGGCATGGTCTGACACGGGATCGACTGGCCGAAGATCTGGATATCCTATGCTTTGAAATGGAAGCGGCAGGGCTTATGAATAACTTTCCCTGCTTAGTGGTGCGAGGCATCTGTGACTATGCGGATTCACATAAAAGCAAGGAATGGCAAGGTTATGCCGCAGCGACTGCAGCTGGTTATGCCAAGAATCTGTTATCGGTTATTTCTGTCCCCCAGATTTACTCGATTCCGGTTGCTGTCACGTCTGTGAGCGGAGAGCGGGTCTGAAGTTGAGGTTATTTATGCTTGTATGAACATTATTTTGATGTATATGGGTTGATGCTCAGGTACAGATAATATAGACGGGAACAATGTAGTGACATTTGATTAGTGAAGTAGGCACCGGGAAGCAGCAAGAGGGGACGCGGGGAGAGCAGACATAAATGGCCTTCCATTATGATGCCTCGAGAATGACATTTTTTATCGTCCCTTTGAGGATGCTCTCGGGGTACCTATCCGTGTTATTTTCTCCAAACTCGTCGATCTCGCGGCGCACGCATTCCTCAATCTTATTGAGACAAGCGGACCATAGTTCATCGGATTCTGGTGTATAAACAGTGCGATATATTATGAAGCCCCACGGCCATTTGATCCATTTTATGAATCTCACGGAGGTACGTTCCCAGTCTTTGAACCAGCCCTGTGATTTCCAACGCGATTGATGTTCATCACGAGGAATAATGAACTCGGGATGAGTCCAGGGTTGCCAGGAGGGCTGAAGACCGACTCCGTCGATCTTGACGCCGTAGGATTGGACCAGCTTGACAATTTTGAGAGCACCGGTGGCCTGATTCGGAATCATCCATTCTAGGCCCAATTTCTTTGCATGCGAGGGTAAAGTTTATGTTGTGGTAGATCAAAGGTTGGTGGGGTTGATCAAAATTTGTAGGTTCGAAATGGTCCCTTGGTGTGCAGCAAACGATAGACGCCGTTCAAAAGTGCATAATTCTATACATAAATACGAATGCTTACAGTCTCACGCACAACTCCTATGTTTCACAGGTAGAATTGCGTAAAATAAAGTACGGTTGAATAGCGACTATTGACAGGTACTTTCTATAGTGACAGCATCTCTCCACCTTGATTCTCGGCAGACTCATAGAATTTAGAGATGAGTTCCGTAAATATCCAAGTGCTATTTTAATCGTCCCCGCAAAAGTTTACAGTTTCCCGACCTTTGACTCCAAAGACTTATTACTTGGCACTCGAAAGCAAACAGGTTCCTAGTCCATTATTTAGTTGCCGTTGCACCCAGGGGTTGGAGTCCGTAGAAATTAGCTTTGTCAACCTGCTTGATGACGGGCGTTCGATAAACAGAATTGAGCTTGTCTAATTTACATCGTTCCGAGTAGAGCGCACCCCAGATTCGGAATCACTCGTACTAAGTAGCCTCAACTGCTCAAGTCGAATCACTTGTTCCCATAGCTCCTCACCTCCTAGTTGACCGGATTGATCCGTGTAAAAGAATCCGCCCAAGACTTCCCGCACTGCATCCCAATCATGGATTCCCAAGTGCAACGTCAATTCCACAAGTTGTGCAACGAACCACGAATGCCCATCATGGCCCCGTGATGCCATACTGCCAATGAATAGGATCCAAAAGAGTACATCGGGAGCCGTTTGTTTGATGTGTGTCAGGACTGGAATTGGTACGGTGGAGAGCAGGCTTTGTCGTAAGGAATTCACCATGTATTGCATGACTGGGAAGACCTGGAAAGTCCACACACACATATTTAGGTAGATGAAGAGGGTGATGCGGAGTGGTTCGTTCAGGAGATTTGAGGCCGTGGACAAAGCCGAAGGGTTTGGTGCATAGCGAATAGAGATAAGCTGGTGCTTAAGGAGCAAAAACAGGTCATTATCTGTTCGCATAATGATTGAGGGCCGGAGGCATGCAACCTCATAGTATTGAATAGAACGTTGGAACATATGAAGGAACTTCTTCATACTATCCTCTAGACCCTGGTACCAAGATGCTGCGAAGAATGAAGTCCCAAGAAGGGATAAACGTGAGGCACTCTCTTTGAATCTGTCATCTAAGTGCGCCATGAAGTTGCTAGTCGAATAAAACACCTTCACCTCTTGTAGAATCTCATTGCGCCATTTTGCTATCAGGGGTAGTGCCGGGGTTGTGTTTGTCAAAGCTGCTCTCATAATATCGCCACTGGATAGAAGGGGAATTCGTTAGTATGGAAACCATTTCAAACAACCACAAACAAGACTCGTTGCATACTGGTAGATTTTAGAAAGGACCATATGATCCAGCACTTCAAGGCCACCGTTGAGCTGGATCAAAACATCCAGGCCTTTTGTATGTGCCGCAACCGCTTCGATATTGCCTTCGATCGCCTGGAAATTGTTAGAATTATATAGATAAAGATAGAGACGTCAGGGGTCTCCGGAAGAAAGATAGTACCTCGATTGCCCTGAGCGAACCGACCATAAGCACAGTAGACTTGGCCGCGGCTGGGTCCCGAAGAAGGCCATTTAGAACTCTTATCGTACTTCCTTGAAGGCGAAGATATTCATTGACTGATTGCTCTGCATATTTCGACGGAGTATTGTGAAGAGCGTGCATTGCAGTTTGGTGGCCTGCGGCTGAGACAAGTAGCGCTAATTGGATTACTGGCTGAGAAAGTCCCTGCTGCCACCACCATGCACTCATGCGTGACTTATCAAGGGGATAAGCGCCGGGAATGGTGAAGTGTCGCACTATACTGTATCAGATGGTATTTCTCAGGTGCTTATTTATTTGGACAAAGTTATCCACGTACATTGATGGAAGTAGGAGTTCATGAATTCAGTCATTGGAATTGGCGTTGTAGAAAATGGGTCCACAAAACCATGACCGAGCAGTGTTTTGGGGGACCCGAAGTTTGCCACCGGGATAATCTGCTTGAAATGTTGAGTATCTGGGCCAGCTATCACTACACCTAATTTTGACCCATCTTGTTGATCTTTCTCAGCTCTGCCTGGCTCTGCCCTGTCCGACTCAGAGACATATGGCAATGGAAGACGTTGGCGAAGGACAATTGACGAAGATTGTAGCCTTCCTACCGCCGCAAGGCGTTGTTTGCGGTGGCTGGTCTTTTGCGCGAACCTGTATTTCTTCTTCGTAACTGAGCGGTTCTGCGGGTTGTCATCTTGATAGTCGATGAAGAGAAACTCTGCCATGGTGTGGCAAGGAGCCCCGAGGGGTTAGATTGGGGGATCCTCGCGGATAAAACAGCCGTGCGTTCGACAGAAGGGAATTTCTAGAAGTCATTTCCCCGCGCCACGTTGATTATTGGCGAAAGCTCGCTAGTAATATTGTACTGTAGCGCTGGTTTGATGGAACATGGGTGAGCCCCACTCCCTTCTCGAGTCGTAATTCAACGGCAGCAATGTCCGGTCAAGTACACGATCGGCTTGGCCGATTAATGACTTTGGACCGGAATGGCGCGAAGTCGAATCTCTGTAGCGAGAGCATCAATCTAGCTGTCCTGGAGTAAGTATCTTGCCTGCATTGGAGGAAATTTCTCTGTGACCGACCTAGCTGTGGGGGCCGTGGTGATTCGGGATCCATAATCGAAGTAGGCTTTAGTAAACGGTCCACCATCCGGGAAGTATGTAGGTGTACCTATGACATTCGGATTCGAATTGAACTCTCTCGTTGCTTCATGTCTGAACAGGAGGCGAGAAGTCAAACTGATACGTGAGATAGATTTGCTCTTTTGTAGATAGTTAGTTAACTTGATGCGTAAGGGCTTACCTTATGCCCGGCAGTGGGCACGGTTATTGCGGAGGCGCTCTCCGGTGCGATGGTCGGACAAATAGCAGGTTCTCAGTCCTTCCAAAAGAGGCTTGGCGGCTATCCTCCACAGCCCAATGTGGATTATTCACGGCATTTCACGCAGGGCCAAGACCGTGGAGGTTACTGTATTATATACTCTGTATATACTACACTACGTTGGTTTGGGCTAGCACCTATTCCTTATACATATTCTGTGATAGACAATTGTAGACTGTTCAGGGGTGGAAGGATATGAATGGGTCTAGCTACAATAATATGCGTCTGGGTTTTCATCTTATTCTTTCCATGACCTAGGGGCCGAATGAATAATGGTAATTTATGAAGGGGGCCAGATCGGTCACTTGCGTCGAGACCTTGGTACGATCAGAAAATACGGTGGAGAAGTTTTCTTTTAAGGCTGAAGCTGCTTCTACATAATTTGCGGTGTACTCAGATCATACCTTAGCAATACTTGATTTACTTCATCTTTCAATACACAAAAGCCCTTTATTCACATTCGTTATAACAACAACGGAACGCAAGCGAAGAGTGATCGATTTGTGCAGGATGTTTGCGAAACTGGTTGTTGTGGCCGAAGGGTTAGGCTGATTGATTGGCGGCAGGATTACTAGCGGCCGAGACTAGCTATGTTCTAACCACATACAATGGTGGACCCTCAAATTTTGCAACTTCATTTCCACCTTCCCCACTTTATCGCCCCAAAATGTGTCTCAAATTCTCAAACTCCAATCCAATCTCTCTGCGAAAGCTTTCCCGGTGCGTGCCGGGCCGCTCGAGCTACAGTCGATGGATGATATCAATTTGATAAACGTCGGGGTTTGCCAGATCAAGGAGCATCGCACCAAAACTCCCGTTGGCTAGGGTCTAATTATGTATCCAGAATTATAATTGTTTATATTGTTAGATAAGAACTTGGAAAGTCCTTCGTTCGCAGACCAAGCCATCCTCATCTTCAGAACTCTGGGAGTATTCTATTCAAAGAACGGTCTCGAATTCCAGAGTGACCACTAGTGCCGGAACTACAGGGATTGCACCTGTTTCAACAAATACCGCAGAAATAATAAGTCGCTGGAAGTATAGCTATATAATGGCTCATGGTAAGTTGCCTAACAGGCCGAATTTATCTGGCTCTTTTCCTTTTTGAGGCTTCGCTGGCACTCCTTGCAGGTGGCAGAAGGAGATAAATGTGGCAAGACGTCAAAGTCATAGTCAATTCCTTTGGGTGACAAACTTCTAATTCCTCAGATCCGAGAGTTGTGCATACTGTATCAATCTCAACATCGGAAAAGCTTTCTGCGCGGCTCCCGTAACCCCCTTTAACTGCACAATGTGTGATTCATTGCCTATCACGGTAGCTCCTGTCTTGTTTTCGGGAGTGGGCAACACAATTCCGACAAGTACCAACGACCCCGGATATGTATACGTTTACGAAACCGCAGCTGTGCTACCAATCGCATCGGGAATAATTCCAAAATGCTATAAGTACGAGGACGCTTCAAACTGGACCAGCCTATGCCGCTTTCTTGCTTGGAGGAATGAGATCTCACTCGATCAGCTCGTCGCCTGGAACCCAAGTCTAGATGCAAACAGAAGTAGCTGTGTCCTAGACCCGACTCACAGCTACTGCGTTCTGCAGTACGAGAATAGTACCAGTACAGGTACGCGCTACATTCCAATATTGGTTCTAAGTATCTGGCTCTAACATTTACAAAGTATTCACATATCTCGGCTCGAAGGCACCCGGGGTTTGTTGGTCTATCAATGCCACAGAACCTTACACGGTCGCTAGCTGCAATTGCTTTAATATTGTGGATGGATATGAGGCCGATGGTACCAATTCCCGTGACTATCACTCCTGTCGGTGTATGCCTTCAAGAGGGTTGTGACCGAAATAGGGGGCCACGGGTACTATGAATTTGCCACAGACTATCGTAACAGTAAATCAACTTGTGTCGTGAAATCCTGGTTGACGAGAGACTGCGATGAGGCTCTTTACGCCAACTTGGATGAAACGGCTACATGTGCCGTCTGTATCGGGACAGAGACTGCGAGCCTTGCACTGAGCAGTGATGTTATCGGGTTTGGAAGCCAGACAACAACTTCAACAGAAAATACTCAACCTGGTGTTATTTCCGGGGTGCCAGAAATACATTACGATCTTGGCGGGGGACCACTACGTCGCAACCGAGAGTGGTCATGGCATTATCTTTGCCCGGTTCTACTCGCGGGATGCGAGGAAAGCTCTAAGTCGGGACAATTTATAGGAAATGGCCAAGACTGCGATTCAGGAAGAGCAAGGTGTTTCGTCTGATATCTTCCGCCTCGCTAACTTCGAAACCGCGCGCTATCGATTCTATTTTTTGTTGCCGACAAGGCGGTTCGAAATGTTCTTGATGCTTGGAATGCCGACTGTATTAATCCATATCCATTCATCAATACGCTGCAATACGCTGAACGGGTGATAGAAGCCAGAGTCACTAACAGACAATTGTCTAGAAAAGATAAAATAATACGGGCCAGGGCGTTTGCTTGAAGATGATAAAGACTCTACCGAAAGATGTCATTTGGGGGATTCTGGGTTGATGAAGGTTAATTGAAGCGATGCTGGATTGTTTTGCGTAGAGAGTGGAGACACTGCTAGGAGCGCCCCCTTGATGTTTACTTCCATATCTCAGGGTATTATCCTCAACGATACATGCGCAGAATGAGAACCGGCAAGGATCGCAAGTAGGTCTTACTGCCACGGACGCCACTTATGATGCTTGTCATGCCGCAGCGACCGAATCGAGTTTACTGCGAACCTCCCTGAAGAATTTTGGACAAACCTTCTGCGCCAGGCACCAGCATGGGCACTGAAATAAACCAACGAAGTGAACCTGAGTCACAAATCTAGATACTAAACCAGTCTCTGTAAGAAAACTGAGGTAACCTTCTACTTCCTTCATATCTTCAGAACCTCCCACCCGTCCTATTTTGCTTCTCTAATCCACCATCTGCCGATTGCTTATGGTGGATGCCGGAAACTGGGCAGGCCTGCAGGAGTAGCCAGTTGCTATGCAGACTATGCAGACTATGCAGCCCTAGTGCTTACCTAGATGACGCAAGACGACACAACTTTCCTACTAAAAGAACCAATAAATTTAGAATGATAATGGCCCCCAAATGATAGCTCATTTCAACTACATAAGGTCAATGTAGGCCAAATTCGACCTTGTTAGTCAAAATTCCCATCATTTACCCTGGGTCATAATAATGGGTCCTACCCAAGGGTTGCCACGCACTGGGCTCGCTGCCCTCCTGGCTAGTCTTGACATTCCGGGCGAGATCCAACTACCCGCCGGAAATGTCGTCAAAGTCGGCAATGGCGACTCGAAATATCGAGTGATCTTTCAATCCGAAAGAGCCTTACGCACGCCGATGACGGAACTCAGTGTTGGCCGTGCTTACGTTTCGGGTGAAATTCAAGTCGAAGGGAACCTTGGAGCCTTATTTGATGCGCGGGAGAAACTCAAAGACAAAATGCCTCTACGACAAAAGTTTCAATTCCTATACGACTATTTTCGAACTGCTACGGCCATGAACTACAAGGTAATTGGAGAACACTATAGTCGTGGCGACGATTTCTATCTTGCCTTTATCGATAAGCGATATAGATTCTACTCTCAAGGATTGTTCAAACATCCAGATGAGAGTATTGAGGAAGCATCGGAACATAAACTTGAGAGCATGTTCAACAGTTTAGAGCTCAAGCCTGGACAGAGACTTCTTGATATTGGTGGCGGTTGGGGAGGCGTTACGCAGTACTGTGGTGCTCGCGGGGTGCACGTTACAACCTTGACTCTGACGGTGGACTCGGCCCGCTTCATCCAACGTTTGATCAGTGACAATAACCTCCCTGGCGAGGTCTTCTTGCAGGATTTTCTAAATTTCAAGCCTGAGGAGCAGTTCGATCATGTCGTTATCTACGGGGTTATCGAGCATCTTCCGGACTACCGAGAATTCGCACGCAGGGTCTGGGATGTACTAAAACCCGGAGGCCGAATCTATCTCGATGGATCGGCAGCTGTCACCAAGTTTGCTGTGAGTTCATGGACAAGGGATTATATCTGGCGAGGCACGCATACATTCATGACTGTGCAAGATGTAATGGCTGAATTCTTGTATCATGGGTTCGAGGTCATCGAGGTAGCTCGAGAGACCAAGGATTATGAGCTTACCATGTTGGAATGGGCCAAGAGACTAGATTCAGCCAAGAGCGAAGTCATTGCGGGCTGGGGAGAAGAGACGTATCGCATATTTCGTCTATTCCTGTGGGGCGGGACACACGCATTTAAGACAAATGCTTTGCAGGCGTACCATCTTGTCGCGGAGAAAACCAATTCGCCAGGACCCCGTCCATCGACTTATCGTCGAATTGTTCAGTTCCTTGGGACACTTCGTTGATATGTCCAATTTGGAGGTGGCTCGATCGCTTGGATTCATGGCTCAATCGAAGCGCATTAATCAAGTCGCGTCAAGTTTGAGGACGAAATCAGAAAGACGTAAATCTATGATGGATCTATTTGAGTACGGCAGCCGATATGTAGGAGTTGTAGACAAGTGCAGTTGTTTTACGCGAAGTTCTACCGGGAGGGATGTAGAGAGCGACTAGATCAACCAATCAGACAGGCCTCATCTCATATTCTACTACTATTAATGCCTGACGTTTAAGAAACCACGGTAGTTACCTGTAATCACAATTATCACATGAGACATTGTTGGTGCTGTGCCTGAAAGGCAAGGCATCTATCGATACATAACTAGCCCAGGGTCTGGTGTTGTTTAATGTTTGCGCTACAGTGTGACTATCCGTGACTATCCTATGGCGGCAGCCAATCCGCGCCACCATCAAGCCTTGGCGTAAGCTGCCCTGCATGAAAAATCAGGATCTATTCTGGTTTGATGATGCCCCCCTGATTCATAAATATTAAATCTGGGGTTCCCTCGTCTTGAAGATCGTTTCTCTTTTCTCCTCGTCCCCACGTTCATTTCCACGGTCGTTTCCACACTCGTTCCGACGCTCGTTCCCACCGCGACCTTGCTATTACTTCAATCCCTCAACTGTTCACTTCTCACAATGCATTTGAAGTCTCTTGCCTTGGTGGCTGGTGCCGCTATCGCGGCCGCTGACAGCACCGTCACACTTTTCCTGCCTGGATTTGACGCTCAGTCCATTGACGCGAAAATCCTTGGTTCGGTATGGCTATTGAGATCTGCATGTCTAGGATATGACTGACTTGCATCCAGAGCAGCACAATGACTACCTACTTGCTGAACTGCCCGCCCGGCGCAGATCCGAACAACTGCGGTCTCCCAGACGTTGGATACCGGGTCACCGCCGGCGGTTCCACCGTACTCTATACCATGAGCTATGACGACGAGTAAGCGCACTCTTGCCATACAAGACTTAGCTATTTTCCTACCCGACCACGCACTGAACTTACTCCCGCAGGACTATCTCGCAAAGTTGCAAGTTGGAGGGAACCACCTCCGCTGCCTGTTGGGGAGCGATCACCTCCGGCACCATGACTTCTACTGAGAGTACCTCGTTTGATATTGCAACAATTCCCTACGGTGGATTCCAGGCTGTTCACGTCACGGCGACTCAGACTGGTGATGCCGCTGCTTCGACTGGTGCCTCGGCTTCTGCTCCTACCGCTACTATGACGAAGACAACGACTAGCTCTGGTTCGGGTTCTACCACCACGGGAACCAGCACTGGAACTGCTTCGCAGAGTGGCAGTACCGGTACTTCTACCGCGAGCTCCAGTGCTTCGCATTCTTCTAATGCGGCTATGCCCATGATGACCGGAAACGCTCTCTGGGTTGCTGGTGGTGCTGCCGCTGCTCTGGCCCTGGCCGCTGTTTGATCAGCTGAGCTACCTCTATGTAATCTAGTTGATTTGGATATCGTATGATCGAAAAATATGTCCTTATCAGCACGGTATACCGCCTGGAAGGGAGGCGGAACGTAACTTATTGAATAATCATGATGCTTCAATTTGAAGGTCCGCAACACACACCCATACATACAGCCTGGTAAAAACAAGATACTCTCGACTCATAGCGATGTCAATGCATCTATAAAGCCAAGACACAATAGCAAATAGGTGGTCTTCTGATTTGCCGTCTGGGGAAAACTTCCGGGGATTGCGGAATTTTGAAACGAGGACTCTTCTAGAAGGGCCTTGCAGGCTAAATAAAAGCAAAGCACACTCCATGATCGTATATCTGTAAATTTCATGTCAGTACAATATATTGAACTAGAGACCTTTTTTTCAAGATGTTGCGCAAGCTGATGACCAAGGGTACGGAATTGAGACGGCATTCCGAGATTCCCCCAGTCAACTGGTCAACTGAGCGTCTGGATCGCTCAGTCGGAAGCGGTTCCGCTTCCGAGCAGTCGCGCCCTGCGACAATCGACCAGTTTTCGACCACTTGGAATCAGTAGGACAGTTTTTCCTTTCTCTCATATTTATACACCGAGTCCAGCCGCTACTTCAGACCTCACATTCAACAACAATTGAGCGCCATTGACCGAGAACTGCCCCCTCACTCGTGCTCTGTCTGTCTTGCTGCATACTGCTTCTGCCCCACACATTGCTGCATCGCCTGCAGTTTCCCCCGCCCGCATTTATTCTATACATTCTGCGCCCTCGCAAGCAATGGACCGCGATCAATTTCGAGCTGCGGCCCATTCGGCCATTGATGACAGTACGTGATCCCCTCAACTGACCTTCTCGAGGTTGTTCCAAGCTAACCGGGTCATTCCGCAGTCGTCAATTACTTCGATTCCGTGCCCGAGCGCCGAGTCCTCCCCGCCGTTGACCCAGGTTACCTGCGCCCACTGATCCCCGAGAACCCTCCGACTGAGCCAGAAGACTGGGCCACGATTCAGGAAGATGTTGATACCAAAATCAAGCCCGGTCTTACCCATTGGCAGTCGCCCAACTTCATGGCATACTATCCGGCCAGCGTGACGTATCCCAGTATCCTGGGCGAGATGTACTCGGCAACTTTCACAGCCCCGGCGTTCAATTGGTTGTGTTCGCCTGCTTGTACGGAGATGGAGACCATTGTCATGGATTGGGTTGCCAAGGCATTGGGCCTGCCGGAGTGTTTCTTGAGCACATCCAAAAACCTCGGTGGTGGAGTGATCCAGAACAGTGCCAGTGATGCTATCGCGACAATGTTGGTCGCTGCTCGTGAGAGGCGCGTGCGTGAGATGGTTCTCGCCGAGGGTCTGAAGGAGGGAACTACCGAGTACGAGGAGCGGAAAATGGACTTGCAGCCGAGATTGGTGGCTATTGCGAGTGACCAGACACATAGCAGTGCTGCAAAGGGTGCGTTGATTGCGGGTACTCGGTTCCGCAGCGTGTCTACGCGGTTGGAGGAGAATATGGAGATGACCGGCTCTCGACTTCGGGAGGTGCTGGAGCAGTGTGATAAGGATGGGTTGACGCCGTATCACTTGACCATGACTTTTGGTACCACCAACACTTGCAGTGTGGATCGCTTTGCTGAGATCAAGGCTGTTCTGCAGGAGAAGCCTGCATGGCAGCGTATCTGGGTGCATGTCGATGCTGCTTATGCCGGTGCTGCTCTGGTGGCGGATGAGTGGCAGTACATTGCCAAGGACTTTGCGGAAGGCGTAGATAGTTTCAACATGAATATGCACAAGTGGTTGCTGGTCAACTTTGATGCAAGGTTGGTTTCACCATTCTGTTTACTCTCAATCTAGCTACTCACTGACAATATTCAGTGTTCTCTTTGTCCGCAACCGACTTGACTTGACCAATGCCCTCGACATTACTCCTACCTACCTGCGCAACCCATACTCCGACATGGGCACCGTGATCGACTACCGAAACTGGTCCATCTCACTGGGCCGTCGCTTCCGCGCTCTGAAGATTTGGTTCGTTATGCGCAGCTACGGTCTCAACGGCATGAAAGCGCACATCCGCAAGACCATCGGGCTAGGCAATACATTCGCCGACCTTGTCCGTGGCCGATCAGATCTCTTCGAGATGGTCACCAAGCCAGCCTTTGCCTTGACGGTATTCCGCATCAAGAACCCGCAGGTGGCCAATGGCAGTGCCAATGGTGTGACTGTCGCGCAAAAGGATGAGGTGGCTGATGGTATCACGAAGAAGGTGTATGAGTTGATTAATGCGCGTGGTCAGATTTTTATCACTTCTACGGTTATTGATGGGATCTATGTCATTCGTGTGGTGAGTGCTAATCCCATGGCTGAGGAGAAGTTTGTGCGTAATGCGTTTGATATTGTGGTCCGGACGACCGAGGAGGTGCTGCAGGAGAAGAAATAGATGCTGCAGTCATTTAGATGGTGCTTTTGATTGTACATATATATAGGTACCGAAAGGGCCTCACAGCGACGAGCAGAATTTCAGACACAGAAAGTAGAGTGAATTCCAGGGACTGATCTTCCCTTTTCTGAAACAGCATGCTCATCTCGAAAATAAACTCATCCCATCTTAGTCTGTCTACTTCGGCAACCTCACAAGAGCCCGAATCTGCCGAAGCAGGTGGGTCTGAGGTGCCTCGGTCATAAAGCCGACTCGGTTTCCCCGCGCTTTAAGAAGATTGGAGTTGCCTGTCTCCAACTTTGCAATTCGCCGTGATCGCGTGCTATTTTAGACATCAAGGATTGAATTGATGTTTTCAAGCTTCTCACTCACGATGCGATCACGATTCCTCTCACGAACGCGTCGATTCCACACCTCGCGCCCCTTCACGACCTCCGCTCGTCGCTTCTTCGCAGACCCGCCCGCCGCCTCCGCCATCGCAGCTTCATTCCTCTCGCGCTTCCAAACATCAGGCCCTCAAACGCGCACTCAAACCCTCGACGCAAACCAATTACAACTCCTAACCCTCACGCTGAACCGCCCATCCCTATATCCGGGCTCGCCATCGCTCTCCAATAATGCGCCCTCATTCGACACCCCCGTACCCCCGGGCTACCACTTGGTATATTTCACACCGGCCTTCTTAGAAGCCGAACTGGGCGCTGATGGCACCGATACATCTTATAACCCTGAGTCACCGTTCACCAGACGCATGTGGGCCGGTGGCGACGTACTCTGGCCTCGGGGTGCGGACGGAAAACCGAATCCCCTGCGCGTCGGACAGGAAGTGCGCGAGACGACGCGCGTGCTTAGTGCTGAGTCGAAGGTTGTCAAGAAGACCGGCGAGGATATGATCGTTGTGGGTGTGGAGAAGGAGTTTTCTAATGAACATGGCGTGGCTATTATTGATCGAAGGTGAATACCGGTGCACTATTCCTTTAACATGATAATACTAACTGGATTGAATATTAGGAATTGGGTATTCCGTAAAGCACTACCAACTCCGTCCATCTCGGCGCCAACGAGTACCGCACCGCCTTCTACATCACATCTCACAGAAGCCTCCGCCTCGAGCATCTCTACTGAAGGCAACACACACAGCAAGACCTTCGTCCAATCCCCCGTCACGCTATTCCGCTTCTCCGCGCTCACTTTCAACCCGCACAAAATCCACTACTCTTTGCCATGGGCGCGAGATGTAGAGGGACATAGGGATATCGTCGTCCACGGACCGTTGAATTTAATTTCTATTTTGGATCTGTGGCGGGACATTAAGGATAATGGAAAGAAGAGTGTCGGTGATGCGATGGAGGTGGTTCCGCGGAGTATCGCGTATCGGGCGACCAGTCCGTTGTATGCGGGGGATGAGTATAATATTGTGTTGGAGGAGGATGGAGATCTGGCTAGGGTGCAGATTCTTGGGCCTGGAGGGGTTGTTTCTATGAAGGCGGAGATTCAATCCTGAAAGAACGGTATCTCTATAGGCTAGAACGAACTTTGGATGGCCCTATGTATACTTGATCTCTCTTGTCTCTGTAAAGATGATAGATAGTGTGTGCATTGCGATATTCTCGCTAAGAAATAGGTATCTCAAATCATGAAGCGTAAACACGAAGTATAAACACGCGCGCTTTGCTGAATAGTCAAAATCAACCACCACCAGCAAGTCAAGGAATGAACCAAGCACCATCAAAGTTAATAGGCCAGCATGCCAATCGTATAGTTGCCCTTCCGAGCTCTCGCTTGTCTCTCCTTCTCAATCAACCCACACAGCGTCAATACGATCATCGCGATAAAAACCTCGTCCAAATCATCTCTCAACAGCAAATGACCACCATTCTTAGTACCCGGTGCACCCCCGGAATAAGCAGCATAAACCATATCGTCCATATCGCAGAGTTCCAGATTCTGGTGAACACGACTCCCCTTTGGAGAAGCAGGTTCTTCAGAAGTTTTCCACAAGAAATACTTCTCCTCCTGTCCTCCAGCCTTTTCGCCTATTTGAGACTTTCTTGGAATAGACCAACGATAACACTCGTGGTGCTTTATCCATGTCATCCGAGATGAGGCACCGCCACTCGAGGAGACTTGCATCTCCGATGTGCGGAATTTGTTGAACCGACAGCGGCCAAGAACATGGTCATCCTTCTTGGGACCGGTATATAATGTGATTTCCGTGTTGTCGCTGAATAGACCGGAAACGTCGATGTAGTAGAGTGGGGTTTCATGTTTGCTTCTCGTTGATATTTCCATGTTGATGCGCCAGGTCCCGATGCGGGTAAAGTTGAGATCATTTGGGCTGCTTTGTACTTTCGTTGAGGCGGATGAAGAGGCGATGCTTTTTGCTGGACTCTTCATTGATCCATTCCCTAGGGAAAGATTTTGGTTGTCACTTTTGACGTTCATGTTGTCGAGTAGCGAGTTGTATATTCCAGGTAGTTGACTATGAGCGAGAAATGGATTTTAGGGCCCGCTGGAGTGGCACACGAGATGATTAAATACGAAGAAACCAACTCGAATTAAAAGCAACAAACATATGGCGTAGGCTATGATACTCGAGGCGATACGGATTGTTTATCACGGTCCCGCTGCACAGCCCGCACAGCCACCCAGTAGGTATGGGGGCCAAATGGAAGGACAAAAGAACTTGATCTGCCTTGCTGACATCATATCTCAATTTAGAGATGATCAACCTTAATATGACAGTTCGATGCGTACTGTACTCCCCAATGATACGCCAGCATCTCCCATCACGTGTCTGTGGTCGTATTTATCCCAGTTTTCGCTTCTTCTTCTTCTACTCCTAACCCCTCAACACTGGGATTTCGAGCTCGTTTTTGCCTTGAAGACTTGTCTTCCCTCCAGTTTTGGCATTCATCAGCTCATCCATTAATACGACATGCTTTCGACCCGTGGAGAAGCATATGCCCAGGCGGGCTTGGCCGATGGCTACCTTGGCCCCCGCAAAGCCCCTTTTGACAAAGATACCAAGCGGGGTGTCGTGTCTTTCGGAAATGCTGAGAATGTAAGCCAGACGCAACAGCTTCCTTGCCAGGTCCCTAAATTATGGAACGTGCACGTACTAAGTCATTCGGTGGTAGTTTCTGATGCAAGATGTCATGCTTGAATACATCCGCACGCAGGTGAAGCCTGGACTACCCATCTCTACCCACTAAACGGGGAACAAGTCGGCTGAGACAAGGGTAAAAAACAGGTTGAACCAGCCCTCGATAGCACGAATCTCACCTACCATGAAGGCCCCTTTGGCTCTAACCGCCTCCGAGCCGCCATGGCTAATCTGATTGCGACCTACTTTCACCCCGCCATGCCAATCTCACCTGAGCACATAATTTTCACAAATGGCGTGACGAGCCTAAATGCCGTCTGCGCTCTCAGTCTCACCAACCCTGGCGACGGGATTTTGCTAGGCCAACCAATCTACGGGTCCTTCACTGGAGACCTCAGCGTCCTGTCCGGCTGCCAACTGATCTATACTCCTTTCCACGGGGTCGATCAATTTAGCGTAGACGCTGTGGCTCGGTATGAGGAAACTCTTTTGAAAGCGCAGGACGAGACTGGGGTAGCAATACGAGCTCTCCTGATCTGCAACCCGCACAACCCGCTCGGCCGATGCTACTCTCGCGAGACCTTGGAGGCGCTACTGCAGTTCTGTCACAAGTACCAGATCCATCTCATCAGTGACGAAGTGTACGCACTCTCGGTGTACGACAATGATGATCCCAATAGTGGCTTTGTTTCTGTTCTGTCGATCGATCCTGTCCCGCTTGGGGTAGATCCAGCCCTCGTCCATGTGCTGTACGGGATGTCGAAGGATTTCGCCGCAGCGGGGTTAAGGCTGGGATGTTTGATCTGCCAGAATAAGAGGTTCTTACAAGCGGCTTTATCGTTGAGGTAAGCAGAAAGCTTTTGCTCCGAGTTGTGTTGTGTTGGCGGCGGGCTAAATGATCTAGTCGATTCCATTGGCCTTCGAATATATCCTGCAGCATTGCCACCGCTGTTCTCGAAGATCGAGACTTTGTGAAGACCTTTCTTCAGAAAAGCCACCAAGTACTTCGTTCACATCGGGGTCTAGCGGTGCGAGCTTTGGAGGAGGCGGAGATCCCTTTTTCTAAAGGAAGGTCGGTCTTCCTGCGCCCCCAGACTGCAGATGTTCAGAATAGAAACTCTATGGAACTAAAATTTAGTATCATTCTAGTGTTGCGGGATTTTTCCTTTGGATTGACTTGTCCAAGTGTTTGGATCCTGCGATTGTGACAAGTCAAGGCGGGTGGGCTGCAGAGTTGGATTTGTCCCGCCGGCTGCAACAAATTGGGGTGGTGATGTCGTCAGGGTATGCATATCATAATGAGGTTGCAGGCTGGTTTCGCGTCATCTTTTCGCTGGAGGTGGAGAGCCTGGAGATGGGTTTGTCAAGGTAAGTTTATTCCACGTTCGTAACGTGCGAGGAACGGTACTGAATAATGTCGTTATCAGAATTATCCAGTTGTATCACGGCTCGGGGGATCCTTTGGTATCTGGTTGACTCCAGGGTTCGTCAAATGATTGATAGAGAAAGCGACCTTATTTTACATGAACAAGATGTTTCGACCATCCCCTTTCACACTCAACCCGTCAAATTGAGACACCTACGACATCGAGACGAAGGGAAGAAGTGACTCAGAAGATTTAAGGAGAGAACGGAATTCTACAACCAAGGCCGGGGAGATAAAAAGAAGGTGTGTCCGTTCATAATTGGGGCTAGACACGATCAGACAAGGACGGGGCACCATAGAGTTGGAAACACTGCCTAGTGAATCGTACTGTGCACCAATCGGATAATTATCAACAAGGGGCCTATTCCTTGGATATAGCATCGAGACCTGGCTGATATACCTCCACACGGTGGAATGGTGTTAGAGAACATTGGTAAAGCGTCAGAAGCCAGAGGAGGCCGTATAGACTAAGAATGTTGCCTATAGTGCAATTTTGGTGTAGCGGTATCATGCCCTAATTTGTTCGATATAAAGTATCTAGGAGATGACAGGGTATAAGTTCGATTGATGGAATGGGAGGTCCTGTTTAATTCGAATATGTGACTTCTAGCGCATGAAACCTGCCCTCGTCTACCTGACAAACATGTCTATCGAAAGCTCCCGTCATCTACACCAAGTCTCTCTGATGCGGCTCGTCCAGCTCGTCGTCCAAATACAGCACCCGATGTCAACCCGCTACCACCAGGGTAGTTATCATGGAAAATACCACCCAGCATTTCGCCAACCGCATACAAGCCGGGGATCTCGGCACCAGTGGCTTCTGAAATAACAGCTGCCGTATCAGGATTCACAGCGAGGCCACCAAATGTGAACGTAATTCCCGTTGTCACTCGCACGGCCAGGAAAGGAGCCCGTCCAATGGGCAATGCCCAGTTCGACTTTGGTACTGAGAGACCCTTTGTGGCGAGACCGTCCTTGATCGCAGGATCCCATTTGTCCTTCGCAAAGTCCTCGGAAGACACAGAGTGATTATACTCGGAAAGCGTTGCAAGAAATCGCTCTTTGTCTGTTAAGCCTGCCTCAACACACCGGTCTGCCAGCTCCTCAAGCGATTCTCCTGTAATATGACGGGTTACCTCAGGTCGATATTCCTCGCTGCGAAGCCATGGCGTGGTTCGTGCATCCCAAACCTGGAACGCGATCTGTCCTGGCTGCTCGAGAATGCGGCGTCCAATCATGGCATAGGTATAATTCCGCATGTCCGACCCTTCATCCACAAATCGCACTCCATCTCTGTTGATCATAATGCCCAGAGGATACCCCGACTTTGTGAACTCGTTCGACACCCCGCGATCGCCTGCATGTGCCGGCGCATCTGCATCCCACGCAACACTGTGGCAGCCGGACCAGTTGCCTACGGCTTTGGCAAAGACATCTCGTTGTGCAACTTGAAGCAAATCGCCAGTATTGTAGGGGGTCCCACGAACTCGGGCAGCATCCCAACCTGGTCCAAGATATTGCGCTCGCAGTTGAGGATTTGCTTCGAACCCGCCGGCAGCCATAATCACTGCTTTCGCTTGGATCGTCATTTTTTGACCTGTTTGAGACCGAGAGTCATTGCCTCCTGTGTAGGTGCGACTAATCACTTCAACGCCAGTCACAGCACCTGTCTTGGGATTGGTGACAAGCTTGGTTGCGGCAGTGTCGAAGAAAACCTCGATACCGTGCCTTTCAGCTGCCCGCAAATGATCTTCAATGAGACCTTTGCCTCCATCCTCTGTCTTGAGAGCCATACCGCCCCAGAATTTGATACGGCCATCTATCTCATAGGCTTGCCGATTGAAGGACAGCTGGAATCGAATACCATTCTCAGCCAACCAGCCGATCGTGTCGCGCGAGCCCTCCACAAGTATCCTGGATAAGGTGGGATCGGTTCGACCACCAGTCATTCGCTGGAGATCGTGCGTGAAATCCGCTGCTGAGTAGACGGACATGTCTATTTGTGACACTTTGTCGGATGGGACATTGTTCACGAGTGGTAGCAGGTCTGGCAGTCCATCGTGGACGGTGCGAAAAGCCCCCGCGGTGAAATAACTATTCCCACCAACCCATGTCACAGGACACTTGTCGATTATGATGACCTTTGCCGAGGGGTCATGTTGAGCTGCTGAAAGAGCGGCGGAGAAGCCTGCATTGCCGCTACCGACAACTAGGATGTCGCAGGCTGGTGGGATCGACATTGTAAGAGAAGGTCGCAAATTACAAAAACAAACAGAGATGGCTATGACCCGAAGATCTTGCATTTATAGGGTACATCAAATAGTCATTTGCTAATACCTCCATCTTGATGACTGTTCGGTCGCTTCATGCCGTCGGGAACTCAGCTTCCGTTGCTAATTCCCCGCACGCGGAAGATCACACTCCGTTGGCGAGAGGCGGGGATGGTCTGAAAGTGCTTGACGGCATCTGAGGGCTACAAAGGCAGGAATATTTAATTTGTCTATTTAATGAGATATCAGTCTATAGGTTTGATGCCCAAATGGCTGAATTCGCCTCACAAACATCATTCGTCCATTCTATCCAGTCTTATCTACTTTACTCTGCTCTCTTCCAAGGACAATCAAAACATCATGGTAACCCCGTGCAATTCAAGACTGCCAAAGAACTCATTTCACGCTTGCAATACCGAATCATCAGTGGTAGACAATCAAAAGCTGCTTTCCGGTCGCGGTAGGATAGCGGGGCGTTGAAGATCACAAAGCGATTGTTCATGCTCGAATTGACTGCTAGTATTCCGTGACTGCTCACTCGGGCATCTCGTCTTCTGCCAGGGGAAAGAATTCCTGCCATAGACACCCCTCACTAGAACATGCCTTTTTGCCGTTCCTCCATGTCTCTCAGCTCTCTCATGATGTATCCGCAGATACTGTAAAAGCTGTCGAGGGCGAAGGACGTATACATGCACTCGTGGTTCACCATTTCATCGTTGAGCCTGGCCATCATGTTTCTCACGATATACCGATTCTTTGGGGTGTCGATTTGGCGAATTATCCTGAACAAAAATTCCAGGGGTGGCAGCGACATGCCCAGCTCCGGCAGTGGCGGAAACAGACGACATATTTTGCCACGAATAGATGAGTGGTCATGGAATGCTACTTCTCAATGATTGCGTCGAATTTACCCAGTCTTTTCATATAGGCGTGAATGCCATGTCCCACAAACGCCATCTTGGCAGCGTACATGAAGTCGTCTGCCAGTCCGAGAGGAAGGCCTTGACCAGCGATGATTTTGAATATTTCCAGGGACATTACATTGTGCAGCCAGCAGGCAACCTTTCTGGAAAGCATCTTCCAGCTTTCGAAGTGTGGGGACAATTGAGCGGGCCTTGGGAGCTCTCTGTCGATGAGGCCATCTAGGCACTCCCACCGCAAGGTTGATTAACCAAGAGTCGAAGTCCTCACCATTCCTCAGTGTTGGAAAGATCTTGAGGGGCCTGAAGGTGTTGTTATCAGGAAGGTAGTCGCCTTGGTCTTTCCAATCGTAGGTGGGGGGCGTGTCCCACTCTCCCGGGGCGGCTATATCGCTTACTCTGCTTGATATTGACATGAGGAACAGAGAACGGAAGAGGTTGCTTTATCAGTTTGTGTTGAGTTTGATGAGCAATGAACTAAGAAGAAAACAGGATGCAAGACAGGGCTCAGCACGGCACCCTCACGGGTCGACTAGCTATTTGAGGTTGTCCATGGTGCTCAGGTAAAGGCGTAGACCGCAATATTCTCATAGGCCCCGACGACGGATGCCGACAGCTAGTAGAGGCTTCTTGAATCCTAGCGGTCCCAGAAGTTGGGCTCAATTTAGAGGGAGGCTGCATGGCAACCCCTGGCAAAGAATTGTGAACGAATTAAAAACGAAGGCCGGAAATGCCAGCCACCAATCTGACCAAAATCGACGCCAGCTACAATGTCTAGTGAGTCATAACTCGACAAGTCTAAATAAAGTATACTATGCCTCCAAATCAGCAACAGTCGCGATGCATGGTACGGGCAAAGGACGGCCTCACCTATTTGATAGCTCTCATAGGGATGACGGGTCTCATTTCTTTTTGATTCAGACATAGCTCAAAGCACAAATAGATTGGCTTTTAGAGATGACCTTCACGAATGACGAAAGATATAGAGAAAAATGGAAGATTTTGTGGGATTCCTGTTCCAGGAGCCTCGACCTATAATTCGGACCGATCACCGCACAGATTAGGTATATTTGATTGGCCAGCCAATTGAAAATCCACCTAGTACATGTCATCACGCCAATCGGGTCGTAAAAGTGACCACTAGCCAGCAAACAACAAAAATTAAGAACAAAGCAACTTAGCATTCCGACTTTCGCTTTTATGAACCAGTTATTCGGCAGCCGGCAGTCTTTTCTGTTGTCGCGTGGTGGACGGCGTTCGTGCGACAGCATCCACCCGTGTAGCTGTGGATCCTCGAAACTCTAGACCTCGGACCCATGCCCGCGATTATTAAGCGGGCGTTCATCTTCCGAGGATTGTCCTCTGTGAGCTGGCAGGGAACCATCTGGGCAGCACCTGACTAGTGATTCGGTATCGAAACATAGGTTGTTTTAATGAGGTGGCCTTGAGATATCAAACCTGTTCCGCGTTCGTTGACCTAGACTGAGCGGGTAATTTACCTCGAGGCAGTCGGTTTGCTTCCAATCCCGAAGCCCTTACAAGTCTCAGTTCGAGTACGTTGAAGTCTAGTAACGGAAATAGGGTGATCTGAAAATGTACTTTCATATTCGCTACTCGAATATCAGCTAAGCGAGGGGGAATAAGTAAAGTTTGCAGGTTTTATGAGTGGCTGATCTTCACGATTCAGTCTTTACCCGTACATCATGAAGTGGTAGGTATACACTCCCTTGGAGTTGAGCTAGTAATTGCATCCGCTTAGTTATTTGAGTGTTAACTTTATCCGCTTCCCCCGCATTAGATCTTTCTCCATTAATGCTCACAAACTGTCATGCGACTGGTCGGGATGTGGACCACCTCACCAATCAGTTTCCCATGGGGTTCAGCGTCCACGAGTCTACCAAATTGCTCTGCCATCATTCCCCCTCATTCATTCCGGGTATGCTTGGTGAGATCGTGGGGGCTCAGATCGACTCCAGATACAAATATCCTATGCCCAGTCCTTGCAGTGACTCTTCCCATGCTCATTCTCTATCTCAAATCTTTCCGTACACCCACACATCAAACCATCCACCATGCAAATCATTTGGCGAGAATCGGCGGATACCGCCACATATGAAGATGCCCGTGTTGGCCGGGTGTTCAATCATCGCCGTCCAGAGCGATTCCCCTTGGCAGTCGTGAAAGCGACTTGCCAGGAAGATATCGTTGCTGCCGTCAAATTGGCCGCAGAGAAGAACTGCCGCGTTGCTGTTCGATCTGGAGGACATTCCTGGGCAGCATGGAGTGTCCGCGATAACTCAATTCTTATCGATCTGGGCAACTACAAGAACATGGAGGTTGATGCGATCAACAAGCTTGCCCGTGCAACGCCGAGCATGACTGGCAGAGAATTGAACTCGGTTTTGGTCAAGGATCACCATCTTATGTTCCCTGGTGGCCATTGTCCAGACGTTGGGCTTGGAGGGTTCTTACTCCAGGGTGGAATGGGATGGAATTGTCGTGTGAGTTCAAGGAGCTCTGTTATCACGAATAGAGATTGTGTACTAAATTTTTACTATTTCCTCTAGAATTGGGGCTGGGCATGCGAGAGAGTTCAAGCTGTTGATGTTGTGACAGCTAATGGAGAATTGCTCCACTGTAACTCCGAGCGAAACCAGGATCTTTACTGGGCAGCCCGTGGAGCTGGACCCGGTATGCTTTAACCACAATATTTTGAAGTGTCTCTTCGACTTACATTCGTATATCTAGGCTTCCCAGGCGTTGTCACCAAGTTTCATCTCCGGTTGAAATCTTACCCAAAGAACGGCTTCCGGTCCTCTGGTTATATCTATCCTATCGAGATGTATCGGGAAGCCCTCAGCTGGGTCATCTCTATCTCGCCAGACTTTGACAACGATACTGAAATTGCTGCAATCTCTCACTATCCCGAAGGTAGCGATGAGATAAGATTATTCATTCTTTTCGTTACTATGAAAGACGAGGCTTCCGAATCGGAGAAAGCCCTTCGTGTGGCACAGGAAACTCGACCCGCGGGATGCGTAGAGGAGTGGTTCTGCAAAGAAGACAGCCTTGAGGAGCAGTATAAAAATCAGGCTGGCGCGAATCCAGAGAAACATCGCTATTGCGCGGATAATGCGTACATCCAAAACGATGTCGATGTTCCCACAGTGTTGGAAGAGGCATTTACAACCCTACCACACAAGAAATCCTTCGCGCTTTGGTTTGCTATGAATCCCTGCAGCCGGAGAAAACTTCCCGACATGGCTTTGAGCATGCAATCCGATCATTACTTTGCTCTTTATACAGTTTGGGAAGATGCGCACGACGACCCACGATGCCAGGCCTGGGTTAGGAATGTGATGAAAGGAGTGGAGAGACATTCGGTCGGTGCCTACTTGGGAGATTCAGACTTCCAGGTGCGCAAGACTAAGTTCTGGGCTGATGACAATGCTCGCCGTTTGATGGAAATTCGCCGCAAATGGGATCCCCAGGGAAGGATTTGTGGCTACCTGGATGAGGGTGACTTGTCCGGTACTCGTGGATTGGATAATACACACCAGTGGAAGATCTAACGATGAAACGATTTATGAACGAACGCATGTAACCCTATCTAGGCATGAGGAGGAATCTAAACAATGGGCCTGTACAATAGTTAGAAATAGTTAGACAAGAGTGGAAATCATAGTATCTAGTGAGACTATTTGTGAATACTGAGGTAGCCGCATCTCATTCAATTCATATCATTCAATTTTGGTAGCATTCACAATACATTGAAGCATGCGCTTGGCGGGTTTTGCGAACTATGCCCATACCTTGATGATCTTGCTCTGCAGTCAATTTCTCGGTACTCTCTTGAATTGGCAGTAAAGGCTAGCTAATCAAAGTAAAGCTCTCATTGTCCGTCTGTGTGGATTTGATCGTCGCGCGCTCCCTGCATCGCTGGACTCTGATCAAATGGAGGTACGGCAGCAAGTATAGAAGCACAAGAGTATACTGTCGCGATGCTCGGCTCATTTCCATATGCCAGGTATGTAAAGGCGATTTCCTCGTTCAATGGATCAGAGATCCACATGATGCCTGGGATGAACTGTGCGGGCCAGATCCTGTTCATGGTCTAGATTCGTATTAGTAATGTTTTGGTCTAGAAAGAAAACGTTTATAGTATCTGGAAAAGTACTCACGGTTGTGATCGATTGACCTTCGTATGACTCGGTTTCAACCAAATACGGATGCAGCTCGGTCCCGAAGTAATTGCCCTTTGTGTCTTGGAACAAGCCAGGCTCCATTTCCAAATTTCTTTCTTGTGCAAATTAAATTATCTTCCTCGTTCCATGGAGTCTTCGAGAGACGTGGAGCATCTTCCAGTATTTTTCCAAGTCTTTGTCAACGGGTATGATTTGAGGCAATTGAGCAAACGTCGGTTCAAACTCGTCACCATCACGCAGAAATCCAAGCATGTCTGTTACCGCTTGCTCCTCGGCATCTTCGTCGTGCTTCTGCCTCAGCACAGGAAGCACATGGACATCTATACCAAGCGACTTGAATACCGAGTACACAGCCAAGTCGGCCCCTTTGAGCCCTCTTGGGAGTAGCTCACGTGCTTGTGACGATGCATGGGGATATGCGTGAGAACAGTTAACACCCAGGATACCACCTGTAAAGATCAGCACCTCTTACATACGGGTTCAGGACTCGTCAATCTGCCGGTATAATACACACCTTCCTTCATGAATCCAGGTTCAGCAAGAAGACTGCTCAAGTACCCATATAGTGGGAGTGTTTTGGGATCGAGATTAACGTTACGAGGAACCGACCCACATCCGGAGTTGGTGATATAGAGATTGTATGTCAATGTAATTCGATGTCCGTCCGTAACGTCGTTGATCTCATGCTCGCAATCGCTGTAAAATGCGGCCCACTGTATTTTCGAAGCACTACGAGCACTCCAGTCAAATTCGACAGCATTCTCCTGATGGCGTACAACCAATTTCCCACCCACGAATGCGGACGGTAAGCAAACAACAAGTGACCCAATCTGATTTTTGGATTGTGGGGTATCAACATGCTTTCGAAACCGGCCATTTGGCCCTGAGTACATCTAAGAGAAGAAAGAATGATCAGCGTGAATTAAAAAAGCTCAGCAGAGAAATGCCCACATTCAGTTTGTAAAGTTCTGCTTTCAGCTTTCGAAATGGCAGCTTAATCTCCGTCCACGTGTTGAAACTTGGTACGAGAAGTTGCTCAACTTCTTCAAGTATGTTGAGGTTTGCGGGATGGAAGCTGGTCAGAAATCGTGAAGGGTCAAGCTTGCTAGCTTTGCGATAGTCGAGATCAACGACATCTTTCTCTCGTTTGCCAAAACTAGCAATGTCACAGTCCGACACTAGTCGGCTAAGTTTGTCCACATTGGAAGCATCCACGGGAAGTACTATCTTGCGCTCCCTCGGGGCATCCTTGGGTGTCCAGGAAATACGCACTGGTGGTGAGACATCGTGCGTGCCAGGGGGCAAGTTGTTACTAATGGACACTGTACCGCCACATGCAAATGTTGCAGCTGCCTTTTCGCCTGAGATGAACTGACCAAGCTGGCGGCAAGAGCTTTCAAACGCGACTTGGCTCAGTGAAGCTAGCTCCGCCATTTCGTCTTTATTTGACTGGCGAGAAAACCTGGCCACAGTGGTGTCCAGGAAACTCTTCTGAGCGCCGTGGAAGAATTCCTTTCCAAAGTCTGACTTGGTCAGGCTTCGTTGACCACCCAGGCAATTCAGCTGATCCAGAAGCTTCTCATTCACCTTCTCGTCCTCGAGAATACTGGATCCACTTGGGAGGTTTAGGTACCCAGGAAGGAGACTGTTGATGTTTCTTCCCAGCTTTTCTGCCGCATCTCGCAATTTAGCCTTCTTCTCGCCTTTGTATTCTTTGAACTCCAAGAGTCTATGGCTGGCTTCGTCTCGAACTTCGTTGATCTTAAATAAAAACACGTTTAAGCATGCATCCAGCTTGCTCTTCTGTCAATGGTCATAACAGGCATTAGTGATAATGCGGATTGAAAGAGGACAGAGAGAGGCAAGCCCTTTTGTGTATTCATCTGTAGAATCAGAACACATACCTCAATCATCGATTTTGTTATGAATTGCTTGAGATCATTCATGGACTTCTTCAAGGACCCATAATCCCCCACTTCCCAAACTTTGTAAACGATATCATGCTTTTCTTCCTCTGACTCCATTTGTAATATTGCAAGGAATTGGAACCAAGAGGGTCAATAAAAAGGTGCTGACTTGTGAGACCTGGAAGAAAATTCTTTGGGCTAGTTGATAAAATCCCCAAACCTTGTCACATCCTCGGGTGTACGCAATGAGTATACGCGATCATGACCATGAAATGACTCGCACATCAGGAATCGGTTTTTGCACTACCGAATATACGATCGCGCTCGTGGAATTTAGCATTGTAAAGTTCAGAAATACGAGACAAGGGAGAGCATACCCATCTCCATCCGAAAATATTTACGTTCGATCGCATTCAGAACCAAACCTTGGTGTTTTATAAAAGGATAACTAGCTATCTTTCCTAGCTCATTTGACAAAGTACCTTGAGCAAGTCACCCGTCACACCCATCGCTGTAACATCTCCGCCTGCACCAGCCCCTCGAATTGTCAAAGGTGTCTCACCATATCTTTTTGTGTAGAAGTTGATAATGTTATCGCTTCCCTTCAATGTAGCTATCGGATGCATAGGATCAAACATCTCCATTCCAACTTTCACATTCCTAGTGCCCATCTCGATACTTCCAACGTACCTTAAGACCTTTCCTGCCCTTTCAGCGACTGCTCTTTCACTTTCCATGCGGTCGTCAAACTCGTGCAGTTTTGAGATAAAATTCTCACTAGCATCACAATTTTGCAACTCTTGAGGAATCAAATTTTGTACGGGGAATGACGCCGGAGACTCGATCGGGAGACCAGCCAAGCGACCGAGGATAGTCAATTTTCGAGCGACATCCAGGCCATTGAGATCATCACGAGGATCTGGCTCAGTGTACCCAAGCTGTTTGGCATTTTTGACCGCCTCTGACCATTTTCCAGCTTGACCGGATGTGGGTGAAAATTGGTTGAAAAGAAAGGACATTGTTCCGCTGAAAACACCCTCGATGCGAGTGACTTCGTCTCCAGTCTGAACAAGCTCTTTCAAGGTGGAGATAATAGGCATTCCAGCCCCAACAGAAGATTCATGATAGACCATGGAGCCCCCCGTTTGGGCAGCACTGAAAATTTCTTGCCAAAGGCTGTAGCTTCCAGAGAAGGCCTTCTTGTTCGGTGTGATAATGCTTACTCCGCGTCTGAGAAACTCTGGGTAGGCCTCTGCGATAGCCCCAGAGCTAGTATTGTCCACCAAGATGATCTTGTGTGGTGAACCAGCCAAATATTCAATTGTTTCGGGAATGGAAGGTAGTGCAGATCCCTTTGCCTCCAGTGTAGACAGGGCCGTTTCGATTTCGATATCGGTGTAGTCTTGGCTATAAAGGGCCCCGTCAATTGTCGCAAGGTAGCAAAGACTGATACGAGTGGGCTTTTGGTTTTTTGCAAGCCATGCTAACTGCGAGAGAAAACATGATCCCACGCCACCAGCACCTATCACGATAGCTTGGTTAGCTCAATCGGTTCACAGAACCCTGAGTGGGATTTGGCTGGTGCCTTTACCAATAACGGCAATATATATCTGCTCCGGGGGCGCCATCGTTGACTGAGGGACTCGGAAATTTCAGTGACTTGTGCTGCTGATCTGTCAAGAACTTTAGTGACTTGATATAGCCGTGACTTTTGTCTTAGGAATACTTCGACAAATTAGGTTTGGCGTAGGTTGTAGGCTGGTAGGCACTCAGCTAATCGAACGCTTACATGTCTCCACTCAACCCTGACCTTTCTATCTAGGCGGACACGGCTGAGTGGCTGTAATCGATCAATTATGTAACACAACTTCTTGTCCACATGAGTATATCAAATGCTCATTTTTTTTTGATTTTGAAGAGCAAGTAAGTTTTTTCAGCGCATAATCGTTCGATGAAGTAATTTGATCTCCTACGGTGGAGGGGTAGCAGGTGCTTCGTAATCCATGTCAGATACAACCTAACCGGGCTCCGAACTAATGAGCGAAAGCTGATGAACTAGGAATACATAACGAGTATTGTCGTGGGTATATATTCTTCATTATAGCCCGGAGTACATATGGAGAACAAACAAGCCGTCTACTACGACTATATCAAATACTCTGCCAGGAATCTGCCCAACTTCATTAGACGAAAGATCATGACGAAGTGTGCCTTGAAGGTAATGCTGACAAGTTTGGATTTGGTAAATTGCAGTACTGATGGCCGCACAGCTTGATGATCCGTCGCTTCTCCATGAAGCATCGTTGTTGAATGGAGAATGGGTTCAGGCCAGCTCAGGCAAAACATTCGATGTTGAGGGTGAGCCTGCAATTCTCAGAAACGATGCCAATGGGCCAATCAAACTAACCTGTGGCATCCATCAAGATCCTGGATCCGGTCAATTCTTTGCTGTCTGCCCCACGAATGAGGTCGCGGATGTTGACAAATACGTCGTGTCTTCTCAGCGTGCATTTGAAACCTATCGTCATGTGAATCCAAGAGTTCGAGCCAAGATTCTCCTCAAATGGCACGACCTCATTGCGGCTGCCAGGGGTGATATAGCCAAGATAATGGTCTATGAAACCGGCAAGCCTATGGCAGAGGCATTAGGAGAGGTAGATTACGCTCTTGGCTTTGCGTGGTGGTTTTCTGGAGAGGCAGAGCGAATTCGAGGCTCTGTCGCCCAGCCGTCAGTCTCGGATCGTCGAACATTCGTCATCAAACAACCCATCGGTGTCAGTGTGGCCCTTGTTCCATGGAATTTCCCAGTTGCAATGATCATTCGCAAAGTCGCTGCCGCGCTAGCAGCCGGCTGCTCAATGGTGGTCAAGCCATCTCCTGAAACTCCTTTGAGTGTGAATGCTCTAGGCGATCTTGCCCTTCGAGCTGGACTTCCACCAGGTGTTTTCAACATCATCTCCACTGATAACAAAAACACACCATCTGTCAGTGAAAGGCTTTGCAAGCATCCGCTTGTTCGAAAGGTGACTTTTACTGGAAGCACCCGCGTGGGCAGCATCGTGGCTAGGCACTGCAGCGAAGGTCTTAAGAAAGTCACCATGGAACTGGGAGGCAACTGCCCTTTCATTGTGTTTGACGATGGCAACCTCGAGCAAGCAGTGGCTGCTCTGATGATTCTCAAGTGGCGGACTGCCGGGCAAGCATGTACACACGCCAATCGTGTCTATGTTCAGAGCGGTGTCTACGATATGTTCGCTCAAACGATGTTGGAAGCAACACAAAAGATCAAGGTTGGACATGGATCAGACCCAAGCACCACAATGGGTCCACTGACAACCAGCCGCGGGGTTGAGAAGCTCGAGCGCCATGTCGCTGATGCTGTGAAGCTTGGCGGCAAGATCCTCTGCGGTGGAAAGAAGCCGGCTGGTCTGAGTGGGTATTTCTTTGAGCCTACCATCATTTCTGGTATGACTTCCGAAATGCTCAGTGCTAGGGAAGAAATCTTTGGGCCTCTCTTGGGTCTGTATAAGTTCGATACAGAAGAGGAGGCTGTGAAAATGGCGAATGATACTTCGATGGGCCTGGCCTCCTACTTCTTCACGAAAAATGTGGATCGTACTTGGAGGTTGTTGGAAAATCTCGAAGCAGGCATGATTGGGATGAACACAGGTAAGAATCTCCGTGAATCAGTTGGGCCACAGCGTGGTCATGGAGTTTTTCACAGGTCCTAATGCTTTCGAACAGGCAATTCATCTGCAGCGGAGTCTCCTTTTGGTGGAATTAAAGAGTCCGGTTATGGAAAGGAGGCTGGCAAGGACGTCGCTATTGAAGAATACTTGATTTCAAAGACGGCGACGTTGACTGTCACAAGCTTGGCCTGAGTTGAGAATTGAGATTGGGTCAGATCGGGGTACACCCCGCCTCCGGCCAAGGACCCGGGGGTGTACCTGGGTACGGTAGAATGAGGGACCGAACATATGTACAGTGCGGCTACTCAAACTGGCATCCCAATTAAACAAAATTTCGACCACCCGAGGTGCTTTCCGAAAGGCCAAGCTTGAGTTGAACCAGGCTGGCAGTTTTGTCATACTAAACCTATTCTGTGAATTCCAAATTGGAATAATCCCCAGCAAGTTAGCAAGTCAGGTCCTCATTCCCGAATGATCGCATTCCCGAGAAATTTATTCCCGAGGATTTCTAATATTTCCGCAGTCTCGGAAATACATAGAAGAATCAGGCTTCACAAACAGCCCCGTACCTAGCTTTTCAGATAAGACCATACCAAGTCGAGTTAAAATATACGGGGTCAACATTTTGCGGTTTTTGAAATTCGCCAATTGGCCGAGGGATGGTGTGTAAACACTTACCTCTCCTTCCTTGAGCTCCACTAGTCCCGCATCGATGGGTGCGCCTGGGGGATAAGCTCATGGGCTTTGATAAATTAGACGTGGCCCACGAAGCGTATCGGTTACGCAAGTCGTATTTCAATAATTGTTCCTCTGCATTTTCCAGTTCTCAATGATGGTGCACACAAAGGGAAAGCCATCAATCGATGCGGCCAAGCCGCGAAGGAATGAGGATGTTGACAAGAGGTGCGTAATTGACTGGCATACGCTTGAATCAGGCATTAAAATGTCCCTAGGAGGTTGCGTAATCGCCTAGCTCAGCGGGCATTTCGCCAAAGACAGGCGGGTCGTATGAAAGAGCTTCTTGATCGGGCGGACTCAAGCGACAAGCCTTACGACGAAGTCATTCGCTCATTACAGGAAGAGAATAGCGATTTACGGAGAAGCCTCATCGAGGTCCAAGCAAAATTGGCTCGACTGGTTGTGACAATACAGACCTTGTCAGGAACCGTCTCCAAAGCTCTGGATGATCCAGAGTTGGGAGAATCTTCTCTAAATTCAAAGGATGTGATTGACAATCCCGGATCACCGAACTGCAGAACCGATGAGTTGCTGTCGAAGGAACCGGGTAATTTGGATTTCCTGAACATGGAGAGTATAAATGATGCTTTTCAAAATAGCATGTCTCGGGCAGAGTCTACCCAACTGGCCGTCATTCCATCTCCAATGTGCGAACAAAACATCGGAGCAAATATAGCGGCCAGCTTCAACTCCCTAGCTCAACAAATTCCCAGCATATGGTCGTTTGGATATCAGATGGGCCTTGATCCATACACTGCCGCCCTTTCAAGCAGCGAAGAGTCTAGTATGACTTTGGGAAAGGCTTGGACAGAGTCAAATTCACCATTTTCCGACCATATTCACGTTCTTCAACGCCTCATGAAGAGCAAAATCGAGCATAAGATGAAGTTACCTGGACAGAACAGGGATTTGTGAGTGGCTGGCGATATGAAAACGGAAGGTTCATTCAAAGCTAATGCGACACACAGCTTCTACCAAGAGGTCCTCATGGTACTTGCCCTCTTCAATAGTATGACACGACCAGATGTCATGCGATGGTACGCGAAAACACGATTTTACCACATAGTCAACTTAACAGCCTGGCAAATCATGCCCTGCACGCGGACATTCAACGCCATACATCCGCAATACAGGCCTACTTCACTTCAACTTCAAACCGTATACCCGCAAGTCATAGACTGGATACCGTTTCCGTCGATTCGCGATCGACTCATCCAGCTACACTCGGCAAATCCCAAAATCGATCAGATTTTCTGTGATACTGTTAGTAGCTATGTGGTCGAAACCTGGATGTCGGATTTGATCGAAGGGGCTCCAATGATTAAGGCTTATGTTCGCGTTACCGACCTTGTCCCGAATATCGACTCGTCCACGACAACTAGCGCAGACATCTTTTCACTTGGTATCAGCCTGCCAGCTCCAGATGTGGCTACCCTCTTCTCGTCTTCGGAATATTGTCGTGCGGTTTTCAACTATCTCAAAATGGACCATGATGTGTCTAATTATAAACTCGATCCCGCTTTCTTTGCGAGCTATCCGGAACTATACGATCACGATGCTGATATTTCCGCTGAGGGAATTCCTCTAAGACCAGAAGTTCAAATACGATTGACTCGGCCGAAGCCTCTTGAGTCACAAACTTTCCAGACTTATCGATATTTTATTGATTTTGCCTATGACTGGCCACCGTGCGTGACAGGCTTAGCGGCATGAGCTTGGGCTAAGAGGCTGAATCGCAAGATTGGTCGATCTGTTCGTGGTCACGATGCGGTGCATGAGAGCCATGCAATATCCCTTGAATTTCAAATTATATTAATGAATAGAGCATTGATGAGCTTGAAAATTATACATTCGCCCATTTGAAGCACTTGTACAAGCAGTCTTCAGCCCTGATCTTTTCCCTTTCCCCCGCACAGTGAGACATCGCACTGGCTGCTGCCGTGCCTTGCTTGTCCGTGTCATTCTTATTGGCAGTTTGCGTAATCTGGGCAATTTTCCATCCTCGCAGAGCCAGCATACACCCAGCAGCAGCAACATACATGGATCCAGTAAACAGCTGCGTACCAAGATAACTTCCAGTCCCAGAGAAAATTTCCAACGCAATCGGTTCACTGAATGTGCACGGTATAGCGATTACCAGCCAAATGAGGTTGAGGCCACAGGGTACATTCTCCAGCCCGACAACCTCTGCCACAAGTGGTGCTATTGTGGCCCAGAAGTTTCCAGCAACGAGACCTTCGACGAGGACGAAGAAAATCAACACTCCATAGTTTTTGGTGTTCGTCCAGATAACCAGGGGCAATACACCGGCAAGGAACGTCATCGAGCCTGCCATATTGATGCGCCCAGTCCTATCGCTGAAGTACCCGATCAAGGGCCGACCTATCGCCTGTCCGATGTTGAATAGCGCACTCGCCACAGATGCTTGTGAGGAATTCAGGCCGATATGATTTGCAAAGTTGGCCAGACTGAAGATCAAAATGAAATAGCCCAACATGCTGAAGACACTGAACCCAAGCAACAGGGTATATTCCCACCTCTTGAACAGTCTGGCATCAAATGCTACTTGCTTCGATCCAGTGACGCGACTCCGGTCTTTGATTAAAAGCGTACAGCTTGTATTCACGACAAAAGCAATGCTCCCCATAATTCGATAGGTGAGTCTAAGTCCGAGATTGCGCATCATAGCCGCTGCTGCAAGAGAATACACCGCACCACCAAGACCTGCACCAGCCAGCGAGATCCCGCTTGCCAGTGATCTTTTCGTGGTAAACCACTGCGGGACAACCGCCGCAACAGGAATAAAAATGAGGCCCAACCCCATACCGAAAATAAGCCCTTGCGTCAAGAACAGATGCCATATCTCTGTAGCCCAACTCGCACATAGTAAACTTGCAGTCTCCAAGACTACGCCACACATCATCGTTGCTCGGATCCCGATTTTTCCAACTGCAAGAGTTGCCACGGGCGAGATTAGCATTAAACATGTGAGACTCAACGATCCGACCAAGGCATATTGAAGCGAAGTGGCACCTGGGAAGATGTTGTTGTTCAGGTAATGAGCTAGGAACACGGCATAGGCTGAGTTGAAGCCCCAAGAATGCGCATTGATTATTGCAGCTGCAACGGTACACACCCACCCATATCCTCCATCTGGAGGAGAGTCGTTAGGCGGATGTGTCAATAGGGAGTTGGGTTCAATTGTATCATTGTCTTGATCCTGCGTGGATTGCACGTCTTGTTCAGGCTTTTTGTGCATGGGTAATAGCGAGTGGGAATGATATCAGCAAAATTTCCCAGTACCTTTGCAATCAATACCTCTTGATCAAGATAAATTGCAGACTGGAGGAAATATGGGCTAAGACATATTCAAAGCATCGTCAAAGATTGAAATTGATTTCGGAAAATTGGCACAAGTGACAATCCTTGCGCGCTACATTGTGAGTGGGGAATAGAACCAAAAAATTTAGGTGTCCGGCCTTTGATTCTCATGGCTCGGGCCTTGAACCAAATTTTGGGAGTAAGGTTGGTGGGTCTCGGCGTTTGATGGGAGCCGCCAAAATTCGGCATTTGTTGCTTGAACATGCCAAGTGCCGAAGCTGAGCTAACTGTAAGCGGGAAGAGATTTTGATCTGTATAACACGCGTTGTGTGCGCGGATGAATCGCGTCTGACTTGGTAGTTCGTGTGTTCCCTGTAGTTCATTCATACAGTTATCGTCATCTGCCAAATCTCGGCGATCGAAAATTCGAAGATCAAGGAACAAAACGAAACGACAGCCTGAAGCCCGAGTCAAGGGGATAGTGATCATGCATGTTGATAAAAGTGTGCGATTGGGTATCTCAAATATACACAAACAGATCTACAAACTCACTCACCAAAGGGGTAGTTAAATTTGAGCAGTCCATTCAAACCGCCAACCCATCCCTCGTGAGCTTCACCACCCATGCTCCTGCGCATGACACTTGGTACACCACCTTGCCATTCATTCTCGCCATGCCTCATCTCCTCGTTCCATACTCGTGCCTCCATTCCAACGGCCATACCTTGGCCCAGATTAACACCGTCCAGACTGACTTCTAGTTCTCGACCACGATTCTTCTCACTAAGTCGCATCGTGATGGGTGTACTGAAGGGGAGAACGAGAGGCCGGAAGCTGAGACTTCTCGCACAGATGGGGGTAAGGAGGACAGAGGGGACTAGTGGATGCACGATACTCCCGCCGCTGCTGAGACTGTATGCTGTACTTCCCGTCGGGGTCGAGATGATGATTCCATCAACCACGGCCTCGGTCAGGAACCGACCGCCCACGAAGATATCCACCACGGCTAGATGAGGCTCTTTGCCTCGATGGATGAGTAGCTCGTTCATGACGTACACACCTTGGCCATTATCTGTCTTGCCCCGGACTGGTGTCGTTTCCTGGCCGTCTGCTGTAAAGAGGCCGACCTTCAAACGATTGCGCATGAGTATTGGTGCCCCACGAGTGGCACCCATGGACTGCCCTCGCACAGATGACCATCCCGTCGGACCCAACGATGACTCACTCGTCTCCAGCCCAGCTGTTTTTTCTGACGCCAGCGGATGAGTCTCGAGGACAGGTGTGCGATCTCCAGCGCCAGCGCCAGACATATACACTTCTCGAAATGCTCGTTTGAACTCGGAAAACTTCCACTCGCTCAAGAAACCGAGAGTGCCCATGCTGAATGACAAGACTGGGGGGACATTTGGACAGGTAGCGAACAAAGAGGCAGCGTGTAGTATCGTTCCATCTCCCCCCAATGTGACCGTCAGATCTACCTTGTCATGAAAGGCTGTTGGTTTGTCTTCCAAGCAGGCTGTGTAGACTGGGTAGGAGAGTGACTCGTGGACTTCGGCGGCAGTTTTGGATTCGAGGATGACGGCGATGGAGGGATATGTCGAGGTGATGTGACTGAAAAATGAAATCTGTGGTTAGATATGCCATCTGAGGTAGTAGGGGAGGATATCAAGTACTTGGCAAATTCAACTAGTGAGTCTGTTACTGCTGGTGCGCAATTCTTCCGCACCAGAAGCACATTCCGCGGTGGTGCCGGCCATTGTAGAGAAAGAAGCTCTCCTCGGTTTTCTGATCAAATTGTGACTGTTTAGCACAAGAGAACTTTCTCGGGGCGTAGATACGAACCTTGATATTTTGGAATCAGACGTTGCGATAAAGCACCGATATCGCGAATCTCCAGACGCGATGCGGAGGACGAGAAGCAGCGCCGCAAGAACTGCCCGGAGAACCGGCGAGAAGGGACGCACTGCATGATCGAGATGGTAGGCTTGGGACCTGTATGACAGCTTCCTTATTTCTCCGGTCACATATTCAGCAAACAATCAAGCCACGAGAAGACAGAGCCACTCTGTTGAGGTGCAAGTACCAAAGCGCTTTGTCGAAATACGCCGCAACTTCCTCCGCACGCGGTGACGCATCTCCGGCAGAATACTCACCGCCCATGACCTGACTCGTTTGACGACATCTTCTGTTTCTCCATGACTCTTGAAGAAGAAAGCGAATTGCGACCAGAGTACCTTAGCATTCTACCAAAAAATGGACGAAGAATGAATAGGCGGTGTCACATTATCATTCTCGATATGTGTCAGTCTTTCATCGTGGTGGCAGACTGAGAGTCGAGCATCGATACCAACATTTGACTGCCGTGCAACTACAACGCGCAAGGACGGTCACTATTATGGATTCGATGATGGTAAGGGACGCAGGTGAGACAGAAGGTAAAAATGGCGAGTTAACTTGGGAAATATACAAGGCGATGGAGATCACACGTTGATATCAAGTGAATGAGGGCAGAGAAACCCCGTGACTACAAAAGCGTGCTCTATACTTCATTATTCCAAGTTCCCAGTACGTATTGACAGCATCGATGATGTTGATTCCATGTGTTGTTTCAGTAGTCTCTGATCCCATTACGCCCGAGGTACCTGGAGCAATGATCTCCGTTGCCTGACTTGAACATTACTGATGTCTTCGATTCAAACCTGCTACCATGACTTCTTCCATGGTGACACTTTTTGGGTGTGTTTGGTTCTGAAACCGCATTCAAGCTAAACATCATATATTTGTGGTCATCTAGCAAATCTCCGTAAGGAATCATATACCGGACATACCAAACGAGATAATTAAGCATCATGCCGTTTACCCAAAGCTGAATCGTCTTTTCGTAGTTTCTTGATATAAAAGAAGAGATACTCACGGCTCACTGTGTAAACGGAATCTCTCATAGGTTTCATTCAGCTGGTATCAGGTGGCAGAACCAGGTATTAGACTCCCTCTCATGATTGACTTCAAAATCGGTATCTCATCGCTCGCGGACAAGACCACTTCCTTGCTTGGACGAGACACGTCAAGCCAACTTCCCCTGCCCCTCGCCTCGATATCCGTCTTCCTCTTCCCATCCTTCTTCTCTTTTTTCCTTCCTTTTCTCCTTCCCTTCTTCCTCTTACCATCTCCCCGTCTCCCATCCACTTCCATCACTTCCATCTCCTCACCTTGATCCTTTCCCACATTTTCCTCCAACTCCATCCACTCATCTCACCTCATCACCCTCACTAGCACTCTGAAATCTATCTTCGCTGAGTCTACCCGTCCATCTCACTTGCTCGTGTCACTGCCATCGGTATTTTTCGAACACCCTAAGAATGATGACCCGACGACGCATGGTGAGGCGGCAGCGTCCCCTCAAAAACCCGAAGCTGTCCTGGGACACGTACCAGCGGCAGGTTTTGTGCTGCCTTTATCGGTTTTTCGAGTGCAGTCATAATCAGCTTTCGGCCATCTTCTCCAAGATCTTTCGGAGTCACATTAGACAGCGTGGATATGGAAGTTCGGACGTCCCATATCGGACACTGGATACGCAGTGGACCTGGCTCAGACGGCAAAACCGCCCTGTCTGGCACCACGTTCATGTGGCCACCGAGTTTCGCACAGATGGTGAATGGAAGGATATCATCCATCTCATTCGCATGACTGCGTTTGAGCTGGGCATCCTCCTAAATGAAAAGCTCACCGACACGACCGCCATTCCGCATGGCGCCTTTGATGTCAATAAGGATCCGGGCGAGTTTCTCACTTCCGTTCTATTGAACAACCCCTCAACGCCTCAACGTCGGTTCTCTATCGATGACTCTGTCAATGCCCATGCGCATCCCTCTGTGGAGGATACTGGAGATTTTGATGTTTATTTCTCTGGACATGGTCATCCCAATTCCTCGGAACCTAGTGCTGCCTTTATCGATGGTTTTTCCTCCGATACATCTCGGTCTTCCTTTCCCTACATTCCGGAAACTCCGACTCCCGCATTCGATTGGCCGACTTTGATGAGAAGCACGAGGTTGACGGATCTTCGAGACAACAGGCTCCTCACCATACCTATCCCACAGAGACCAGTCGTGATTGACTACCCTGTAACCGATATCCAAACGAGCAATGACTCGAGTCAGGCCTCTGAGCCGTTGGTGACCGGTCATGCGAAGGTCTGCCTTTGGTGTGAGAGAGAGGGAAAAAGCCATGATGGTACACCACCCGCCGAGCCTAATCTCGATTTCTACGAAAGCCGGGAATTTGACGCCCAGTGCACCAATGAAACCAATGAAGCCTCAGTGCCAACATGCGCCAAGCTAGATATTCAACAGATTGCTTCGGTGGATGTCAACACGGAGGGATCGAATGATCTGCATAAACCAGGCGAGCTTCCAGGACTTCGTCGCGTTGAAGATTTGCCACATCTTCTCTATCGTTGGTCCAACACCAACTCCCAGGGAATCAATACGGAGAGGGTACTTGTGGCAGGCTGGTTTACAGCGGACTACCCTGACGTCGGCTCTCCAGCACTGCTGTCCCAGAGTGACTTTTTGAACGTTTTCGCGGCTCATGTCACCAGGGTCCAGGTTCCAACGCCGTTCATTTCAGCGTTTGCCCGCCCATTGGCCCCGATTCATCGCGCAGTGAGAAATAGACAGAAGGCGAAAATCTCGATCATCGATCCTCGAAAGCTGCCGAACCCAGTATTCCATGCGCAGCCCTTGGCACGGATTACCAAAACGACTGTCAAGCGGTGGAAAGGATATGGGGAGTACGCAATTTGGGGTTATGTCCCCAGCGAGGCCATTATCTGCACATTTGACATTGCCGATCTGGAGGAGATTGCCTCGCGGGATCTTGAAATACAGCAATTTCTGCAGCTTTCTCTGATCGAGGAACAAGAAACCTGTCACCGTCGTCTACGACGGGACCTGCGCAAAAACATTAATACCTGCAGCTACGACGACAATCGCTCGGTGCTCAGAAGGTTGGCCTATGGGCTCGACGTACCTGAAGAGTATCATGAATATTTCGCCATGGACATCTATGAAGCGTGGACACTGGACCTTGGTCCGACTTATCAGGACCGAGAGGACCCCGATGATCCCGAAGCTTCGCCAGAGGATCGAGAGGAACCTGAAAATCCTGAGACTTCGCCAGCGCTCATTTTTTCCGAGGAGGCTCACTGCCCCCATCAAGTGTCACAGAGGGTTATGCGATGTAACAGTGAGTCCACGACATCGTACGTACCCCCGAAAAGCGACGATGGGTCTTGTTCGGACTCGACATCGGAAGAGGAGGATGATATGTCCCAGTCCCAAGACATTCCATGTCCACGGCGGGATACGCCTAGCCCTGCGTTCTCAGTCGTTAGCGATACAGATGACTCTGTGCTGTTGAACTTCCCTCGCCCCCGGGCCCGTGAAGTCGAGATGGTGGAGGTCGCCGTGCCGCCGACTCCCCCGAGCACAAGCCGATACTTTGCTCGGTCTGCGAACGTCCACGTCAATGCCAGTTCAGCAATTCAACCACTGACCTTGAGCAGACTGAGTCTATCGAACTCATTAAACGACGATGATTTTCTTTCCGAGGGAGGTGAGTGGCCCTCGGATGGTGACACAGTTCCTGGTACCGATACACCGACTCGGTCTTTCTATTTTGGCCAGCATGCCAATGATGGAGAGAGTGGGATGCCCCCAGTCTCTCGCCACAACATTCAAGGTCAAAATCCTTTTGTTTTTACTGATGATGAAGAGGGGCAACTGTGAGCAAGCAACCTGCGTATGGCTTGATTGTCAAATATTTTGTCATTTCGCTGTGTAGCTCAATGGATTACACACAATGAAAGCTGAGTTTGACTGATGTGCATGAAAGCAAGATAAAGATAGCCTTAAAGTGCAAGTTCTCTCCGACTGCCTATTTCTTCTACAGATAAAACGGAGAGAGCTCCTGAAATGGGAATCTCTAGATAATTCTATCTCACGCCTGAAGAGTCGCCGAAGGTAAAGTGCAATTGTGCCAGGTCGCCCAAATCTATAGCTATTTAGTAGATCAAGGCTTCGTGCCTTCTCTACAACTAATCTATCATCTGCAACATTTTATCACGGGGTATACTTGAACTGATCCTAATTCAAGTACGATGAATAGCTATGTCAAGTTCCATACATTACAACCAGGAGGGCTATGGGTCAGAGAACCAGAAGCACATACTGCCTTTTTTGTTGTGTCTCTCCCTTGATCTTTAGCAAGAGTTGAAGTATGGTTGGCAACGACGAATAAGCGGATCCCATGGAGGTATTTCAACTTTTTTCGCCTGCCCTCTCTCTTTCCCTGACTTCAACCTCTCACACGATACCAGTGCTTTTCCTTGGATCCTTAAAATCTTCTACACTTGGCCTCTGGCTCACGTCTTGCCATCTCACCTCCAGCACTCGTGCTATTGCCATGTCAATCCACGCAATTCCCTTCGCAGTTTTGGAGGAGGTTATCCACCAGCATGTGCAATCGTCGAGTTTGGTCGAAAAAAGTCACCACCTCTCACAAGATGAGCTCGCCGGTCTACTAGCGTCCCCAACTATTTGGCCCAGGTCACCAGTCTTTTCACCAGAGTCTAACTCCCATCAAGGCTACCCACTGAGTCAGGCTACCTCCGCTGAACTCTCGGTTCTCATATGTTCTAACATCAAAGTAGTGACAATCAACGGCAAACGGTATCCCAGTCACCAAGTGATTTATCCAGCCTTCCATCGTGACCTCACGCCCGGGCTAGTCATCAGCCACACGGTTTGCTTAGGAAAGCGCTTTGAACAGTGAGTACACCGATTCTTGAGATCATATTAGAGCTAACCACAACATTGTCCACCCCGACACCTGGTCAGGAACCGAGGCATACAAGAAAGTCCCGATCAACGTGTTTCGACTTTATGAAGGACATAATCCTTGATCGGAAAATCGGATTACTGCGGCCAGGATGGACGGTTGAGGAGCTTTCCGGCTTTATCACGGAAATGAACTTTGGCTGTCAGCACCGCCATGGGGAGCTCCCGTGTGACTGCTATCCTGCCCTGTGTCTCGATTCTATGTGAGCGATACAGCCTATAGCAGCATTTTAGGCAGCTTGCACCTCGCTCCGGGGATCTTTCAAAGATTTTGCTTCGCTCCATTTAGTTAGTGCCCAATGTGAATAAGTAAACTGGGATATGGTCACTGCTTTCTCTCCTGCTCTCTGATGTTCCAGTCCCCAGCTGCACCTTCACACTACGATTACCGCTATCACCATTTTGCTTCTGCAATATCACCTTTAAAGACTCGTAGTATTTGATTTAATTTTCGCCCAACTTCTGGCTACTTTGACATCCTATTAGTCATTTGCCATGTCAAATGATTACTGGAACGTATCGGATAATTATCTCTAGTATTATGTACAACATGAGACTCTGCATATGGTTATTAGGCTCTTTAAAATATTTCCTTTCAGTCACTTCTGTTCTCCTTCCTAGGCGTCATCTTCCATAAAGTTAGTTAACGTAATTCCCGCCCGTCCCGAACACCCGCCCGTTCCGAACACCCTTTTCAAAATCGCGTCCCTCTACCCATGTACCTAATTCAACCACCTACCATGACACCAATACGCGCTGAATCTAGGCAGAAACTAGCCAATCAAGAGGGCAAGATCGTATTAGCCCTTAGCGATCTTCAAAATGGCCGAATCAAATCTCTACGCGCAGCAGCGAAGCTATACGAAATTCCGCTTACTACCCTACACGACCGCGTACACGGCCAATCATCTCGCGTTGATTCTCGCCTATTAGGCCATAAACTGACCTAATTGGAAGAGGATTCGCTTGTTGAATGGATAATCTCTATGGATTCACGTGGAGCAGCACTAAGGCCCTCTATAGTGCGAGATATGGCTAATATCCTACTGGCTGCGCGTGGTAACTAGCTACTAACTACTGTTGGTAAGAATTGGCTATCTACCTTTATTAACCGCCGCCCTGAGCTTCGTACACGCTTCTCGCGAAGATATGATTACTAAAGAGCCCTAAATGAAGACCCGAAATCAATTCGATAGTGGTTTGCGACTGTACAAAGTGTGATTGACGAGAACGGTATATAACTAGAGGATATCTATAACTTTAATGAGATAGGCTTTGTAATAGGCCTTATATCTTCGCAGAAAGTAGCTACACGGGCTGAATACTACGGTCGGAGATCTCTTCTATAACTAGGAAATCGCGAATGGGTTACTACGATCGAAGTAATCTGCGTAGATGGCTATTCACTACCGCTATGTATAGTCTTTAAAGGCAAAGTGGCTATTGTAGGATGGTTTAACGAAAACCTACCGAAAGACTAGCGAATCGAGGTCTTAAAGAATAGCTAGACTACCGATGAGATTGGTCTACGCTGGCTAGAAAAGCACTTTATCCTATATACGAATTCGCGCGTATAAGGTCGATTTCGGCTATTAATTCTTGACGGCTATGGTAGCTATCTTACGCCCTAATTCGACTGAATCTGTGCAGAAAACGATATTATACTACTTTATATGCCTGCGTATTTATCGTATCTACTATAGCTACTAGATGTTGGGTGTTTTGTAGTGGTTAAGCGCGCGTACGGTCGGTTCGTTAGCGATCTTGCGCGTAGAGGATATAACTATATCGACAAGCATGATTTCTTAGTGGATTACTAGAACGCGCGCCTAGAAGCGTTCTAATTAACTAATCCTACTATTAAAAATAGCTTCGTAGCTAGTGGTCTAGTACTATTAGATGCTGAGAGAGTGCTTAACAAGCTTAATATCTCTCTAGGAACTCCAACACCACTAAGCAGCCGGCTAAGCAGCAGATCTAGCCAATTTACACTATAAACGCCTAGAACGGCCGCTTAGCTATTCAAGCAAGCTTCTATGTTAAAAGATCTACTAAAGCGGCGGTCAAATAGCCCTCCGAGCCTATCAAAAGAGATGTTAGACTAGATAATCAAGGGGTGCGCTCTAGCGCTACACGGCGGTGCTTTACTAGCAGAGGATGTCACGAATCTACGCATGGCGAATGAGAAGATGGTCAAAAAGCGTAATCGGTTAACTAGAAGGATACCCTGCGTAGAGGGTTTAACCATTGAAGAGGCTATACAGCTAGCTGAGCAGCTAAACGAGCCAGAGGAAGACGATAGGGTAGATTCGCATGCAGAGGTCGAATTACCTAGTCAGCCAACTAGGCCAGCAGCTAGGGCTCCGCCTAGGTGTAGTGGGTGCAGGGAGATTGGTCACAGGATCAATGTATGTAAAAATCGCTATATCTAGTTAAATTGATGGGAGTTGGTTGAGATAATCGATTTTGAAGTATTCTAATGGGGGTAGGTGTTCGGAACGGGCGGGTGTTCGGGACGGGCGGGAATTACGTTACCAAATCGGGAAGGAGGGTGATTAAGCAGATCACCGGTTCCACCCTGTTTGTTCAGTTTGCAGCCGATGATCATCACCAACTTTCCCCGTCGCTCCTCCCTCAACGACTCGACAAAACCGGATCTACTTCTTACGAAACACGGCAATCACGATTAAGTTCAGTCATTATTCGAATTCCCTCTGATCCCCAGTCTACATATCACCCATCATGTCTCGCGCCGGAATGTGGGCCAAAGCAATCGGAGGGTAAGTGCTGCAACTCCGCTCGCCAGAGTCAACCCAGCTAACAACATCGCTTTCTCCAGTGGCGTCCTCTTCTGCGTTGGTGGTCCAGCTCTTGTCCAATACCTCCGCCCCTCAGACGAAGAGCTCGTCAAGCGGTACAACCCAGACCTGCAGAAGCGCAGCGCCGAGCAAGGAGATCGCAAGGCCCAGGAATTCGACGATTATGTCCAGAAGCTGAAGGAGTGGTCGAAATCGGATAAGTCTAGTATGTTGCAAGTTGGACTTGGAACATAATTTGGGAGTGTATGGCTAATGCAGGGTCTTTTGTCGTTTCAGTTTGGTACGCCGCGCAAGAAGAGCAGGACCGGAAGCGCGCAGAGCTCGAGGCGCAGCGGGCTCGGGCGAAGGAGGAATCCAGGATACAACGCGAGGAGATGCGGAAGGAGCTGCTAGGTGAGAAATGAACTTCTTGAAGGCTTCCACGACATTGTTCGCCATTTTTTGAAACCTATTACGCCTTTTCCCGTACCTATTCACCACACCGGTTGGCTTCGTGGTCGCCAGTTTGATCAGTGTGTTTCACCATCCCCGCTCTGGATCGCCTGGAGCTTTTACTCCGGCATTTTCTGTCCAATTATCTACTTGGTGCCATGGAGGAGGATGCTGTATGATTATAAAAGCGTGTACGATATGATACCAGCTGGGGGGGAATCGCTTGGTATTGATCTGCGATGCCAATTTGTGTATTATTTATTGACGAGCGTCTCCATTACTGAATATGATCTCACAAATACCACTCTTCTTGAAAATATGTTATATTTTGGTTGAACATATACAAAGTCTTCTTTCCCCAGCTTGATTCACTCAGGCTCCTGATGCTGCCATTTCTCCCGCAGAGCCTTGACATCCACACCACAGGCCTCGGCCTTCTTCACAATAGCTCTGGCTTTATGCGCAACGGGTACATCAATCATCTTACCATCCAACGTCCACGCACCTCTCCCCGCCGCAGCAGCCTTGTCATCAGCAATAACAACACGCATCGCCCAGGTAGTCTCTGCCGGATCCGGACCAAAGATCTCATTCGCCGTCTTCACCTGCGAGGGATGAATACACTGCTTCCCGTTAAATCCCAGTCGGCGTCCATCGCGACACTCCTCCTCCAAAGCCGCCGGTGGAGACCCATCAGCCTTATCAGACTTATACGCCGTGCAAACCAAATCAATCGTAGACGGGAGGTTCGCAGCACGCGCAGCGGTCGCGATTGCCGAGCGTGCGAAAAGGAATTCTGTCAAGGAGGGTGTGCGCGTGATGCTGAGATCTAGAGCGAAGTCTTCGGCCGCAAAGATCAATCCTTGGAGGAGGGGTGAGGCGGCGCAGATCTCGGAGAGATTTGTTAAGGACTTGGCGGACTCGATGAGGGCGAGGAGGGAAATCGGAGGCCTGTTTTCCCGGGGCGGCAGCTGTGATAAAGTGTGACTGACGACGTCGGTGACGAATGTCAGGTCCGAGGCGGAATTGACCTTGGGGATGACGATGGTGGTCAGGTTGGGTGATTGTAGCTGCATTGGTTATTGACGAGGTTAGCTATACATCTTTCACCTTTTTGTGTTTGTATGGTGGGTGTGAATCTACTGACCACCTCCGTCAAATCCCCCAGCGCCAACCCGCTATCCACCGAGTTGATGCGCACCGCGCGCTCGCGAATATTCTCTGGCGTAGGCTGATCGATGGCTCTCCGCACCAGCGACCGGGCCTCCGCCTTCATGTGCGGCGTGACGCTATCCTCAAGATCATAGGTAAGGCAATCCGCCACTAGCAAGCGGGATTTGTCAAGGAATCGCTGTGACGAGCCGGGAACTGTGCATGGTTAGCATCACTGAGCAACCGAGGAGAGCTCCCTCCGCATGGTACAAAATGCGGGGAAAGACGCGGTTTGCGGGTGGTTGCGTTTTGCTTACCGTATAGCAAGGACCGGCGGAGGGTGTTGCGGGCTGCCATGGTGAGATCTGTGAAATGATTTCGAGGCAGCTGTCAGATAATCAAGACGAGCTCGTGACTGGGAGCGTGGCGAGTAATGATAATTGTGTTGCGAGGACGTGAGGAGAAGCTTAGCTGGTAGCCGAGCTCTCGGGATGTTCACTGTGACTCGCGGGCTCTGCTTTTACCCGCACCACCAAGAAGTATACCAGCGACAACTAACAATCCACTGAAGCTACAGGCAATCTCTGAACAAGATATATGAAAAACGAAATGTTCTTGGTTTATTCCCTTCTTCCAGATAGCTCTCACTAAATATCCAAGTCAATTGGATTCTAATTTTCGGGTACTCATCGCCTGCAAGTCGCCTTTATGCAGCCGCCCGAAATTCCCCACGCTCGGCGTTGGCTTCTCCACGCCGATCTAACTGGGAACAAACTACAACAATCCAACCTAGAAACCTACAAGGTCGGTAACATTCGCCGAGTCTAGATATTAGGTGTCTATAATGGACACATTTTTTATCAAGGGTGTTATCCATGTAACATCTTACGACTTCCAACCTATGTCCATCCAGCTCCGACCCCTAACATCCTCCAGCTGCTGAATATATCTTGATGGAAACTTCAAAGAAATCGAAGCCATTTTTAGGGTAGTAACCTTGGTTGATTCAACGCCCCAATCTACCTGAGAGTGAAGGTTGTCATTAGATCGGTATACATTGTTTTTCTATGCCATGAATCATTCTCATCATTAGAACAAGATTTCATTTCATCAAACACTATTCTATCAAATTTGGACTTCATCCGTCCACATCACTCAATCCTTTGAGCACTGGACACATCAGGTACACCCCGACCTTCAGTAATCTTAGCATCAATAATCTCGTCAATGGGAATCTCACCCAGACGAGACACAACATGGTTCAAAGTCGGCAACGCATCCCACCCAAGAGCATTAATCTCAATCTTAGCATTCTTCGTCCGACGAAGGCGCGTCACCTTGGACGGAACAACCTTGGATTCCTGCGCATGAGGAACAAAGACCGGATACTCGGCCTCAGCTTCACCCTTAGTGGCGCGACCAACCTTGGGAATATACCGATAAACCAAAATTCCCTCATCATCTTCACCACCAATCGTACCCTTATCCGCCGCTGGATCCTCGTCTTCCAAATCCTCCAACTCAAAGTGTCCCCACACAGCACCCTGCCAGCTTGTCTGGTACCGGTACGAGTCATTGCGCTCGTGAATGTCAATAGCAGTGTAGAGCTTCGGCATACCGAGTTCCTCCCGACCGGAGACGATCGGGTCGGCCAGACTCTCGAACAGAATAGGCATGTAAGTACCCTTGATCACTTCGCCATTTTCCTTCTTATACTGCACGCCGTGGATGTACAGGCCGATATGGCGGTAACCGCCGCCGCCTAGCCAGTCCATGCCGTTTAGGGTGGTTTGGGAGAAACTGGCGCGGGCTACGCTGCCGGGGCCAATGAAGCTGTAGCGGTCTGAGGGGAAGAGGTTCTTCAGGAGTGTGCGGCTGGTCTTGAACTTGATGGAGGCTGTCTGGAAGGTGGATTCAAGGGATTTGAGGGCACGGTCGTTACCCATGAAATCTTGTCGAGGGCCGGGCATGGGTCCGAAGACGATGGGTTGGCGCCAGTACATGTGAGGGTTTTGGGACCACTGGTGTTTGCGGAGGACTTGGGCGGAGTGGTCAAATTCGTCGTGGCCGTAGATGTACACGACCATACCGAATGCTATAGGTGGATGTTAGTACTTCATATCTACTACGAAGGTGAATGTTTCAGTGGTTTTCAGCAGACATACCCTTCTCGGGAGCGATGAGCTGCGCAGACTCGCGAGTCATCTCTTGAATAGTGGTGGCACGTCCATGACGGGCCTTCTCATAGAGCTTCAATCTCTCCGGGACCTCAGCGGCCGAGATACCTCGCGGCAGCATGACGGACAAGGAAACTGCATCTTCAATAGCCATAGCACCACCAGAGGCACGATACGGCAGGAAAGGGTGAACGGCATCACCCAACACAGCCATACGGTCATTCACCCAGGTGGGCAGAGTAGGCATATCAAGAAGCGGCCACAGCTTCAGAGTCTGCGGGTCAGCCTTCGCGAGGAGCTTTCGCACCTGAGGGTTGAAATCCTTGAAAACCTCAAGCAGGGTTTCCTTCCCAATCTGCTGGTTGTAGGAATCACCACCGGCATCAATCGTCGTCATTGAATCCGGGTGAATGCAGACAAAATTCAGCAGCTCATTGTTCGAACAAGGATAGATGACCACGCGACGGTCGGAAGAGTCCCACATATCAACGGCACCGAAGTCATTAGCGATGCTGTTGGTCTCGGGATCATCGAGGGCCTGTTGACGGGAAATCAGGAAGCGGAAAGCGTTCTTGCCCGAGGGGGCGGGCTTGATGTCCTGCGTGAGCTTGGTGCGAGTGAGAGAGTGCACGCCATCGGCACCGATCAGGACATCACCCTTGATCACATCGCCGTTCTCCAAAGTCACGGTCGCGTTTTGCGGGTCAACGTCGACAACTTTGCTGGCAGTGTGTAGAACGGCAGGCTCTCCCTTGCCCGGTGCTTGAGCGGCAGTCTTGAGTCCTTCGTGGAAGTGGGCGCGGTGAACGAGCAGCCAGCTCTAGTAATGTAAGTCAGCTAGTAGTCTCAGATTGAAGCGTAAATAGCATTACTTACGTGTCGCCACATGCCCGCATGTTGCTTTACTTGAGTGATGTGAACTGGTTCTCCGGATGGGGTATACTCTCGCAGCTATACACATTGTTAGTTCAAGCATTTTCACAGTGATCATCACAATGGAATGGGATTACCAATTCACACTCGACAGCGCCAAACTTGGTCGCATCGATTCCCAGTCTTTGCAGAACTCCGTTGGCATTTGGAGACAAATGAATAGCAGCGCCGATTTCGTTGGCGAATCGCGATCGCTCGAATAGCTGGATGATGGTCAGCACGCATAATCCCATCTATGTCTGCCGATATTCATGCAACGAAGCAGTTCTCAAACTCACCTCAACACGATGACCCTGCTGGCGCAAAGCAATAGCCGCGGTCAAGCCACCGATGCCCGCACCGACGATCAAGACACGAAGGCCGGTGTCATTGTTGAGTTCTTTGATCGCCATCTTGCAAAACTTCACTGTGGTATACCAACTGAGTACCAGAAATCAAGGTCCCGCATTCTCCGCGCGTCCGGGATAAATAGTTAAGTATTACCATAATCTAGTCATGTTCTCTGTTAGGCCCCTCCCCTTGCGTCCCTCGTTCGGGTGCCGACTAAGGTTGGGGCCGTGTTGGTCACTCAGTTGCAGAGGCCCTCGGATGTCCATTTCGGCTCCACCTCGGAGAGCCACGCGCTGCCGCGCGGGCGGGGGAAACGAATGTATATGAATTGTTGATGCTGCTAGCCATGGCATGATCGGTGATACCAAGCTTTCTCTTTTTGTTTTGATCTTTTTTTTTTTTACTTCATTTTTGAAGGGATCTTCAAAATGCCCAACGAAATCAAAGATATCACCACCCGGGATGAGACATCCTTCCCCTACATCTTCGAACAGAATGTGTCCATCTCTCTAAAGGACCAATCTGGTGTCGTGCGATGCAACGTCTATCGCCCTAAGGGTTCGGACAAAGTTCCGGTCCTGGTGACCTACGGACCTTACGGCAAGGATATTCCTTACAAGGACTTCCACCCTAAGAGCTTCAGCGAGGTCAACCCTGAGCAAAAGTCTGAGCACTCTGCTTGGGAGACACCTGATCCCAAGTACTGGACCACCCAGGGATATGCCGTGGTGCGCGCTGATGAGCGCGGCACTGGCCAGTCAGTCGGCAAGCTTGATACCATGTCGCGTGGCACCAGCGAAGCTTTCTTCGATGTGGTCGAGTGGGCGGCTGAGCAGCCCTGGTCGTCGGGCAAGGTTGGCTTGCTGGGAATCAGTTACTTCGCTGGCAGTCAATGGCGTGTCGCTGCTCGGCAGCCAAAGGGTCTGGCCTGTATGATTCCCTGGGAGGGCATGTCTGATTACTACAGAGATCGATGCCGACATGGTGGAATTCTGTCCAATGCCTTCATCAAGTTCTGGTGGAACCGCCAGGTGGTGAGCAACCAGTACGGTCTGGGCGGTCGTGCGGCTCGCAATTGGGGACCTGATTCCATTGAGGGAGACTTGCCAGAGGAGGAGTTGGTACAGAACCGTCAGGATCAGACCATCGACAACGAGGAGAACAAGTTCCGCGACGATCTCTACTACGCCTCCAAGGAGTACAGTCTCTCCGATATTCAGGTCCCTCTTCTCTCTGTGGCCAACTGGGGTGGTATTCTTCTTCACCTTCGTGGAAACGTTGAAGGATGGACTCACGCTGGTTCCGAGCTCAAGTACCTCCGCTTTATCACTGGTCGTCACGATCTGCCCTTCTACTACTCCCAGGAGGTTGAGCTCCAACGCAGCTTCTTGGATGCCTTCTTGAAGGGCGAGGATCGCGAGGGCTGGTCTACTGGAAAGGCCCCCAAGGTCAATATCATGTTGCGCAAGGGTGATGTTGGCTTCGACAATGCCGAAGCCGAGGCGCAATTCCCCCGTCGTATCGAGCACGAGTGGCCTATTGCTCGCACTCAATACACCAAGTACTACTTGACATCCGAGCGCGAGCTGATCACACACGCTCCCATTGAGCGCCGGACCAAGATCTCCTACCAGGCTCTAGGTACCATGGAGAACCCACAACTGGTGCAATTCGTCACTCCAGCATTTGAGAAGGAGACGGAGATTACTGGACACATTGTCGCGCACTTGAATGTTTCTATGAGTGCCAACCCCGGTGCTCCCACCCCCCAGGACCTGGATCTCTTCCTCACTCTCCGCTATATCTCCCCCGAAGGCAAGGAAGTCTTCTACACCGGTACCGCCGGTGACCCCGTCCCCCTGTGCAAGGGTTGGCTGCGTGTCAGCATGCGCAAGGTCGATGAGCAGAACTCTCGCAACCGACCTTGGCTGCCCCACCGTAACTACTACTCTACGGATGTGCAGCCTGTTCTTCCTGGCGAAGTCTATCCAGTGGATATCGAGATTTGGCCCACCAACGTGGTGGTCGAGAAGGGTGGAAAGATCATTCTGGAGGTTGCCAGTGGTGATACCCAGGGATCCGGAATCTTCCAACATAACTCTCCTATTGACCGGTAAGTTTCTTTCATTCATGTTAGGTGATGCGTAAGTGCTAATAAAGATTATAGATCCGTGGAACGCTTCCAGGGCCAGAACCACATTCACTTTGGTCTCGGTGACAACTACGTGACTCTGCCGATTATTCCTTGAAATCTCGGCCACTGGGTAGAAATGATTACTGTAAATGAATGATATATAGACTCAATGAAGATATTTTGCACACTTAAATTCATCACTGCACAGTTAACGCTAGATTTAAATAAAGTCGTAAATGATCAGCCACCCAATAGCCCGATTCTGAGTTCTCCTACAACGGAAACGGAGCCGACTCCCTCCTGTTCCTACCATGCACCACCAACATGGCTTGCATAAAGTGGCAGATGTCAACCAACAAAACCACCAAATAGACCCTATCCTGCATGTCACTAGTTCCCGATCCAACAGCCGAACTCCCTCAAGTCATTAACTCCGAATGTCCGAAGTCCGCACGGTCATTACCCCACAGCCGATGTGGTCGAAGGTGGTCCCGAGACGGAAGTCCCCGCACGAAGATATAGATCAAATACAAGCAAGAACTAGTACCTCTCACGCAACCACGAATTTCATCCATCTCTAATATTCTTTTCTCTTACTTGTCTTCAACTTTCAAGTCGCACCAGCCCATCATGGCCGCAAATACACCCAAGAACCTCCGTCCCCTAAACCGGTACATCACCACCCACAATGCCGACGGAAAAGCCATCTTCTCCAACACTCTCTCCGAGGAAATGCCCCTCCAACACATCCCAGACGGCGCAGACTTCAGTCTCGCCTATACCTCCGACCACTTCCCCGCCCAGCTGAACAACGACGCCGATATCAACGAGTACGCTGGCTACCTCGCCTCTCCCCCGGGTATCACAATCTCCGGCGGCAACGTCTGCCGCATTGTCGATGTTCAGCCCGGTTCTTTGAGCCCCATGCACCGTACCGTGTCACTAGATTACGGCGTCGTGCTGGAGGGTGAGGTGGAGCTCGTTTTGGATTCGGGGGAGACGAGAGTGCTCAAGCGTGGTGATGTTGCTATCCAGCGTGGTACTAATCATGCTTGGCGTAATGTTACTCCCGATGTTATTGATCCTGTGACGGGAGTGGCTACGCCGCAGTGGGCGCGTATGTTGTATGTTCTTTCTCCATCTCAACCGATTGAGATTGGGGGGAAGGGACTTGGGGAGGTTGTGGATGGTATTGGTGTTCGCGCTAGCACTTAGATGCGGAATATGGATATAGATAGTCGTACAGCTTTATAAAATCAAATCTCAAAGACATGTTTCACGGCAAAAACTATGTAGGATGACCCTTCCGAATTCCAATAATGGCGGTGCCTTGACATTAAATATCGTACTACGGATGTATAGAAGGACAGACCAAGGTTTGCTTTGAGCGGATTCTCTAGTGCTAACTCCTCGGACAAATAAAACGCCACGCGCAACCAAAGCAAAAAGATTTGAATAGATACACACATAGAACAATTACATCTAAATACGCAACTTCACGTACGTCCAGGTATAGTATCCCAGCGTCGACACCGTTGCCACAAGTGATATCAGCGTGAGACTAACACCAGTAATGATTCCTTGCTCGAAGAATCCAATCTTGAACCCAGGCCGCTGCTTGGTCGAAGGGAGAGGCGCGATCGCCTCACGCCAGAGTGCATCAGACTTGACAGGGTTCTTGTTTTCGAGAATTGTATGTGTAGCGTAAGCGGTGCCGGCGGGGTTGATGAGTTGGGGACGAGGCTTCTGGAATGAAGAGGTTGCGTAGCGGGTTTGGGGGTTGTAGGGTGTGTTTCGGGGGAGGGCGGGACCGACTGGAGATTGGGTTAGAAAAGACGGATGAAAAGGGTGATAAGCTTTGGAGAATTGGGAAAAGGGTAGAAAAAAGATGGAAGCAAAGAAAAAGACGTTCATCACGTACTCAGCATGTGGCTGGGGACATGGTTCACCCAGGAGATGTCAGCGTCGATGAATTGGGTGAGATACTTGGCTGAAGCAGGCGCGGCGAATGCATAGACTGCCGCGAGACTCTCGTTGCTATTTCTGTTAGGTCGAAGCTTTGATACAAGGAGGATCAAAAAACATACAAGTTGATGTCAATAGCATCGTCCAAGCTGGTAACAGGATGCACCAGCAAGACCTTCTCATCGATCTTCTTCTTCAACAGAGGCGAGTTTCTTGGTAAGTTAGCATAAGACCAAAGCTATCAATGAAGAGAAGCTACAACTTACCGATCCTGTACCTCAACCACTCCCCAGTTACTACCCGACACCAAAACACGAGCAGATTTGTCCTTGTGAATCGAGTCGAGCACACCAGGTCGTCGCGGCGAAGTGGAAACCTGTCTAGCCTCACCATTCTCTCCAGCGAGGTATTTCGAGGCATGCTGAATAACAGCCTCGACAAATGGCTTGATCACAAACTCATTCACCAGCACAACATCAGGACAGTATGGTGACCGTCCACCCAGCGCGAAACGAGCAGCGACCAGAGACTCGGCAGCTTCAGCAACCTTGCCGGTGCGATCGACGATCGCAACGCTTCGTGAAGTGGCGGGTGAAATCAGTCCGTTGGATCCATCTGCACCGGTCTGTACCACCACCAAAGCCTTGCTAAGGAGTGAGGTGTCGGGTCGTTGGCTTGTGATGGCAAATGTATCGTGATCCAGGGCTTCGGGAAGGATCTGACGCAGGAGCGCAGGCAAGGCCATGGTAGTTTGGGGGAGCTTTTGAATTTCACCGTGAGCTTCTATACATTTCTTCTGTCGTAAGGAATTATGCATACCTCCAAAACGATACAATTTCCAGCCGCCAAAGCTGCCGTCAAAGCAGAAATGACCGAGAAGAAGAGGGTATGTGTAGACGGTACGATATACACAATACCAGCACCCTCCACGTTGTCTGCATTATCCTTTCCTTGCGCAATGCGATACTCAACCTCCAAGTCTTTCTTCAAGCTCAAGGATGTATAATGCGTTCGCAGTTCTTGCAGCGCGAGGACCACCTCGGCGCGGATCTCCTGCTGGGTATGTCCCGAGTCTGCGCGAATCGCATCTTGAATCTCAGCAACATGCTCAACAAGCACCGCCTGCAGGCGATGGAACTGTGTTTGACGGTACCGCGTGTTCTGAGTGCGGCCATCGATATTCGCGGCGAGGATGCGGGACAAATCCATGATGAGCGGCAAGTATAGTGTATAGGAGAACAGAACAGAAAAAAAAGGGAATCAGAGAATCATCCAGACCCCTTGAAGAAGAAGTATGCGCGCCCACTTTCTCACAGCCTCAGCCAGCAACAACTTTGTGCTCGGAGCTATCATTAATTGCCAGCTCCGAGGCTTCCAAGTCCATCGGGATGTGGGGGAGAATGCGGGCGCCCGTTGACTTCTCCCCCAGTTTGGCCGGTGTCTGGTCATTCCCCCCCCCCCATTATTCCCCCCATTAGAAACTTCATATTAGCTGAGCTGGGCTAAATGATCCGCTTAGTTATCTCCGAGCGGATATGAGGGTGATCGAGTCACTTGGTGGGTGTGTGTCGATGTTCATCAAGACTTTCTCCAGAATCCTCACCCGCGCCATCATGTCTATGACTGCTACTTCCACCACGACGCGCTCGTTGTCCGTCCTCGCCGATTATGAGGTCCATCATAGCGGCTCTGAGCAGAGTACCGGCTCTGCTGTGCCGGTGAATTCGGACCAGCCGGCTGATTGGCCTACTCATCATCGTCGTATGCCGACGTATCGTGCTGCCAATTCACGACTTGACCTGGGGGAACGGCCCGCCGGTAATGGTCACCCTGCAGAGTATGCTTTCATTCAGATCATGTTGCATGGTGTATGGTTAAACGCGGTATGTCAAGAAAAAGAGTCAAGGGGGAGGTGCTTGACAGAATGAACTAACATTTGGCAGTCTGTTGCCCGACTGTGGCGGTTTACTGGCGGAAGAATCAACGACAAGATCTTCCATTACGAGGTTGGCGGGGAGTGGTAGATGCATGGGCTTGGATGGGTTGTTTTACTTGCTGTATTTTCGGAATTATTGTTCACTTTCGCATCGCTTCAATTGATTTCTTGTCCGATCAGTCACAATGCGACATCTTAGAACCCACACGAGGGCTGGCTCTTCTCATCACTGCTCCCTGTTTCGTAGACCATGTTGGTAGACTCAAGTCATGGCCAAGAAGAAGCATTCACAGCTGTATCCTGCGAAACTTCCGCAGCTTCAACATTCCAATCCGTGCAAGTATCAGCGTCCCCATCACACATCCCGCCACGAGCGACGGAAACGCATAAGGACTATCCTCCAAATAATTGATAACATTCATACCATACAACCCCGCAATAAACGTCGACACCGCAAACCCCAGCATACAAATCTCGAGTTGCGCCTCAAAGACCATAATCTGATTGCGTCGCACATCGAGAACAGACAGGATGGCATCTTGTGTGTGATGAACTTCACTCAGCAAAGCCCCCGCAGACTCAACAATTGCGTCATGACTTTTATAATACGCCTCAAGCAGGTATTCGACTTCTTGGTGGTCTTCGATGGCATGGGGCCTGCCTGCCTGTTGGTCGGTGAGGTACATTTCGGCGAGATCCTCGTCATTGCTAAGCAATTCTTGCAGAGCGGTACGCATCTGTCGAGCGCGTTGCTCGATATGGACGAGTTTCTTCCCATTCTCCAGTAATGTGCGCGGTCCAGTTGAAGCAATATCTTCGCTTTGTAGATCCTCGAGGCTATACTCGATCTCCTTACGGATGAGTGAGTGTTCTGCCTCTAGGTGCGCAGTCACAGATGCCAAGGCTGCCTCGAAAACGCGAAGCTCATAAGGAAGTGAGACGGGGAAGCATGATCCATGATTGCAGCGTAATTTACTCTGCAGATCGGTCACGAAGATCTCTTCGAGGAAGGCGTGGGGGTCGTTGTCCTTGGAACCACCTCGGATCAGGAGTACTCGGTTCGATTGAACCAAAAGTCTCAAAGAGAAAAGACTGATGAAGATTGTCGAGGGCCGAATGACAAAATGGGGAATCCCTTCTGAGATCGCATCCGCAGTGCGTAGGTCGCGGCCATCAACCCCGTACTGGCGGGCGATATCTGCCTTGGTCAGGCGAGTCTCGGGCATCTCGATAGCCCCGTTGGCGTCGAAGAGAGTGCAAATCAACTCGGTGGTTCCATTCATGCGACCGTGGGACAGTTTGAGGGAGAGATTCATTATCTCTTGTGGCGTGGGCTTCGTCTGAACGAATCGGCTTTGTTGGTTGATATTGAGTGCTTTCCTCGGGATCCCCGGACTTCTCACTCTAGTCGTGAACGAGATCATCCGTTTGAAGAATCCATTGTAGATCTGTAGGGCGTGTGACTGATGATACCGAGAGAGGCCTTGTTCCAATCGAATGCCTTGTGGGCGGCATTCTTTGAACAGGTATGATAACGTGTTTGAGATCGAGGGTCGCATGATGGAGAATTTATCAATGAAGGGTGTGGGTGTTAGCTGGACATTCGTTCGTCGCTGCAATTGCCTGTCACCTCCAGAAATCCCAGGGCCAATCGAATATAACTTGTCCGAGTGTTGACACTGTTAACCTGCTGGTCCCTGAATCGTCGTCATCACGATCGGCACGGGCCACGCCATCACCACATGAGCATCCCGGTTGGTCGATCTCAATTCCCCACCATCTCCTCCACACAGGTGTGTTTGCGGTTCAAATGAATCAAAAGAAACATGGCCTCCAGCTCATGTGATATCAGCGATACATTGAGCCATTTAATCATTGTTTGTTGTCACGCGATCTATATCGGGGGTCCAGCACGTGGGGCGAAGGAGAAGGAATGGTAAGCTCCAGTTCACGATCATTGGTCGAAGTTAGTATGGACTACGATGTTAATTGAACTTGATTCTCACCAACAGGTTGATTGAACATTTCCAGAAGGGAGAGACGCCAACTTTCATCAACCATGCTAAGGCTGGACTACGAGCGCTGGCAGGCGATCCCCAAGGACTGCTGGTCTACTCAGGGTAAGTGGCCCTACAAATAGATCGACGATAGCACAGACTCGGCTCATCTCTTCTATACAGTGGTCCAACCAAAAAGCCTCGAACAGATCTCAGCGAAGGCCAATCATACCTCGTATGAGTGACCATATCACGAACTAGAACAACAAGTTAACAGCATCATACAGAACCTCGTCCGCGACAACGATTATTTCCAGCATGAGTCCAATCTATCGACAATTGATCCATCTCGCGTCATAGCAGAATCGCATGCAACGGACTCCTACCAAAACGTCCTCTTCTCACTACTTCGCTTCCGATCTCACACGGGCGTCTATCCCAAATGTGTCACGGTCGTGACACACGAGTTCAAACGTGCTCGCTTTATGGAATGTCACTTTCCAGCTATGGGCTTGTTGCCTCGGTTGGGTAGTGAGGATGTCATTGGCTCTTTCAAGGTGTTTGTGATTGGGATAGATCCGCCCGAAGACGTCACTTCAATAGAATCTCTGGTCCAGGGCGAGTCTTTGAGGGGAATTGGACTATGGCGACGCGATCTGTACGGTGTCGGTCAAGACTTGGCCAGTAAACGTATTGTACGAGGATGGGCGCCAGGCATAATGGATGAACTATATCTCGACGGGGGTTTTGAACCCGTCGTCGAGCAATTGGTCTCGTGGGATGGAGGAGGAGCAAACGAATTGTTTCCGCACATAGAAAAGTTGCCATGGTACTATGGACATCCACCATGATCATAATCCCTTCTGTCGAATGAACATCATACAGCATTCAATAAATACCACATACAACTCGTAATGGAATCAAATAAACAAATCCAAACCGGCCAAACGCCAATGCAAGCTGTATCCCTCGTATCGGGTCATGAAACGCCTTCTAGCACCGCTCGTTCAATCAGCCAGCCGGTAGCTGACCAGTGTGCCAACCCGGTGGTTATTTGTGCTGAAGCTTCGGAGCTGGACCTTCTCTGCGTTCTTGATCTCCTTGGCATCGCTGTCGCCCCATTCCACAGGTACTTCTGAGTCGGCATCGGCGTAGACGAGAACGTTGAATGTGCAATCGCCATCGAGGACGGGGAGGAAAGTGACGGAGGCGGTGATTTGGCGGAAAATGGCTTGAATTTCTTCCTGTATTTCCTTTTCGGTTTTCTCGACAGGCTCGGGGGCAGGAGTCTCGTTCTCTCTGTTCAATTTCAAGACACTCAGATTAGCACAGCAAGAAGACGCAGAAAATGGAGTTGAAACTAGATAGGAGGGGATGTTTACCCAGGAGCGGCGTTCTCCTTATCACCGGCCTTCCGCGCACTCTGGCTCTTGGAGCTTTTGCCAAATATTTCCACGTCAAACTGCCAGCGCTCCACGTGTTCCCCGGTCTCTTTGTCGGTGATGACCACCACAAGCTTCGAAATCTTTCCACCAGCCATCCATTTGTTCAGCTGCGACATTATCTTCTTGATGTATGCCTTGACTTGGTCATCCGCCGACACTATCACACAAAGTTAGGCTGGGGCTGCGAGGGCACGTTGTGTTTCGGTATGCGATGGTCGAAGCTGCTAGGGAAGGAGAAACGAACCGAGCATATTCAGGCCATATTTCTTGACACTGTAGGCAATTAGTATACCAAGGATTGAATTTTGAAGGTGTTGAAATCCATCTTACGTTGTGAAGTCCTCGGGAGGGTAGACTGCGCGCTGGAACCTGGAGGAGTGGTTGCGATGAGCTCCTGTTCTTTTGGTATGACAAGCTCGCCACTCACAAGATTGAATTGATCGAGTATTCAAACTGAAAGACTGTCAACTAATGGTTCTCTCAATGTTATTGTAGGAAGGCAAAAGAGAGACTCACAAATTCGGATACCAGCTTGGCCGATCCTGTTTGTCTCGTAAGCTTCCTAATCGCATCAGCAGGGCTTCAAATGGGTACCAACCTCTGATAGACAGCTTGTGGACCTTGGACTTGTCCTTTGTTTCAGGCATGGTAGCAGCAATCAAACGCACGAAGCAACGCAGAGAGATAGAGCAGTGGAGAGGGGCAGGAACCTTTGTTGTTTACACATTCAACGGTCGCCGCGGCGATCGATCGACGATTCACCGCCCGGCGATTCTTTTTTCTCCGCAAACCAGTTCCGCTCTATGATCTCCACCAGATTGTGACCAGCGCAAGGAGACAGGCCAATTCCTCTCTTCTTCCATGCCACTGCAGGATTCCCGATGCGAGGATGTCTGCAGTTAGCCCGATGGCTGAGCGCAGCGCCGAACGTTCGGATCGCGAGCCTCGCCTCGGCTGGCTTGTCGTCCCGGTATAACACCCTTCGATCCTTCACCAATTCGGCCGTTTGGAGTGCCAGATCAAAAGGATCTCCAAGTTCCCCGGACACAGACCTCGAAAAGCGGATCGCCGCAATCCCAATCGATCGATATCGCAACTTCTGCATTGTCGCCCACGTCGATCATGGAAAAAGTACACTCTCCGACCGGTTGCTGGAGCTCACGGGCACGATCCAGCCCGGTATGAATAAACAGGTCCTCGACAAGTTGGATGTCGAGCGAGAGCGAGGAATCACGGTCAAGGCTCAGACATGTACGATGATTTACAACCACAAGGGCGAGGATTACCTACTGCATTTGGTGGATACCCCGGGCCATGTGGATTTCCGTGCAGAGGTGTCGCGCAGTTATGCTAGCTGTGGAGGAGCCCTGCTTCTGGTGGATGCTAGTCAGGGTGTGCAGGCGCAGACTGTTGCCAATTTCTACCTGGCCTTTGCGCAGGGCCTCGAATTGATCCCGGTCATCAACAAGGTAGACTTGCCCTCGGCCGATCCGGAGCGGGCTCTGGAGCAGATGAAAAGCTCATTTGAGCTGGATACGGAGAATGCAGTCAAGGTCTCGGCGAAAACTGGATTGAACGTTGCAGAAGTGCTCCCGAGGGTGGTGGAGAAGATCCCAGCGTATGTCTTCGATGATTCCGTTGCGCGAGCAAATCAACTTGTATTCTTCTGACACTACCCCTAGGCCCGTTGGAGATGTCTCCAAACCTCTTCGCATGCTTCTCGTGGACTCCTGGTACGACTCATACAAGGGTGTCATCCTCCTAGTACGCGTATTCGATGGCGAGGTCCGTCCTGGTCAGCAACTCATCTCGTTTGTCACCGGTCTCAAATACTATGTGGGTGAGGTTGGCATCATGTACCCCACTGAGACACCCCAGACGGTTCTCCGAGCGGGCCAGGTCGGCTATATCTATTTTAACCCTGGTATGAAGCGCAGTCAAGAGGCCAAGATTGGCGACACTTTCACTCGAGTCGGGTCTGAGAGGCTCGTCGAGCCACTCCCGGGTTTCGAAGAGCCCAAGTCTATGGTCTTCGTGGCAGTGTATCCAATGAACGCGGACCATTTTGAGCATTTGGAGGACAGCATCAACCAACTCATCTTAAATGACCGAAGTATCACGGTTCAAAAAGAGTCCTCAGAGGCGCTAGGAGCTGGCTTCCGAATGGGCTTTTTGGGTACTCTTCATTGCTCTGTGTTTGAAGACCGGCTCCGACAGGAACATGGCGCCAGTATCATCATTACTCCCCCCTCAGTTCCCGTCAAAGTGGTTTGGAAAGATGGTACCGAAGAAATCATCACCAACCCTGCAAAATTCCCCGATGATGACAGTGTTCGTCTGAAAGTCGCAGAGGTGCAGGAACCCTACGTGTTGGTTACGATTACGTTCCCAGACGAGTACCTGGGCAAGGTTATCGAGCTTTGCGAGGCCAATCGAGGCGAACAAGAAAGCATTGAATACTTTACTGCAAGCCAAGTCATCCTGAAGTATCAGCTGCCACTGGCTCACCTGGTCGATGACTTTTTCGGCAAATTAAAAGGCAACACCAAAGGCTATGCTAGTCTAGACTACGAAGAGTCTGCCTGGAGAGCCGGGAACATCGTCAAGCTCCAGCTTCTTGTGAACAAGGTTCCCGTTGACGCCGTTTCACGCATCATGCACATGAGCCAAGTCAACTGGCAAGGAAGACAGTGGGTGACCAAGTTCAAGCAGCATGTCGACAGACAACTTTTCGAGATTGTTATTCAAGCCGCTGTTGGCAAGAAGATTGTGGCCCGTGAAACAATCAAGCCGTACCGCAAGGATGTCCTGGCAAAGCTTCATGCCAGTGATGTCAGTCGTCGGCGCAAGTTGTTGGAGAAGCAGAAGGAAGGCCGGAAGAGGCTTCGGGCTGTCGGAAATGTGGTGATTGAGCATAAGGCGTTCCAAGCCTTCCTGGCGAAATGATTGTACTATACTTGTATCTATATCTATGTACATATACCCCTCGAATGTGTTTTTTACAGTGTCTTGTCAAGTCCCCGAGACGTTTTCACTATGTATAGAAGGTCTATGTACAAATGTGACCGTTTTGTTCATGGGCTCCAATTCGAGTACTGGATAACCGCACCTTCGCAACCAGCTGTACAGCACGAAGAGTCAACATACATGCTTCGTCACGCTCAGAAAACGAATTGAAAACCAATCACAGCTTCGCCCACAGTCGCGCAGGAGTCTTCTCCGGCCGACCATATTGGCCCTTCACACCCAAATCCACAGCAACTCCCTCACCAAAAGCGGCTTCCTGACAATCCTCATCATCAACACCATTAACATGCTGCACAACAACAAAATCAACCCGTCGCGGACCCAGAACCACCATTGGCGCATGCCACGTGCCAACCCCATACGTAACAGCCTGGCCACCACGCGCAATGAAAGCCCTGACATTACGCAGATCAGGCGGATCACGGATCGTAATCGTTTCGCCCGCAGCGTTCTTCGCAGTAGCTACCTCGCCCTTAAGCGTCGGCGCAACGACAACTAAGAAGACGGGCTCTTCCTCGCCATCGCCCACTTTGGAATGACTGGATAGATCGGTGGGAATGAAAGTCTGATTGGTGAAAGGGTGACGCTCGAGAATGCGCACGTCAAAGACTTCTTTATCGGATTGCTGTTTGGCACTGATTGTGCGGAGTTTGCGCGGGAAGCAGCAGAACATGGTCATTCGTGCCGAGGCGGGTTTCCCGCTTGGGCAGCCATTGGTGTATCGGTCGATGAGGGGGGAGATGGGGCTGTATTTCAGGGCGGAGTTTTGGTTTGCGAGGACTGGTGTTGGATCATGAGGGGGTAGTGAGGAGGGTTGAGGGGCGACGCTGATTTCTCGAGGGAGCGGCGAGACGATGGCTGTTCCGAATGGCGCGAAGCTGGCTGGTGTGAGGGGTTCGGGGATGAGGGTGATTGTGGGGTTGGAGGTGAGGATGGGCGCCATGTTGATGGTTTTTTGGAGCTTAGGGTAGCTCCAATTCTCACTGGGTATAGTGAATCTTTCGAGGGAATGTGACAATGAAAGACGTGAGCTCAGGTTAAGGAATCTCCGCCTTTTTGAGTTGAGCGGAGAACTCGTCGGCGCCCGCCGGGCCTCGTGGCACGATAAGATAGGCGATAAGATAAGCGGCCGGGGCCGAAGAGAGTCACCTGACGATGTCTAGAATAAGATCAGCTTCAGAGAAGTTTATAGTCTATGAAGAATAAACAAAGGACTCGAGTGGAATATAGTATGTATATCCATTTATTCTTTAGCTGGCCGGTTCGTGTTGATATCCTTCAGAATTGCCTCCGCGCCAGCTTGGACCAATTTGTCAGCCAGTTCTTCTCCCAGCGAATTGGCTTCTTCAATAGTCTGAAGTCTAGCTTCGACAGAATCCTGAACATTCTGAGAACCATCTAGGCTCACAACGACGGCGCTCATTCTCAGTATATCCGATTGAATCCATTCCGTCTCAACGCCAATGGGGACGCTGCAGCCACCTTCCAACGTCCTCATCAGCGACCTCTCAGCCAGACAGGCAAGAGTAGACTTGTGATCGGCGAGCTGGTTCAGCAATTCCTGCATTTGGGTATCTCCTTTGCGAATCTCCAAACCAAGTGCGCCTTGTCCGACGGCATGGAAGATACCTCCATCCTTCGACTGCAGGTACTGATTGATGCGATGCTCGAGGCCCAGGCGTTGTAGACCTGCGGTAGACATTATCATGCATGTATACTCGCTTTCCGGGTCGTCAACCTTGGCAAGACGAGTCTCAACATTACCGCGTAGATTGGCAAATCGAAGCTTTGGATAGAGACGACGAAGCTGCGCCGAGCGGCGGACAGACGAAGTACCCACAACGGCCCCGTCGGGAAGAGTGCTCAAGCTGGTGTAAGGCAAGCCAGCCTTTACAATAAGGGCGTCTCTGGGGTCATCCCGTAGTGGAATCGCTGCAAGTTCGCAATTCTCGGGCAATCTTGTCGGCATATCTACACATATTAGTGGCTGCAGGATCGAAACTTATCGTTAATCAATTTTATTACCTTTCAGGCAGTGTACGATGACATCCAGGTCGCCAGAAGTAAGCTTCTCTTCCAGCTCAGAAGTCCACAAATTCTTGGCACCGAATTCATACAATGCGGTCAACTTGTCTTTATCTCCCAGCGTGCGAAGAGCTTCAATTTCGAATGACTGATTAGGCGCAATCTTTTGTAGGCTGTCTCGGATGCCCTCTGCCTGGACCACGGCCAGATTAGACCGTCGGGTCCCAATTCGCAGGGGAGTATTGGCAGATAATGCAGTTTCAGTCATGGTAGCGCTGTTGATTGTAGTCACGATTGGGAGGGAGACAGGATGGAATTTGAAACATGACCTCCATTGCTTGCGCGACAGGGTCCATCAGCCCCACGCTAAGCGATCACCTAATTTAGTGTGGGTAGACGAAGCCGGAGCCTCGACAGGGTAACATCGCTGGGTGGATCACAGAAATTTCCAAAAAGCCATTTGATTCTGACTACTACTGTATGCTAATGCCATTTCTCTCTTATTTCTTGGGTTTATCGAAGCTTAGTAGTTTATTTACGGTTCCCACGTGACTTTGAGAAGATTCCGTCGAGTTGGAAAAGCTTTCAACATGATAGAATCTGATATTTAGAGGCACAAACTCAAGTCTACAAGGTCAAGATGGAAATCTTTGTGGGTAACTCTCGAGATGACCTTGTAAGGTTAGCCCCCCAACTTTGCTGCAGACATTGCATGGAGAAATACCTATACGTCTTCTTCATCTCCGGGGGGCCTGCGAAGGATATATTTCCGCATGCACATGGATCCAATCAACAGGTTCAACTCACAAGCTTGACCATCACAAAAACCGGCGGCAGGAATGGATTTTCTAATTTGAACAATACCCAGTCAAGTCAATTTAAACCCTCAAGCTTTCTAAGTCCAGGCCGCCACTTCAGGGGTGGTCGAATCGTAGTGCGGCGGTGGAGCGAGCGGTGATGATGTTATGTACCGAGCCGACGACCCCACTTAATGGCGGCCCGAGGGGTTCGGAGTTCCAACAAGCCATCATCCATCATTCTTCATTTCCTTTTAAGGTTACGCGGTACCGAGCTCCTCGGGAATAACAGAAAATCTGGAGACAGCCGTAGGCGGCAAGTCTCTCATGAGGTAATCAAACGGAGCTGATAGACTTAGATGACTCAACTCGATCTGCCCAATGAGATCCTTTTCATGATCGCGGACCATCTGCCAAATTATGCCAGCATTTCAGCATTAATGAGAACTGATTGTCGGCGGTATCACCTGCTTCGGGAATACCTCTATGACCAGATTTCTGGTAGTGAGAAGAACAACTTTCTCAATTGGGCCGCAAAAAGCGGCCGCGAAAACCTCGTGCGGGAAATGATCCGGCGAGGAGGCGATTTCTTGCTTGACGACCCCCAGGAAGATAGTACAAGCTCCGAGCCTCGTACTAGACAATGGCTGTGTGTTGCAGTCGACAATGCCGCGGGCAATGGGCATGCGAGAATAGTCAGATTGTTACTTGAACGTCTACCAAGCGCACTGAATACAAGTCAGGGTTACAATGACAGCCCGCTCCGCAAAGCAGCCGCCAACGGCCACCCAGAGACCGTCAAGGTTCTATTAAAACACTCAGCCGATATTCCGCCAAATGCGATCAATGTAATAGGGATTAATCGGTTGTCTGGTTGGCAGTTTGGTCCGCCAAACTCTTTCAGCTTTAGTCGTGCTTTAACGAAGCGCTCAGTCACGGACAGGAAGAGATTGTACGAATCTTGCTGGCAGACACACGTGTGAGACTAAATGATCAGAGCCTGCCTGCCGCCGCTGGGAGTGGAAATGAGAGGCTAGTAGACCTGTTGTCTGCGCGAAGCGCCTCCCTGGCCACCCCAGAGCGGGTTTGAATCACCCTTGGGAGCCGCTGCACGGCGGGGCCATGAAGCTGTCTTCAAAATGATCCTCAATTCGGAAGGCGTTGACCCAAACATGGAGGACAGTTCATACCGAACCCCTCTCTCTGTTGCTGCAGAGTTTGGACAGGAGAACATCCTGAGAATTCTGCTTGAGACACCGGGTGTCGAACTCAACTCCTCGGACAGATTAGGCAGCACTGCTCTTCATCATGCCGCCGAGAAAGGTCATATAGGATTGGTTGAGAAGCTCTTGGGAACCGGTGCTGTCGATGTCGACAGTAAGTGCGCTTTCGAGTCTACGCCTTTGTGGGCCGCGGCTGGAAAGGGACAGAAGAAGATTGTAAGCCTGCTCATTGCAGCGGGTGCGAGGCCCGATGAGCGAACCCAAGACTATGGGGCTCCGTTAAGAAATGCGGCACTTTTTGGAGCAGCCAAAGTGGTCAAAGTTCTGCTGGCAACTGGGCGAGTGAACCCTGCCTCGGATGATCGATATGGTAGGACCCCATTGATCGAAGCAGCTAGGGGAGGTAGCTTTTTGGACAGACCCGACAACTTTGTCCGTACTCGATCGTTCGAGCGAGAAACGGCGAAGATCTTCATTCCAATGCTGAGAGGGGAGAAAACAGCGACCCCGATTGTGAAGGACCAGCTTTTTGAACAAATTGCCATGCAGGATACCTCAAAGCGAGATGCATTATCAGTGATGAAACAGCTGTCGCAGCTCAAGATATCAGCACTACACATTCAGATGTCGTGCATCTACTCTCGAAATGCCATGCATCCACATACTACCACGTCATAATTATTGAACTCTACATCTGGAGGAGAATTGTTTCTCAGAGACTGGAAATTGAATGTGTTTTGTGACCGGGTTTATTGTAATAAGTAAATAGTTGATGAAATAATAGTCGGAGTATACTCCGGAGTAACCAGGCCGATCTCCGATCTGGGGTCGATGCAAATCAATCAAACAGAGTCCCCGCGCTTGGAGCCGCCGAGGCACATTAGACCGAGGTTCCCCGGCTGTTGGCCGCTCAGCTCGACATTCCCCTTCCAGCACCCTTTCTTGTTGTTGTATATATCTGTCAATGAACTTCATTTGATTGGAAATCCTCGTCCTTCACCCTCTTTTTGATATCTGCCCCACAACCATGGCGGGAGAAGTGCGCCAACCGATAGACCTGCCCTCCTTGGAGCGCTACCTTAACCAGAACGTGCCCGTGGTGAAGACTCCGCTGGATTTGAAACAGGTAAGCATCTTGAATACGGAAACTGGCAATGTGAGACCAACAGGCGTTAAATATTGGATCCGAACTAGTTCGGCTTCGGTCAATCCAACCCAACATACCAAATTACCACCGCCGATGGACGTAAGCTCGTGCTGCGCAAGAAGCCTCCCGGCAAGTTGCTCTCGAAGACTGCGCACCGAGTGGACCGAGAATACCAGGTGATCCGGGCGCTTGGAGATACAAATGTACCTGTGCCAGAGGCGCTTTGTCTCTGCGAAGATGACAGCGTGATCGGTACCCCTTTCTACATCATGGAGTTCTTGGACGGTCGGCACTTTACCGACCCTGCCATGCCAGGAGTCAGCGCAGCTGAGAGAAATGCACTGTATGCTTGCAACGAAAATACCTCCACTTTATGAGGACTTTTTCACTGACTAGTTGTACAGATGGAAATCTGCAGTGGAAACATTAGCCAAATTCCACGCGGTCGTCCCCAAATCAGTCGGTCTCGAGAAATTCGGCAAACCCTCCGGATTTTACGACCGACAAATCGCGACCTTCACAACCGTCTCCAAGGCCCAATCCCAGGTCCTGGACAAAGACACCAAGGAACCCGTTGGTGAACTGCCACACTTTAAGGATATGGTGGAATTCTTCGCGCAGAAATCGACCCAACCACGCGATCGCGGGACCCTGGTACACGGCGACTACAAGATCGACAACATGATCTTCCACAAGACCGAGCCCCGAGTCATTGGCATTTTGGACTGGGAAATGGCCACGGTGGGACACCCGTTGTCCGACTTTTGTAACCTGACCAGTCCCTACATCATGGATGGAGCTGAGCACTCGAAGGATGAATTCCAGCCCGGGCGCATCCCTGGTCTACCCTCGCGCGAGGACTGCGTTCGCTGGTATAGTGCTGTCTCGGGATATAACCCTGCGGACGATGTTCTGTGGGGAGATGCATTCTTCGCGTTCCGAGGATCTGTGATTATGCAGGGTATTGCGGCGCGATATGCTGCTCGACAGGCCAGCAGCGCCCGGGCTGGCGACTATGCTAAGCGTGCTAAGCCATTTGCTTTGGAGGCTTGGGCGAGAGTGAAACAGGTGCAGGAGCTATCTAAGCAGAAGGGTAAACTGTAACCTGAAAAGAGCACTGCATGAAGCATATGCTTGTATATATTCGATTTATTTTCGGTTCAAACTAAGTGGCAGACAATTAACAGAAGCTACTCAGCTTTTTCATTTCGTGCCACGATTCGGGAGGGCCATCTCGTTTCCGTATTTAATGTTTGGAGGACGATGGAAAGTAGATCTTGGTCGAGGGTCTATGTTCCACAAATCTACTCCTAAGGTCTAGTAGCGAGATAAGAATTGATAGATAGAGAGATACACAAAAGAAGAACTCTCGAACAACAAAACTAGAACCTATTATTACCTATATTTCGATGATAGGCACCGCTAAAAGGTCTGCTTTCGCCAGAATCCTCTTGCTCGACCGAAGCTTCAATAGCACTGAAGCCCAGCAAACTGGCGGACGGTAATCGCTTACAACGTTCTGGGTTAGCCAGTCAGGCGTCCTTTCCACAAAAAGAGCAGAGAAACTTGGAAATTATGATCGTTACCATATTATCATTCTGCGAATTCAAGACATAAGTGGAGGATCAGCCGAAGCGGAGACCGAGGTCCGAATGCGGGGAAATGGGGTGCAGGTCCACTTCACTATACATAAGGTGATCATAGCATCAGGATGCAAAGTAGTAGCTGGTACCATCGCCAAAATGAATTTCGAATTGCCAAATGAGTTGAAGGCTCATATTCAATCAATTGATTCCTTTATCCAGTCTACCATTCTCCCATTACAACACTCAAACGACAACAACCGGTTCTTCGATCATCGTCGCGAACACGCTCGGACAGATTGGGATAATGATGGCAATCCACGTCCAGAGTGGGAAAGCCTATTGAGTGCGTTCCATAGAAGCGCAAATCAAACGTATTACTATCTGATTGAATACAGCCCAAGCTCGTGTCCTCGCTGATGAAGCGGGTTTCTACCGATTTGCACTTCCTAAACAATATGGAGGCCAGGAGCATCCCGATACCAACTTATGGATGTCTGCCATTCGGTTCCATTTAGCATCAGTCCATGGAGGTGGTCTAGGATTAGCAAACGACCTACAGAACGAGCATAGCATTGTTGGTAATTTCCCCGATCTCCTTATGCTTCATCATTTCGGCAGTGAAGAGCAGCGACAGACACTTATCCCTGCCCGACTTCGAGGGGAGTTTCGAGCAACATTTGGCCTGACTGAGCCTGATCACGGTAGTGATGCAACTTTCATGTCCACGGTTGCAAAACGCCAACGGGGCGGATTTGAAATCACCGGAGCGAAGAAATGGCAGACAGGAGCCCATCATTGTACTCACTTTCTGATATTTGCGCGAACCTCGGGAACAGCAGGATCTGCAAGGGGGATCACAGCTTTCCTTATCCCTCGCGATACTCCAGGAGTCAAAATCGCTAGTTATGAGTGGACATTGAATATGCCAACCGACCACGCTACCGTTGAGTTCGATCGTGTCTGGATACCAGATTCCGCCGTGTTAGGTGCCGTTGATCAAGGCCTCGCTATAGCGCAGACGTTCGTGCATGAGAATCGCATACGTCAAGCAGCTAGTTCCTGCGGTGCAGCCAAGTTTTGCCTCGAGAGAAGCATTGAGCGTGCACGTTCGCGCAAGATCTGGGGCGAGGGTAAGATGCTAGCGGACAACCAGGCAATCCAGTTCCCAGTTGTGGAGTTGATGACCCAAGTGGAGATGTTGCGCCTGCTCATCCTGAAAACCAGCTGCGATATGGATCGCATTGTGGCCGCAAGCAAGACAGGACAGACATCGCAGCCACCATGGGTTACCATTGAGCGCCAACTCAGCGACAAGGTGGCCATGTGTAACTTTTGGGCAAATCGATTATGTTGCCAGGCTGCCGACCGAGCGATTCAGGTAATTCGCCCATCTACCCAGTGCTACGAGAGATTAAGTTGATGAAACTAGATTCATGGCGGCGATGGTTATTCACGTCACTATCCCTTCGAGCACATCTATCGTCATTTCCGACGCTATCGAATCACTGAAGGTGCCGAGGAGATTCAGATGCGAAAGGTTGCGGCGTATATTTTTGGATTTGCAGGGCCACGGAAGAAGGAATTGGAAGCCAAAGAACAAACAAAGGCGAAGATCTGATCATAATCGACTTGGTCTGGAGTAGTAACTGGATGTATACAAATTTGTGAAGAAGAGCGCAGGGCCATGGGTTTGCCGAGAGAGTGTACCAAGCCTGTGACTAGTACATATCACAATAAAGCTAAAATAACGAGCGCTCTTCTGTTCAACTGAGGAATCATTTTAGTCATAATGATAGGATTTTTTATGGATACATTTTGTTGCTTCAGAACAAATTTTTATCAAAGAACACGTGACCATAGAGGGCGTGATGCTCCACTTGGCGTTGCTTATTTGCAAGTCTTCTCCCTTTCTCCCTTCAAACTCCGCGGAGAGTCGACCTCCAGATCCAACAATAAGCGTTTCAGACCGACCGAGACGGTCAAACGGCATCCTACCGGGATCACACAATGTCTGGTTCACCTCGGGTTGCCGACTGGTGCCGCCAGTCGTCTGCACTTTCCTTTCCGGCACCTTTTACCTAAGAAAATTCCTCTCCGCGCGGTGACTGTGGGTCCTTTTTTTTTGCCTGGACGGAACCGCACCGAGGACCAGCAAGCGAAAACGGAAATTTGCAAGATGGAGGCAGAGAAACTTCTTGCCAGCTTTCTCCAGACAATTATCCAGCACTGATCGGTCGTCCGGGGTGTCAATAGACGCTTGACTATTGCCCCCGTTGTTTCTGCGCTCATTTCAACCCACGGCCCGATATGGCATCTGAAAAGGTTGCTCCCGCGCCCGCGGCCGAGATCACTAGCAAGTCGGTGAAAGGCGAAGCTCTGGACTCGGACAACAAGCATGTCGCGCAAGACATCAAACCCTCGGATGCCGAGGGCAATCACTCGAAATCAGCTCCTGGACAGCTGAAGCGCAAGTTGAAGAGTCGGCATCTGCAGATGATTGCAATCGGTTCGTTCAGACATCCATACGCCAACCGGGCTATAACTCTTGCTAACAAGTATTGTTGTGCTTTCTAGGTGGAACTATCGGAACTGGTACGGCTTGACAAGAATGATCTGGTATGCCTGGATTATAACTGACTTTCCTAGGTCTATTCATTTCAAGTGGAACTGCGATCGCATACTCCGGGCCTGCGGGTGCTCTGATTGCCTACATCTTCGTTGGCTCGATTGTTTACTCCGTTATGACTTCCCTCGGTGAAGTCGCGACCTATATTCCCATTCCCGGCGCCTTCACATCATACGCTGCTCGTCTGATTGACCCGAGTCTCGGTTTCTCTATGGGATGGATCTACTGGTTCAACTGGGCTTCCACGTTCGCCGTTGAGCTTACTGCTACCGGAACCATTATTCAATACTGGGACCCGAGTCTTAACATTGCGATCTTCATTGGTGTTTTCTGGGTGTTCATTACCGCTTTGAACTTCCTTCCTGTGAATTTCTATGGCGAGCTGGAATTCTGGTTCTCATCAATCAAGGTCGCCACTGTCATTGGGTTTATGATCTTCGCGATTTGCATTGATTGCGGCGTGGGCGCGCAGGGTTACCTTGGTTTCAGCTATTGGAAGAGCCCTGGCGCCTTCGCGACCCATTTGATTGAGGAGTCACCATCGGTCGGCAAGTTCGTTGGATTTTGGGCGGTCTTGATCCAGGCTGGCTTCTCGTATCAAGGAACAGAGCTTGTTGGTGTGGCAGCTGGAGAGACTGAGAACCCTCAGAAGACTGTGCCCTCGGCTATTCGCAAGACCTTCGTGCGAATTCTACTTTTCTTCGTGCTCACGATATTCTTCATTGGGCTCGTCGTTCCCTACACAAATGACAGGTTGACTACTAGCACAACCAACGCCTCCTCCTCTCCTATGGTCATTGCTGCCGATCTGGCCGGTGTCAAGGTTCTTCCAAGCCTGATCAACGTTGTGTTGCTCACCGTCGTCCTCTCAGCCGCCAATTCAAATGTTTACAGTGGTAGTCGAATTTTGACTGGACTTGCCCACGAAGGCTTTGCCCCGAAATTCTTTGCTCGTACCACCCAAGGTGGTGTGCCATACATCAGCGTCATGTTCACTGCGCTTTTCGGTCTCCTGGGCTTCATGAACGTTTCCGCCGATGCGGGACAGGTGTTCACTTGGCTCGTTAACCTGTCCAGTGTGGCTGGATTTGTCACTTGGTCCTCGATCAACGCGTGCCACATCGCCTTTATGCGTGCATTGGCCGCCCGTGGCGTCTCCCGCGACACCCTCCCTTACAAGGCCGTTTTACAACCATACCTTGCTTGGTATGGCCTGTTCTTCAACATCCTCATCGCCCTTACCCAGGGTTTCACGGCCTTCATCCCCACGTTCAACGTGACCGATTTCTTCATTGCCTACATCTGTATCATCGTCTTTGTTGTTCTTTACTTGGGACACAAGATCATCATGCGGCCTTCTTTCGTCAAGGCTGCTGAGGCCGATCTTGATACTGGCCGGTTGGACTACAAGAAGGAGACTGGTCCGCCTAAGCCTTGGTATTGGAGAGTCTGGGGGTGGGTCACGAAGTAAGGATATCACGGCCTGGAATGACTTGATCAAGAATGATGTATTTATCTGGCGCTGAATATACTTGAAAACGTTTATAACAATCAACCAATTTTTCTTCATTTTCACTACCCGACCTTGCCGTAAAAAGGACGCGTTGACCTGCAACAAATCGTCCTAGTCGATTCGGCGAAACAAATATCATTTCACACCCACCTGAGCTGCCGGGCCACGACCGAAATTCCACCAACGAGAGCAGTTACCCCTGTACAGACCACAAGAGCACCGTACCCACTCCCATAGGTTCCCCACGCGTGGCCACTCCAGTTGTCTGCTCTAAGCAGCGCTTCACTCAATGGGCCACTCGCAATATTCCCGATTCCTCGGCCAAGCTCCATAAACGGGAAAATAACCGTAACATCCGCATTGGGATTGGCCTTGTGAATTTCATTTGCCATGCCAGACCAAGTCGACGAAAAACCACCCGCCAGAAGCCCATAGGCGACGCAAAAAGCATAGAGAGCCGGGGCAGTAATGGCAAATCCCCAGCCGAAGAACACAGACAGAACGGTGCCAACAGTTGAAATCAGGATCACGGTAGTAACGTGGTACCTGTCAGAGAGAAATCCGGCAAGTACAGAGCCAAACACAGATGCAAGGTTCACGATGGCCACTGTCAGCGAGCTTAGAAACTCGTTGGCGCCCAGGCTGCGGGCATACATGGGTAGGTAAATTGTTGGTAGGAAGAATCCTAGTGCTTCCACCGTGTTCCCAAGCTGATAAATCAGATACACTTTGTTGTATAGGAAACGGAAATCGAGTCGGTCGTGGCGGACATCAGTTGACACTGGAAGGCGCGGTCTGTGAAAGTATAGAAAGGGTGCTGAAAGAAGAAATAGTACTGCTGCTGATATTCTCAGCGTGGTTTCGAATCCGTACTGATCTAGCAGCCATTCGATGACGGGTGGGAACATCACCCCTGATATCCCAGAGCCGGCCTGTTCATATCAGTAAACGGATCAAGCCAACTATTAATTGAAATAATCTGAATCAGACCTGAGTGTCGACTCACCCATACAATGCCAAAAGCAAGGCCTTTCTTCGTGACAAACCATTCTGACATGAATAGGATTGACGGTGTATAAGCGAGACAGCCCCCAATCCCGAAGGTAATCCCTTGAGTCAAGATCAAGTGCGTTACAGTCTGCGCAAAAGAGCCCAATGCAAGTGATAGGCACATTATCACGACTCCGATGGTCGATACCCAACGAGCAAGACGAGGTACGAGGATCATGAATATGATCGCTAAAGGGGCGATGAGGTATGCAATACCCTATGAAAGTTGTTAGTCTGGGGCGACATCTTGGTAGGCAGGGAGCTGTACCATCGCGCAAGTGCCAATCACAGCAATATTTTCAGATCCTTTGAATTGCCCATGGACACTGTAGTAGTCCTGAAAAATGCCAAAAGCATCGGCCCACCCTGGACAGGTCAGTAACGTCCCGTAGAAAAGACTTCGCCGAAAGTGCTCACCCCAGACAAGTGCCTCAAGAACAGTCGAAGCTGTCAGAAATAGCCATGCTTGGATTCCTGCATCAACTGGAGGTAAGCCATCCTCGCAGCTAGATAGTTGGATCCCCTGTTCCTCACAGGAGGGTCGAGATGGATGCGCTTTGAGATTATCACTTGCGGTACTGGGTGCATAGTCCTTAGCCTCAATCAGATATGTCTCATCGTGATATTCATCTCGGAAAGACATTGCAAGTAAACACACTCCGCATGTATTAGGAGAACATCGGTGAAGAGACATTCGAGAATAACTCGGGGCGAGCCCCTTACACTGGCAAGGAGTCCAAATAGCCTATCTTCGATGTGCTTTGGCATATGACGAAAGAATTATCTAGGGCATGATAACGATCGGTTTAACGATACCAATAAGCTCGCATAAAAAAGCGCACTTGGAATTCGGGACGTCACTCCCGTGCTCAGAAATGTGGCACCAAATCCCTAGGTCGGCTTTCCTGCCCTGCGATACTAAGGATCACGGCGCAAACATCGACTGAATTCATTGCTATTGCTGGGATCTTGGGAATAAGCCATTAGGGTAGGTCCTGCTTCCTCAAATTTCGGAAAAAAATAAATGCAGCGGCAGCCTGTGTCATCCGATTCCAAGTGTTCAAGTGAAGGTTAAGAAAAATCTCAATGCTTTCAGTCAAAATGGTCTGAATGCTCGATCATGATAATCGAATCCCTCATACTCTTCGGCCAATAAGCAGTACAAGCCCTGTTGGTCCGGTGATTAAAGTAGCAATGGAATGTTAACTGAACCCACTGATAAGACGCGTCGATTGGTTCGTTCTGGGTATCAAAGTCACTCATATACCCGACGGCCTGTGGTCTTAGTACAGTAGAGTTGAGTTAGGTGATCCCAGTAAAGGTATGATCACACGCAAGCTCGTTGACAGGACATAAATATTGGGGTCATAAAAGCTGGCATCGATAGCAGAGTCGACTCTGAAGATCGCAAATTTGCAGCACCTAGGATAAAACAGCTTAACTGTGATATAGGTAAATAGAGCCAAGGATGTACGTACCACTCTGATTTGATTTTACAAAACGAATTGTCTGCTGTGTTTTTCTCAAAATTGACGAGCACAAAACTTATGGTAGGGCTACATTCCAGAGAGCCAAGCTTCGCTCAACACCTGGATCAACCAACCAGCACGCGAATCAAACCTGAAAATGTCATTTCGGACATCTGCTGCAGCTTCTGCTTAAACAAGGAATGCCAAACTAGCTTATAATTCTGATGAACTATTTACACTGCAGTAGGCAGGTTGTCGTGTGACTTTCTTCTGCCACCCTCTAAAAGTTTGCGTCTGGATGAAAGCCCGTGGTAAGGCGGGCAAGTAGGACCCAATCCAAGAGTCACCCCCTTTATTGATGGCGTGTGCACATTAGAATGCATAAAAGACCGCATATAAAACTTGATCCTAGACTCGTTGTATGTGCCACCCTTGGAATCATGCCGAAGGCTTGTTTGTTGATACGCGTCTTGTCGAATAGCTTGGGCGATAAATCGGAATGTGGATAGAGGAGAAAGTCTTTCGAAGGGGCGAGGGTTGCGATGGATAAACCAGCATGACATCTATTTAAAAAAAAAACATCAGATAGGCAAAGCAAAGGCCCAACAGCTGCCCTTGTCATTCTGTCACACTAATACACGATACCTCACACTAATACACGATACCCGAACTCAAAGGACCGAGGCTCCCGGCAGAGGCTCTACAGTGAGCCGATCGGTCGGCTTGCCGACCTTATGACCCGAATTTTACAGTAAAGTCGGAAAATCCGCCAAATACCCCACTAGTGGAGCAATGCCGCATGCGCTGTGCCTTATCTTAAGCTAACTAATGTCATGAGATGAACGCCAAAGGGTTTCAGGCTGGTATATTCTATGGAGATCGTACTTCAAAATTGAATCTTCTTCCTTTCCCATTTTCATCACTCACCATCCTTGTACATGGGAGGAAGTCTTCACCATCCCGATGATGGCAACCGATTCTGATGAAGCAGTTTACCCGCGGCATATACCTTATTGGAGACTCATGACCGACCAGGGTTTCGTAACTCAGGAGATCATTGATTACCCCTACGCTGGCTCAGGGACAGAAGAAGATCCTTTCGTCGTAGAATGGATCCCCAACGACCCCAGGAATCCCATGCAGTTCAATCCTCGCATTAAATGGCTCTACACCGTCATCGTTGCGTTTGCGACTTTGGCCGTCTCACTGGCTTCCTCCGCATATGCAGGTGCTATATCCGAGGTACTCAAAGATATGGATGTTAGTGAAGAAGTCGCTACTCTGGGTGTCTCTCTTTTCGTGCTTGGGTTTGCAGTTGGGCCGCTTCTCTGGGCCCCTCTCAGTGAGCTTGTCGGACGTCAAGTTGTCTTTTTGATTACTTTCCTGGCTCTCTCCTCTTTCTGTGCTGGTGCAGCTGGATCTCAGAATGTCTGGACTCTGATTATCCTTCGATTTTTCGCCGGCTCTTTCGGCTCATCGCCTTTTACCAATGCCGGTGGAGTTATCGCCGATATCTTTGCTGCCGACCAGCGAGGTCTGGCGACGAGTCTCTTTGCTGGCGCCCCTTTCCTTGGTCCTTCGCTGGGGCCTGTGGTGGGTGGATTCCTTGGTGAAAATGCCGGCTGGCGATGGGTTCAAGGGTTTCTGGCTGTCTTCACTGGCCTCATATGGTTGGTGGAAACTATGGTGATTCCCGAAACCTATGCACCTGTCTTGCTGAGGAAACGTGCTCAGCGTCTTTCGTCCATCACCGGCTGCGTGTATCTTAGCAAGATGGAGATCGACCGGGGTAAAGTGTCTGCGCGTGAGGCCTTCGGCGCTGCACTAAGCCGACCGTGGATTCTTCTATTTGCTGAGCCAATCGTTCTTCTGCTATCAATTTATATGGCTATTGTATACGGAACGCTCTATATGCTTTTTGACGCCTTTCCAATCGTCTTTCAAGAGATTCGTGGCTGGAGTGAGGGTATCGGCAGCTTACCATTCCTCTCAGTGATGATTGGAATGATGGTCGCCGTGGCACTCAATATGTCCGACAACAAGCGCTATATCCGCATTCACGAGAAGCATCACGGATTTGCACCTCCGGAGGCTCGTCTGCCCCCTTCTATACTGGGCGGTCTCGCTATTCCTATCGGTCTGTTCTGGTTTGCCTGGACTAATTCTCCATCGATCCCGTGGATTGTCTGTGTGCTTGCTACCGCTCCCTTCGGCTTCGGTATGGTCCTGGTTTTCTTGGGGATCATGAATTATCTCATCGACTCATACACTATCTACGCTGCGTCGGTTCTTGCTGCAAACTCAATCATTCGCTCGTGTTTTGGCGCAGTGTTTCCACTATTCACGACATACATGTATCACAACCTCGGCATACATTGGGCATCATGTATCCCAGCATTCCTTTCTCTTGCATGTGTCCCATTTCCCTTCATTTTCTATCGCTACGGCCCGGTCATTCGACAAAGGTGCAAATATGCGGCGGAGGCAGATGCCTTCATGCGCTCATTGACCAAGAAGGCCCATGATAAAGACCACGAAAGCGAAAAGGAGCTTGATGTTGAACCAATTACCGACCTAGCTGAAAGCAAACATGAAACGACAGACTCAAACGAGATTGTACGAGACAGTGCTTCAATAAGCTCTCAATCGTCACTGGAGCGGACAGAGACATTCTACGAGGCGAACCCCTATGATATCGACCATGTGAACACGCACAATTCCGCCATCACTCAGAACTCAAGACGTGTCAAAAGTCGGTGGAACATTTTTAGCTTTGGTCATAAGTGAAAAGTCTGCCATATTTCGCTGATCACCTCAACAATGCATACATTTTCCTGATTCTCTCCCGAATAGTAAGCCAAGAACAGTTGTCCAGGCCATGAATAATCTCCAATTATAGCAAACACTGTAAGGCTGGACTGGAGCTTAGATCCCCCATGCTCCTGATTGGTCCGCTCGAATAATTGTGGGCCGTCTGTCAGACTCTCGTGCGGTCTGATTGGGTGGCTCGTCTAGATTGGGGGCCGCAATGTTTTAAGGTAGGACTCAGCCCCTTCGAGCTGTGGGATAAGCACCATGAATCATGATGCCTGGAATATACGATAGCATGTACCTGTCGAGCTCCGGAAGTATTTATATGGGGAAAATCCCAGGGGATGATATTATTGAGAATAATCAATCATCTCTGCCTTTCATCTCTTATTTCATTCAAACGATTTCATAACATTCACCATGGCTCCGACAGCAACAACCTCCGTATCATCTACGACAATCTCCTCAACAGCGACTGCAACTTGCCTTAATATTGCACCTGGGAAAAATGGATATCTTCCACCAGAGGCATGCGATGTCGTACTCTACTATGTTCCGTCATTTGCCGCTGCTGTTCTCTTTTGTGTGTTCTATGGAATGACCACCCTCACGCATCTCATCCAGGCTGTGGTATACAAGAAGGTCAGTACGATATTCGATCTTCTAAAATGCCATAACTAACAACTCTTCTAGCCTTACGCATGGGTAGTGATCATGGGTGGAGCTTGGGAATTGCTTGCCTTCATTTTTCGAGCGCTTCAAACACGCCATCAAGATAATGCGAATTGGGATACCTTATATGTGCTTTTCTTTCTCCTCGCGCCAATCTGTAAGTCAGCATACCTGACATAGTCATAAACACCTTGTCCATTTACTAACGACGAGCTGATTAGGGATTAATGCCTTCCTATACATGACACTCGGTCGCATGATCCACTTCTTCCTCCCAGATCAAAAACTCGCCGGCATCTCAGCGCGCCGGTTCGGTGTCCTCTTCGTCTGCCTCGATATCTTTGCCTTCCTCGTCCAAGCTGCCGGTGCCCTCATGAGCAGCGCTCAAGAAGATGGAAGTCTTGTGATGACAGGATTGCACATTTACATGGGCGGTATAGGCCTACAGGAGTTCTTTATTCTTTGTTTCACGGCACTTGCAATTGATCTTCATCGGAAATTGATTAGGATGGAAAATTCGCATGCGGATTATAATGGGAAGCTCAATCAGGGACCGTTCTCCTGGCGTTGGCTCTTCTATGCGCTTTACTTTACTCTGGGGATGATCACGGTGAGTCGATGCAATTCCGATTGCGAGTCACAGGGACATAAGCGATTGACCTTTAACTGACCAATTTACTTTGAAGATTCGAATCATCTTCCGACTCGGCCAGTATGCCCAGGGTACCTCACCTACAAACCCAATCCTTACGCACGAGTGGTACGAATATGTATTCGATGCAGTCCCAATGCTAGCAGCTCTGGTGACTCTGAACTTCATTCACCCCGGTCGCATCCTCCAGGGACCAGACTCGGGTTTCAAAGAAGCGCGTCGAGCAAAGAAGGAAGCGAAGAAAGAAAAGAAACAGCAAAAGAAGATGGCAAAAGAAGAGAAGAAATCACAGAAGAAAATGTCCAAGGAAGGGAAGAAAGGACACAAGAAAGAAGGTTCGAGTGATGACGAGCACCATGGGCAACAGTGGCCGCGTTTTTACCAGAGAGTAGAAGGAGGGGAAGATACGAGATACCATGGGTATCAAGTTTAGAGATTTTTGATTTGTTCGAGGGAGTTCGTTGGCTAGAGATTTGGCGCTTGTATGATTTTACTTAAGATGGGTTATGAGCTAGATACTGTAGGAATGATTATCTTTCTATATATGCAAAGCATTGAATGAACTTACCTCCATAGAAACCTTCTCATAGATCTATTAAATCCAGAACCAGGGCCTTATCCACCACCTGCAACATGTTGAAATCCCATCCCAGACATTTTGGCAATACCACCCCGTCAAACATCGGAGAAAAGCCGATAACCTGAAGCCAGCGCTTCCAGTTGCCGCATTGGGATTGCCCGTCACAAAGTGGAGCCCAGAGGCGTTTCCACCCTCCACCACCTTCACCCCGCAGTCTTCTTATTGGTTCTCCGGTTATTCTGGGGATGGTGAAGGGGATAAAATATTATGTTGCGCGGTCACACGGTGGTTCCTTTTTCAGGGTGAGGGATGGAGAGAGACGCAGTCAGATGAACATTTTGCCAGCGCATAACTATGCTAGAAGGTTAGTGTTTTACATGTCCACTAAGGTTGAATCTTTGAGATACAGGACGTTTATTTTCTCTATGGGGGATAAAAGGTTGTTTATGTGTATTCCATCCATTTTATTCAACTAAATTCGTGGATTTTCCCCACCCATTCTATGTAAATATATGCAATTTCACGCCAAATCCCAAAACAAAGCACAAAATCATTAGACATTTACAGCTCAACAAACTCATTGCGCAGCAATTCATCACCTTTGAGCTGGTCAAGATAGCCCGCCACCTTGCCCGTCAATGTCTCAATATCGTATCCGAAGAACTTGTAAGCCGCCTTGCCAGGAAGACTGTGACCGAAGCGCTTGATGCAGACACCAGCATCGGCATACCGTTCCCAGCCATTAGGAGCGTACGGCTCGATGACAACGGCAGGAATACCACGGTGACGGCGGAGAGTGTCACGCTTGTACTCAAGTGACTGTTGCTCGAAGAGGCGCTGGCAGGGGAAACTGACCACACGAGCGGTAATGCCCTTCTCAGCCTTCAGCTTCTCGGCAACCTCCAGGGCGAAGGAGAGCTCAGCACCCACACCGATAATAGTCACGGTCGCGGACTCATCCTCTGAGAGAACGTAGGCGCCGCGGGCAACGCCGTCACGGCGAGTATTGGCCAGCTGGGGTAGAGTCTGGCGGGAAGTAGAGATGATTGTGGAGGTCTTCTTAGCTCCGATGGCGGCGATCCAGGCACCAGCTGTCTCCTGACTGTCACCAGGACGGATGTACAACAGGTTTGGCATAGCGCGGTACAGCGCGGCGAGTTCAATGGGCTGGTGGGTGGGGCCATCCTCTCCCATGCCGATGGAATCGTGAGTAGCGGCATGGATAACCTGGAGGTGCTGCAGAGCACCCATGCGCACGGCGGGGGCGGCGTATAGATAGAACATGAAGAAGGAAGATGTGACAGGAATGATAGTGTTGGGGGCGTATGCAGCCATGCCGTTGGAGACGGCACACATGGCATGCTCACGAACACCGTAGTGGATGTAGCGACCGGAGTAGTTTCCGTTGATGCCGCAGGTGGTCTTCAAGTCGGGCTGTCAAAAAAGTTAGGATGTGAAATTTTTCATGAAGGGATGAATTGACACTTACGTGCTGGAAGTCGACCTTGCCAGGCCAGATCATGTTAACAGAGGGAGACAAATCAGCCGTTCCAACCATAAAGTTCTTTACCTCCTTGGCAATGGGGTTGAAAACAAGACCAGAGGAAGCACGAGTCGCGGTGGGCTTCTCTGGAAAGCTCTCAGGGATGAACTTCTCCCAGTCCGCGGGCAGCTCGCCCTTAATACGGGCCTGGAATTCAGCACCAAGCTCAGGGAACTGGGTGGTGTAATCGGCCACCAACTGGTTCCATTCTTGCACCCATTGCTCGCCACGAGCAGGAAGATCCTGGAAGAACTGACGGACGGTCTCGCCGATAACAAAGTGCTCCTCGGGGTTGAAGCCGTAGAGGGCCTTCATATCGGCCACACTCTTGGTACCGAAAGCAGCACCGTGGGCCACAGCAGTGCCAGCCACATGGCTGTCCAGACCGATCACAGTATGGACATTGATGAAAGTGGGCTTTCCCTGCGCAGCGCGACCCTGCTCCAGAGCACGGACAATGCCTTCAATATCGAAACAGCCATCCTCAACATCAATAACATCCCAACCGCATGCGCGCATCTTCGCATTGACATCCTCGGTGTTGGTCAGATCCACGGATCCATCGCAGGTGATCTGGTTGTTATCGTAGATGACAGTGAGGTTGTTCAAGCGAAGGTGACCAGCCAAGGAAATCGCCTCGAGGCCCACACCCTCCTGCAAACACGCATCACCGATCATGCACCAGGTGTGATTGTTGACGACGTCGTAGCCGGGGCGGTTATAGGTAGCGGCCAGGTTCTTGGTGGCCATGGCAAGACCGACTGCATTGGCGATACCTTGGCCGAGGGGCCCTGTTGTGACTTCGATTCCCTCATGTTCGATCTCGGGGTGACCAGGGCACAGCGCATCTACCCGGTCGGAGTGGTAGGACTTGAGCTGGTCGAAAGTCATGGCCCTGTAGCCTGTGAGGTGTAGGAAGCTGTATTGGAAAAGGCAGGTGTGGCCTGAAAATAGTTGAGTTAGTTATTTAAAACTACCATATATTTGTCGTCTCTACATACCGTTCGAAAGAACAAACCGATCGCGGTTGAAAAAGTCCGGAGTGTGCGGAGCGTAGCGCATCACGTACTTCCACAGAGACACGCCAATTGCAGCCATACCAATGGCACCACTGTCACATCGTCAATATCGGCTGGACTTGATAAATCATAGGAGATTTTTCTCATACCCAGGGTGCCCACCGCTGAATTGCTGGCACAAGTCCGCAATAAGCAGACGGAAAGTCTTGAGAACCAAGTCATGGTCCTTGGAGAGCTTCTGCACCAAAGGCAGCGCTGAAGGCACAGACTTGTGAACGCCGTTCGTGACAGTCATATTGACACAGAATAATTTCTTAAAGGTTTCTGGCTTGTCTTGTCTTCCACTTCTTCTCTCCTGGGTCCCTCGACCCTTCAAATAACCAGAGAATCAGCGTCGACTAAAACATCCCGTTCGGGTAGTCGACGAATGGGGTAATACTAACCGCCTCCGCTGAACTGGCAAGTTGAACCACCACCACTACCAAGTGCGCCGCCCATCATCAACAAGGATACTTTACCGACGGTGCTGATTTACTTAAGAAATAAGAAATGTCCCTGTCCGGTCAAAATTTCCACGCCTCTCCACAGTCTCTCCAAGAATCACAATCCCCTTGATATCATGGCCCCGTCAGTACTAGTGGATCAGCATGAGCATGCGCCCGTCGCAGTCGCAACCAAGTTGCTCGATCGCAAAGTGATCACGGCCTCACACCCTAACCCGTCATTACAGGTGACGGCGGATCATAAGCTCAAGTCAGCTGAGGCGCCTGTTTATGCGCCCGGGCAGGGAGAGGTGTTGGTACACATCAAGGCGACTGGTATCTGCGGGTCGGATATACATTTCTGGAAGACGGGGCGTATTGGATCGTTGGTCTTTGAGGGTGATTGCATTATCGGCCATGAGGCGTCGGGTATTGTTTTGCAGTGTGGTGAGGGTGTGAGCCAGCTGAAGCCAGGTAAGAAGTGTCTTGATAATATCGTCCGAATATCCCGATTGCTAATGTATATTTCGCGCAGGTGACCGCGTGGCCGTTGAGCCCGGTGTTCCTTGCGAGCACTGCTTCCTCTGTGATGATGGGCGTTACAACCTCTGCGAAGACGTCCAATTTGCCGGAGTCTACCCATACCATGGCACAATCCAGCGATACAAAGTGCACCCGGCCAAGTGGCTGCACAAGCTTCCCGATAACGTCACATTCGCCGAGGGAGCTCTGCTTGAGCCTCTCTCGGTGGTGATGCACGGCATCAAGACCGCCGGACTCAGCCTCGGCCGTGGCGTCGTAGTCTGCGGTGCCGGTCCTATCGGATTGATCGCTCTGGCTGCTGCTCGCGCTTCTGGTGCTCATCCCATCGTGATCACAGACCTGGAGCCCTCGCGGTTGGCGTTCGCCAAGGACCTGGTCCCCTCGTGCATCACCTACCAGGTTGACCGGACCAAGGATGCCGAGGGCAATGCACAAGCTATTCGTGCCTTGTTCGGTGAGACTGAGTATGTTGCACCGGAGACTGTTCTTGAGTGTACCGGTGTCGAGAGCAGTGTTTGCACTGCTGCGTATACTGCCCGACGGGGTGGTACGGTGATGGTTATTGGCGTAGGCAAGGCGATCATGAACAATCTGCCCTTTATGCATATTTCTCTCGCAGAGGTAAGACTTGGCCCTGAATTCATAACACTCTTCACCACGATCTCAAACTAATCCCTATTCCTGCTAGATTGATCTGCGCTTCATCAACCGCTACCGCGACACATGGCCCCCTGCTATTCAATGTTTGAGTGGCGGCATCCTGGATTTGAAGAAGCTGGTCTCACACGTATTCCATTTGGAGAAAGCAGAGGATGCGCTGCACCTGTGCGCTGACCCCCGAAACGGCAGCATTAAGGTCCTGGTGGTGGATGAAGAGGAGGCCTCTCTATAGATTATGAACATGCTTAGCGCTTATTACGAAGATCCTCAATTGCGAGAAAATAAACCATAGACCTACAACTTACTTTTTTTGCAGTTCCATGTTCTACTATGTACAGCCTCTGCCTAGAGGGCATGAACAGTATGATAGGTATAAGGTTCATTATTTTATTTTGTAGTGTGGCAAGTGTAACTGTAAACCCAGAGCGAGCCAAATCCACACATTGAGCCAAGAAGTATGTGTATTTAGAAAGGCGCCTTTGCATGGCAGTAGATAGATGTAATCGGGACAGGTTCGGCGTTGGAGTGGTCGCCGGGGCTGAGGAGAGTGTTTCGACCGGTGCATAGGGGGCCACTACACGAATAAGGATCAACTTAGTACTGCGCTGGCAGGGAGTTTCTGATTCAACTTACGTGAATACGCGACAATGCTTTTTGATAGCGATAGTATACACCTCCCTGGTGAATTAGTTAGCCCAATTCTCGCCTATTATCACTGAAGTAGGCGACTTACTCCTCGTCAAGCTCGACACAGTCTTCTAGTTCCACATCTTTCCCATAGCTAGCCTTTTCGGTCTCGATGCCAACCTAATATCGAGTCAATAAACAGGAATCCTTTCAAAGGCGACTGGTCCTGGCCAAGAGTGATCATGAGAGAAAACACCTACCATGGTCCTCTTTGCAGCCTCCTTAGCTGTGACGGAGAGGAGCATCAAGCTCAGGACTGTGAGTTGTTTGAGGCCGTACATGGTTTGTGCTGCCAGATGGAAATCGCTAGACAGGATTTCAATGTCACACAGTCGAGACCAGCACGCTCGTGGTTGAATCCCGGATAAAAGAACGCGTTCTCAATACAGCCGTCTTGACTGGGGCAGTGGTTTGTTTTGTAGTATCCCTTGCATGCATCTAGGGCGAGGGCAGCCAGGTCCATCGCAGGGCAAGGGTCTCCCTTCGTAGCGGGGATTGGTTCCTGGATAGAGATTGGAATGCGAATCATGATTTGAACACCCTTGACACAATCAATATGTAGTGTCTCTATAGCGTTGGGTTTGTGTTGGGTCTACGAGCTGTAGATGATTCTGTGCGCACCTGGCTTATAGAGTGATAACACTGAATTACAATTTCGGGTGCATTTAACAGGAATTGCTATTTTCTAATTAATACTAGGCCTCGATATCTTCTACTGTAAATTATGACTCGAGTGTTAGGTGTGGTGAATGGAGTACGATTTATCGACTCGCTGATGGGCCCATGTTTAAAGCCCTTGACAAGCACAGAATCTCTACCACAAGTACTTCGTTTAACAAATACAATTCGAGTCTAATATCTAGCAAATCCAAACTAAGGCTCATGGTCTACCTATGTCTATCGATCTGTAAGTATTGACATTCGTTCCATGCACATCCAATCCCTAAATGTGTATCCCATTGGACTAAGTCCTTCCCCACAATTTCGCTCGGCCTCTTCCCCAAGTTGTCCTGTCCGCTTCTCATTCCCCATTCTTTCTTCTCCCCATTCCATTCTTCCCAGAACTTCCCTGCAGCCCTCACACTCACCCATACCATGCACCATGTACCCGCATCCCAAACGCCGGCGCCTTACGGGTGACGTCTCATTTCCAACCGACCTCGACAACGCACCACCACCACCACTCTCGTCACCACCAGCCTTCGCGCCGACTCTCAACACCGACTGGACTCACACGCACACCCACCCACAGCGCCATGCACCTGCACCTGCACCTGCATACACACCCTCGGACTCGACCGATGGCCCTGCGTTCCCGTCTCCACTAGGAGCCGCCAGTTGGGGCCATGACGGGTTCTCGCATGATCCGGGGTTCCTTGCGTCGCAGGAGGAGCTGCGATGTATGCTTTTTACAATTGCGCAGTCTGCGGCGCCGACGAGGGCGGCTAGTCCAGATGCGAATGGGCTGGATGAGAGGGAGAGAGAAGGACGGTCCGAGAGGAATATCGGGCCAATGCGATCGGCGCTTTCGAGTCGGAGGAGGGTGGAGTACTTGAAGAACTATGTGGGACAAGTTGCACCGTGGGTGAGTGATTCTATGACAGGCCAATATGGATCGATCGCTACGGTCAGGAAACAAAGGGACGCCGTGGTGTGCAGTGGTTACAAACTTCCATTGGAAGTTTCATTTGGCTCATGCAATGTGATTTCCTAGCTCGACATGTTCGATTCCCAATGTACCTTTCGCGTCCAAATCCCGGCCCTCGCTCGCACGTTTCCTGCTCTGCTCAATGCGATTCTCGCCATATCCGCTCGCCAGATGGAGAGGAAAGAGGGTATCCAGGACTCATTCGATAGTATCGAGCTCTACCAGGAGGCCATTCGCCTACTCAGTCCGCTTCTACAGATGCGCGATCCCAAAGTGATTGCGGCCTGCGTCTTGCTCTGCTGTCTCGAAATGATGTCGGCACGAGCGCAAGACTGGAGACGCCACCTGGAAGGATGCACGGCCCTGTTCGACGCCTTTGGAATCCATGGGTTTAGTAGCGGTCTGCTGCAGGCTGTATTCTGGTGCTACGTGCGCATGGGTGAGGCTCGGACAAGATGTGGGAAATCTATTTAATGGATGCATTGCTAACTGGGCAAGTAGATTTATGCGGTGCACTTATTTCAGACGGGACTCAGAGCACGCTTCTTCGTCCCAGCAAGTGGCTTGCGCATGACTGTCACGAAGAAGATGCAGCCCAGCTTTTCCAGGCAACCCAGTCCCCGGATATGTACGCAAATTATGCGGTCTATCTGTGCGCAAAGACCTGTGAATTGGTTGCTGACCGTACCCAGTTTCTCGAGCTAGGCGCACAGAATGAATGCACCGGTGATGTGTTTCAGCGGCGTTGGATTCGACTCTGGGATGACTTGCAGCAATGGGTTGAGGATCGACCACCAGAGTTACTGCCCGTCCAAACCACCCAGACCAAGCCGTTTCCACACATCCTCTTCCTGCACTGGGCTGCCATATCTTCAAATCAGCTCTATCATACTGCATGTATCCTTCTGCTGAACATCATGCCAAAGAGCATCAAGTTACGGTCGGCGCCAATCGTCTCAGCGCTGTGGCATGCCCGGCGAATTTGCGGCATATCCCTAGCAAACCCTCATCAGGGGTGCTTGAACAATGCAATCCAGCCTCTTTGGATTGCCGGGCGCCTTTTCAGCCACGTCTCTGAACATACGATCATAATCGACATTATTCGAAAGATCGAAGCGGAGACAGGATGGGGTGCTTGCTGGCGAATCCGGGATCTGGAGCTTGCTTGGGGTTACCAACTGACTCGTCGCAGTCGAAAATCGGCTACACAGCACTCGCCAGTGGCTGGATGATAGGATTGTGAAGTTTTTCTTCGCCATTCTTTTCATCAATAAACCAGTGTTTATGCCTCTGGCCACCCCCATTCCACTTGGAGATCCCGGAGAAGCTCCCCAGCATTCCATCCGGTGATTTTTCGGATGCGCTCAAAGCCCCGTAAGATCTCTTGCTGCTGCGACTCATGTGTCATGCGGCGCGCAGCTGTCAAAAACGATGCCAGCAGAGATGGATCCCAGCACTCGCGCCGCTCGTTATTCAGAGCGATACTGCAGATCCGCTGGGCATGCCAGAGCGGTGACATTGTCGCAGAACGAATGTCTGCGATGTGCGCTGTTCGTGGACGGCTATGCAGCAACAGCAACATGGCTGTGTGATATAGCTGGTTGGAAAAGACACCGGCCCCATTGGCAAAGAGAACGACGGGAAAGCTTTCGCCGGGGTCAGCAGCTTGATTGTCTGTTTCAATCTCTAGCATGGGCTGAAACCCCTGGGGTCGTTCCCGATACCACTGTTCCAGCTCTTCGACAATTTGCATCCACGCGTGAAGCGGAGGCAGGTGCGGAGATGGATCTTCATTATGCATAAACTCTACAGCGCGGGCACAAAGCCAGAGAGGGCGGTGTGCATACGAGAATACCAGTCCAAAGGGGTCACTTCCAAGATCTTCGTCCGCAAAGTACGGAGACGATGGGGGAATTGGAACTCGGAGACTGGTATCTGCGGCCAGAGCTGCTCCGAGATCTTGAAGCAATCAATATCAGCACGAATTGGAAATTCCAAAGTTTATCATAACAAACATACCGAGTCTTAGATATAGCCAGTATATTGCTGAATTGAGATCCCTGCCAATTGTATGTGCACTTAGTGGCTCGAGAATTTCAGCGTCGCTTTCCCTGGGCGAAGACCATGCCGCGGGCATGTCTGTAATGCATTGTTCAGTCTTGTCCAAGGCGCGCAAAAAAGCGACAGTCGTGATATCTAATTGCCCATCCGGACGGATAGGACTGATGATGCTTTTCTCTGTCCTTGAGTGGGAAGAATGTGGACGTAGCAGATCTATAGATGCCTTGGAGAGCGCGAGCACAGTATCCCGCACCGGTGGTGATACCATTGCCAACTGCAAGCCTTGGATTCCAAAGATTTGCCCGAGATCACATATATCCAGCTGTACATGTTAGTCTGAGTTTATCTCTCATTAGTCTGTAAAACGTACCCATGGTGCTACCTCGTAGCGATAATGTCGAAGCAGCTCAAGCGTCTCTGTCGGTGTCATCTCAGGATTGAAAGCCGTATGCCGAGGAAGTTGACCCGGAGAAAAGACCAATGGATAATCAGTGAAGTTGATTGGAGTCATCACTTGAGCGAGGGACCTTTCCCTTGCTGGGGGCGATATCGTAAACTCAGACAAACTTATTTCAGGCCCGATCGTCTCGGTTGTGCTTGTTCCTAAGGCCAACAACCCAGCGACCGCGGACTCGTCCTTGTCACTAAACATTGCGATTGAAGGTTGCGGTGTTGGATTAGATGGCTCGTCGGCTGACCAAACAGGCAACTCTGAGGGTAATTTCGCGAGTATCTCTGGTTTTGACTGTCTGCCCACGTCGGGATCTGAGGCATCCTGGTGCGAGTGCGACCGTTGCGGTTCCTTGGTCTGGGGAGATCCCTCATCTTCGCCATCATCAATCTCGTCCCTCGCATTCTCAGGGTCCTCATTGACAAACTACCACTCGATCAGCAAGGTACTCTTTTTTTTTCCTTTTTGACTATTTCAAAACTAACTCGAATCACTTCATAATGAGCCGATAAACCGCCCACTTCAGACGGCTGCACCGTTTGCGCATTCTTAGTGAGAAACGTCAACTGCGGGCCATACTGGCACTCAAAGTTCCGCTCGGTACAATTTCGACATCGCGGTTTACCCTCGTCGCCTATTGCCTGTGTTAGATGTTATCTTGACATTGGTCATCGCCAGATAGAAGAGGTACATTTTCGTCGTCGTATGCGACATCGCATACACCCTGTTCGGCATCGGGTGAGCCTTCGGGCGCTCTGTTTGGCAGCGTCAGTCATGGTTGGCACTGCCCGCTGTGAGACGTGGGGAAAACTGGAGAAAACGGGAAAAAGGAAACGAAAGAGGAAGGCCTACGCACCGGTCACGTGGAGGGTCATGTGTGGGGTCTTGACATCACTCGAGCGATTCACTGATTGGGTTGTTGATTCGGAGTACATATGCGAGATGAGATGCACAATTCTAGGCCTCGTCGACTGTCCTTGCATTCGTAGATACGATGAATATCTCAATGTGCCTCCTTGGCACTTTCCACCGACGAGGTGACATCGCTTATAAGTATGTCTTTTTCTATCCGGGGCACATCGGCCTTTCGTGGAGCCAATAACAATTGCGAGCGGATATATTACATATTTTATCAACTTGGCCATGACTATCATGACACCTACGAGATATGAGAAACTTGATTTGCGATCACAATTCGGATTTCACTGTCCCTTTCTCCGATTCCACGAAAAGAAAGAGCCGGAATGGGAAGAAACATCAGAGACGACACTCTTCCCCGATGTTCACTTCAGACGCACCTAGTAACTCTCCATACCAGGGCAGTAAATACGATGAAATAGAGCCGTGGAGAAGATGGGATAGAACTCGAGGTGATTGGTATGGTCATGAAATGATCGAGCTATCCAAGACGTAAATAAAACAGCAAAGTTCGTCCCTTCCGTCACATTTAAGGCCCGAATTTCCTTTGGAGAGTAAATTTTGCTGCGACAGCAGCCAGTGGACATTCATGCGTCCATAACAAATCTGGGCAGTAAATCCGTCGCGCCAGGAACCAGGAAGAAGGGAGGGGGGGAAATACCGAAGCCAAAACAAAGTCCAGAAATCAAGAAATCAAAGCTCCCAGTTGTCCTTGTATCCATATTTCTTTCCTCCGCAGCGAGTCCGTTAGGATGTAGATCATAAGAGAAGCATCACTCGTCATTGCCTTCGCGATCTTCTCCATCCGAGCTTTCGTCGACAGAAGCATGGTTGGCAACCTGGGCCTGAGTTGTCGCGCGGAGGCTTTCTCAAGCTCGGTCATCATGATGCTAACGTTCTGCTTCAACTTGCGCATTTTGGCTTCCCATAGCTTCTGGGTTTTCTCAGGGTCGGGATCCTTGGACTTTGGGAAAGGAGATCTTCGTCGTGCTCCAGGGACATAGGGACCGCAGCGATAATCGTACTTCAGCGAGGCCAGGTCAGACTCAGTTCGTTGCTTGAGTCTGGTGCAAAGTCGATCAGCCATCGCTTTTGCTTCCCTCCACTTTATTTAGTGCCAGCGCCTCGGCCTCCGTCTTGAGGTTGCTGTCCGTGGGCCTCGAACATCTCTTGCTGGACGCTGACAGTAGCGCGTTCAAAGGAACCGAAAACTTCCTGGGCCTCGCGCATGGTCGCCACGATGCGGAGGAGGCCGACTAGAAGTCGGGCATGCATAATATCCCGGTTCGGGATGTCACCAGGCAGGATAGGGAAGCGCGGAGCCCGGGGGAAGGGGGCTTGAGCGGGAGGGTGCGTTGCAGATTGGGGATCAAGCTCGTCTGCCCGGTTCAGCACCACGAAGAGGGCATACTCCAGTCGATTGAGTGAGTCTCGGAGATAGTGGTCCAAAGCCTCGACGTGTTCAATGAACACGAGAATCAGCTCAAGGTCTACCTGCTGCTCGGTAGACATGATGGTGAGATGTGAAAAAAATTCACGAGTGGTATGGTTGATGTGAGAGACGACTCTGTAGTCGTGATCCGGATTCGGTCTGTTTCGCGGTCAGCATGTGTAGGTTGACAAGGAACGTGCTCTCTTACTTGTTATGTTGATGATCAGAAAGGCAAGACCAGAAGAGGAGGATCGTAGACGATGTGGAAGGTCGTGGACGAGGAGGAAGGTGGCGGTGGGAGATAAGATCAAGGATCAAGACGGATGGGGGAACGAGGAAGATGAGAGTACAGAAAGGAGGAGACAAGAGAGATGAGAAGCTCAAATGAATGAGAAGTAAGGAGAGATGAGGTCCTGACCGGTGTGGAGTGTGAGCTCCGCGAGAAAGTGATGAGAGGAAGAAATAATGTGAGAGAGCAACAGGACTGAGAAAAGATAGTGAGAGGAATGAGAGGACCGCAGCTGAAATTAAAAAAAATGCAAGATACATGATTTCTTGGCCTCTTCAGCTATCATGACTATCATGAAATCTGCTCGATATGATGATCTTGATTCTCGTTCACAATTTCCATTCCATACAATCTCCCATTTCATGCGATTCCAAAAGAGACAGGATGAGAAGAAATACCCAGCATGATTATTTTTCCCTATTGTTCTCGTTCTCTCCGGACTATTCCATATCGGCCCCACGGCCGTCTTCTTCAGGTCCCTATTACTGCCGGAGTCGTGCAGCTTCTTCTTTTTCAACGCTCGCAATAGCGTGACGGAAATAACCGAAACTCTGTTCTGCCTCAGTCATGCTCGCCGCGAGAGAGAGCAGGGCGACTAGCAGACGGGCAAGTACAGTATCGCCGGTGAGGAAAGGCACCAGGGCAGCCGGAGGGTTAGGACCTGGAGCAGCAGGCAGACGGCGTGTTGCGCGATTTGGACCACGCTCACTTGTCCCAGTGACCTGGATAAGGAGTGCGTCCTTAAGACGCTCAATTGCCTCCCTAATGTGGCGGTCCATTGCTTCGATTTGAAGGACGAAGGCGAGGCTGACTTCACGAATCGGATCTTGCTGAGTTGACATGATTGTCTGATTTGGAGGGATGGGTCGCCGTCAATGGCGAGTCTGTAGTCGGTCGTCTGCATATGTGTGCCTCAACCGGGAATGAGTTCTCTGACTTGAATGGTGTTCGTCAGAAATGCGATATCAAGCAAACTTCTCGGGAGGGTTGCGTGAAGAACAAGAGATTTGAGGGCGCAGCAGAATGGAGGATAAATAGGGAGAGGGATGAGAAGAAGATAGCTGAGAAGCTGCCGGAAATGAGAAGAAAAGGGACACTAGATATCGCAAGATGCAGAAAGAACTTCCCGGAGTGGAAGAATCACTAGGATGCAAGGCAAACATTCGGAGGTAAGAAATATGATGTACCCAGTCCTTTCCAGATTATATATTCTAATGTTTGCCTTAATATCTGCCTAGTAGGACCTTCTGGAACTGGAAACAGCAGGTATCAACCTTAGTAGGTATGCTGCCTACGCCAGGGTTATTGCAGACTTCTATCTGAGATTCTCATAGACCCCTACGCTTAAATGTGCCGAATGTCACAATCTCAAAACATGGTGGGAAGAGCTGGTTGAGGCGTTGGTATATTATGTCCCCACGTGGGCTTGTTGAGGAAATTTACAAGTTCATTTCTTTTCACTCCTTCGATATGGGAGCAGTTCCCTTGAGCCGCTTGCTACTGATCCTATCTTACATGTATCTGGAGCTAGATGGGATATCGAAACAAAGCTACTTGAAGGTAGTATCAAAGTTTACGTTCGGGTTGCATGAGTCCGCGGCTCTTTCTCCACTCATCCACAATCCCGGCATATGCACCCGGTTCATACACGCCTGTGAGCTCCTTCAATAATCCTCCTCCGAGACGGTGTGGATCCAAACCGAGATCGCGCATGAGCATGTCGTTGTACTATGGCACTTGTTAGCTTTCTTCAATCAAACAGGATGTGCCACGGAAGCAGTCAATTGCACACGGAATATTCTTACATGGATAGCATCGACTTCAAGCCCAGAGCCAGTCAATGATCCCAGCACTACATCTTCCGACACGGCCTTCTCTATGTCAATTTGAGGCATACCATCAAGACAAAGAGCCGCGGAGCTGTGGGATTTGGATTCCGCTGGAGGTTCATCGAACCCGCCAGTCAAGAACGCCGTGACCCAGAGCGCCTGGACTTCTGCGACTACCGCGATAGTGGATGTGAGCACAACGCCGATGGTTGCAAAGGAGCGATCTCCATTCGCGACCAGTTGTGGGGCAGCCATGCGACGGAAGAGACGATATGGGAGTAATTGAGACTCTCCAATCCATGAGGGCGTACCTCGATCTGCGGGTGTACACTCCGTCGTAGCCAAGGTCTTTCTCACCAGCTCTTCGGACTGCTGGTCCAGGGATCTCCAGTGTTTAATATGACTCTCTACCGGCCCGTCCGGTGGAATCTCGACCCCGTTGCATGGCTCACTTTCATCAACCGTGCTATCTTTTTCAGAATTTGTATCAACCAGACCAGACAGGCCCAAGCTAAGGCGGAAGCTCGGTGGATCAAACTTGATCGGAACGATGGGCTTGTATCCGGTGGCGTGAATTACGAGATCCACGTTGTCAAGACAGACATTTTCCTCAAGCAATACCTCCACATTCCCGATCGGCTCTCCATCAGGTTGCGCAGTGGAAGCAGAGATCTGTTCAATAGAAGACCGATACACCTTCACATACGGGGACCTAATCGTCTCCCATAGGTCAGGCTGATTGGTGATTCCGATACTGGACGCACACGAGACGACACTGTAAACGGTCAGAGATAATTCACAGCCCTAGAAGACGAGGACCACAAACCTGTTACTTGGTCGAAGAAGCTGCATCTTTGGCTCGGATTCATACTGCGCAAACTCCTCCAAGCCCCGGTCTACTGAGCGCCAGAACCAGCGGATCCACCATCGACCAAGAGGATTCCCATGCAGAAGACGAACAAGCCATGATCCCTCCACGTGGAAGCCCCAGGACTGGCCTTCTGCGGAATGATGGCGTGTAAGTCGTTTAGGAATTTCGTAGCAGCATGGGTCCAGGTAATGAAGCAATCTGCTGCTGGCTGCTTTATCACTTGCAACAGTATCGCCGTTCAGAAGGGAGGATGTAGGCGGTGTCATCCAGGCGGGTCCTGCTCCATCCTTCCGAATGATCCAATGCACAGTCACTGGGTCCTTTGGTACTAATCGCAGATGCAGTGCAGGGTCTTTCCGATGGAGCGTGGCGAAGAAGTGAACTAGATCAAATGACGACTTGGCACCTCCGTAGATCACCACGGACTTTAAAGGATAGCTCAGCTGTTTGTTTGGTGAGCTTGTTTGGAGTGGTGTCTCAAATAACGGTAGCGGCTGATATCCCAGATTATCGCGAGCCCAATCACCCACGTCCTTTGCGTGAATAACGGATGTGCAGGTACTCGTGTTCGACGGCGAGCTTATGTTTGGAATATTTGGCACTGAAGTGAGCCCCGTGGCTAGGATCAACTTATCGCAGACAATCCTGATATCGCGTGCCGGACTCGACCCAATTTGTACCTTGAGCTCCCACTCTTTGGTCTCCAGGCGGCGGATACTCTCAACCTAGTCTTGGTTAGACACTCAACACAGTCCACAGAAACTACACTTACCTTCCAGTTCAATCTGATATGGTTCTTCAGCTTCCACTTCTCAGTCCAGGCATGAAGATACCGGTTGATCTTCCAGCCAGCGATAAACTGCTGTCCAACGCCAGTCGTTTCCTCCGGGACCACTTGAGATAGAGGCAGGTCACTGAACTCATACATCCCATATGAGTTCTGGCTGAGTAGGTTCGGGTACAGGCGTTCCTCTGCCCAAGTCCCTCCGATGTCTGAACCCGCGTCGATCACAAGGAGAGAACATCCTGGGACGTGCTCCACGTTAGGTCTGGTATCAGAGAAACAAGTAGGCAGTGTATGTTTGGGTTCGGTTTGGGTCGTGTTGTCATCTTGTTTCGGGGTATCGTATGCTCCTGTGACTTGCAAGTAGGTCTTGGCCGCAATGAGGCCGTAGAGCCCTATGTAAAATTAGTCGTACTGTTCGTCTAGACATGCATAGTATATACTAACCGGCGCCAGCGATCACCACTCGATCCATGAGGGGGGACGATGGGAAAGAGAAGAGACTGCGACAGAATGTTGTAGGAGGATTGCATTTTGGAAAAGGAAATTAAAACAAAACTAAACCGGGGAAGATTACTGAGGCAATCCCCGAGTGAACAACGAACGGGGGCTTGAGATTGTTCTGATTGTTCCTGTGGGGCTCCAACCATCACATCCTCACACATCCCAGCAACCCCCCATGACTGGTCACTTCAAATGGAAAAGAGGAGAAAAGTGAATGATTATGGGTCTTTATTATATGACACAGCTGACAAGAATAGTTGATGCTTTATTCAGATATAATTCCACGGCGCCATAAGTTTTCCCCCGATCTCTTGCCCCTGCTCGCGCCCGTGATTACATCGCTCGAGGAGACCCTCGACAGCCTCCTGTGCCATCTGAATAATCTTCATCTCCTCTGACCGGCCTCCTCGTACAAGTCTGCCTTCCTTGACCAGGATGACTCCATTGACGACCGTCATATCAACATCGCGACCGGTACATCCATGCACAACCGTGGTGACGGGGCTAACCGCGCTGCTGGAGGATCGACTGCTCCACGGCACGGCCCCAAGCCCACCAGCCCCGTACGGATCTACCACCACAAAGTCGGCCTTTTTCCCTTCTTCCAGACTCCCAATCTCATGATCAAGGCCCAAAGCTTTCGCTCCGTTGATGGTTGCCATCTCCAAGGCAACTTCAGCGGGAATGAGACTGGCATCCCGGCGAACGCCTTTATGAAGAATCCCAGCCAGATGCATTTCTTGGAACATGTCATAATGGTTGGAGCAAGGTGCGCCATCAGTGCCGAGAGATACATTCACTGGCGATGGTGCTGAAAGCATGGACGGGACTGGGGCCACGCCCGACGCCAGTTTGAGGTTGGAACTCGGGTTGTGAGCCACCGAAGTTTGAGTACTGGCCAGTAGCGGGATGTCGATATGCTCGTTTAGGTTGACCATGTGTGCTAAAACCAGTCGATGAGAAAGTTGATCCGAGCCTGGAGCCGACTGTGTCTTTTGTCCGCACAGCTTTGCGTCCCGAATGAATTCCATGGCGCTGCACTGATATGTTTCTCGGTAGATCTCTCGGTCTCGTGGTGCTTCGGCACAATGCATGGTCGCTGATATCCCATGCCTGGCACACGTCTCGCCCAGTTCGAGGTAATGGGAGATTGATGTGCCGCGTGGTGTGCCAGCAGCTGCCCATACTTGAACTCGGCCCTCGTGGCTGTCGTGGTGTGTCTGGTGTGCTTTCAAAAGTTCTGGAATTGACATCGCAAGAAGATCCCCGTCTCTCGGGTCGGTGATTGACAGCTGTCGATTCGTTTCGGTGAATTTGACGAGTTTTCCCTGCCGACAGAGAACGCCTTGATTAGCGCACCGTTTGTTTAAGGATCGCATTGGATTGGCAGACTCACCAGGCAACCTCTGATTCCCATCTCGCCAGCCACTTCGCAAATCGCGTCGAAACCGGCACGATATGTCAACATTGGATCCAGAAAACAAGTTGTCCCCGTCTTTAACATTTCAGCCATAGTCAGGCGCGCAGCTCGGACACCATCATCCCCTTGAAAAGAGGCTTCCAGGGGCCAGATCGCGTCGCATAACCATCCATGTAATGGCAGGTCCTCGGCCAGTCCTCGGAGAAGGGATTGCACCAGATGAGCATGGGTATTGATCAACCCTGGAATGATGATCTTCCCGTCGCAATCGATTCTCTCTGCGTCTGAGGGCAGCTGTCCCGAATATGGAAACTTCCCGACCGATGTAATTCGGTCGCCATCGATCCGCATGTACCCGTCGCGAATTACCTCGCGCCGTCCATTGACGGTGATGATGGTTGCGTGGTCGAAAATTTTACAGCCGGTGGTAGCTGTTGACGTAGACATGGTGGGCCCCGAAAGTGACGTTAAGTCTCAAATCTCAGAGAGCAAAACATAAATCCGATTCCAAGAAATTGATTATCTTTTGAGGCTTTCCCAGATCGCGGATAACATGCGCATCTCGGGCTTCCACAGAACCTCGGCCGAGGCCAAGACATCTCGCTTGCTTATCATTCCCCACGGGCCCTGATAGCTTAGCGTAATCCTTCGTGATACAACCCGGGGCAAGAGATATGATGAAAGAGATATGACTATCATCCCTGGTTATCTTACGAAGCGATGATTACGAAGTATAATTCTCGAGATGTGGTATATATCGGACAATATCGACACCCCGTCGAGGGAGGATTCTCCATACAATGCCCGTAAGACGGCAGCAATAGAAACCAGATTTTCTTGAATTCAGCTGGAGATCATGGATGCGACACGGAGGTTACCGGAGAAAGAGCAGTCCGATATGCCGGTCACTTCTTCTTTCGATACATTCGAGACGGGGGATAGAGAGTCACGCATCATCGAGATTGCGCCCGTCGCCGAGACCCGATGGCAATACCTTCGTCGTTACTTTACTACTCGGGATGGATGGGTTGGCAACTACGTATGTCGGACGAGACATGCATATGGAAGTGGTGTACGAGAACTAACTTTGTCAAAACAAGGACTATGCATATCTCGTTACTCCAAATATCTGGCCATTCAACAAGAAGTACAAGGATTATCAAGCACCGTTCTACGGATTAAACGACGAGGTACCAATCCTTCTGACCATCATTCTCGGCCTGCAGCATGCCTTGACTATGATTGGATCCGTCGTGTCACCTCCTCTAGCCATTGCGAGCGGTGCTTTCTACCTTAATGCAGAGAAAAGCCAATACCTTGTTTCTGCAGCTTTTATCACCACCGGCATTGCCACTGCTCTCCAGGTGACGCGGGTACACTTTGCCAATACCCCCTTCTACATTGGAACCGGTCTGCTCTCGGTGGTAGCTCCCACTTTTGATGTCCTGGCTATCGCATTTAGCTACTCTGATATGCGTTACGCGAATGGGACGTGTCATACAGCATCCGATGGATCGAAGCTGCCATGTCCTGATGCGTGGGGTGCGATGCTGGGAACTATCCTTTGCACCGTTTGGATTCAGATAATGCTCTCTTTTGTCCCGCCAAAGACTCTGAATCGCATCTTCCCAAAGGTTGTCACTGGTACTCTTCTTCTCCTCGTGGGTGTTTACCTGATCTCAAGTGGTATGGAGAACTGGGGTGGCAGCTCGAACTGTGATGGTGGCACTGGCTACTATGCGCTGTGCCCGAATACTGCGGCTCCTAAGCCATTACCTTGGTAAGAATACAAAACCATAAAACTCTCTGGTCATTATACTGATTATCGATAGGGGCGATCCGAAACTGATAGGCCTCGGCTTCAGTGTCTTTATCACAATTATTTTCGTCGAGCTTTTCGGATCCCCACTCATGCGCTCCGCATCGGTCGTCCTTGGCCTGGCGGTGGGTTGCGCGATCTCCGGTGCCACTGGATACTGGTCGCGAGAGAATATCGACGCAGCGCCCGTCGCGACCTTCCTCTGGGTTGAGACGTTCAAGTTGTCGGTAGATGGTGCACTGGCCTTACCCCTTTTGATTATGTTCATCTGTGAGGCAGTCAGCTGTATGCCTGACATCCTTGCTACCGCGGAGATCTCCGGAGTAGACATCGACGGGATTGAATTCAACAGCCGTATTCAAGGCGGTATCCTCTGTGATGGTGTAGGCAGTCTGGTCAGTGCTTTGGGTACCGGATTGCCTATGGTCAGTCAGGCAGGAAATAACGGTGTCATCTCTTTGACAGGCTGTGCGGTATGTGCCTCACCGTTCCAAATACATGAGAAAAGGACGTCAAGCTAATTTGAAAACCTCACACAGAGCCGAAGAGCAGGTTGGTGTGCCGCAGCCTTCCTCGTTCTCATGGGGATATTCGGCAAATTTGGCGCAGTCTTCGGCTCAATGCCTCCATCCGTCCTGGGAGGAATGCAAGTCTTCTTGTACAGCACCATTGTCGTCGCTGGTGTGAAAGTCCTCAGTCTTGTCGAGTTCACTCGTCGAAACCGCTTCATTCTTACAGCCGCTCTGGGCATTGGTTTCATGGACATTGTCTCTCCAAGCTGGTTTGCCAAGATTTTGGCTTATCAAGGGTCGAATGTACGACTGCAAGGGTTTGAGCAGGGTATTAATCTTATGGTTGAGACCCCTTTCATTATTTCGGCCGTTGTGGGTGTGGTTTTGAATCTTGTTCTTCCACATGATGGTAGTAAAAAGGTGGAAATGTTGGATGGGCGAGATGGTCGGCCGGCACTTCCCACCTAATGAAGGACCTGTGAATAACTATAACTAATTTCCGATAATCACATTAATAATTGAGGGCAGCTCACCCAAATATGGATAGTTACTGATCGCTGCTAATTCTTTAAATTGTGACATACCCGTCTGATAGTCTAGTGCCACAGGTGTTGTTTGTTGTAGAGTCAAACCAGAGACGGGCCGTGAAACGGACCGCGTGGTTCTCATTTTGATCACTACCCCGGCGGAACACGGTCCGTGACAGACAATTGTCGAACTCCCACAACGAAACTATCTATTATAAAAGGAATCCAGGTTGATTTGAGGGCATTATATCTGGTATTCAATCATTCAGCGACCCCATTATGGACAAAAATCAACGAATTGTCATCGTCGGAGCCGGCGTCTTCGGACTTGGAGCAGCCCTGCGATTCAAGGAGGAGGGCTATACTTCAGTCACAGTCCTCGATCGCTCTATGCCACCTGTCCCAGATGGATCAAGCAACGATATTTCCCGGATTATCCGATTTGACTATGGCGATGCTGTCTACGCAGAAATTGCCAAAGAGGCGTACGACCTGTGGAAGACTCCCGAGTTCAACGATGCTTTCTACCCCACACCATGTCTGTGGGTATGCCAGGAAGGCACTGCAGATCAACCAGTGCAGCCCCGAGCTCAAGAGTACAGTGAAAAGACCAAGCACGTTTTGACTGAGATGGGACAGCCATGGCATGCCGTGACAAGCGTGGAGGCAGCCAAGCAAAGATTTCCCGAACTCACAGGACGCTTGGCTACGCCCGGATTTGATGGGTTCTACAACACCAACGCCGGATGGGCTGATGCTGGAAAAGCGATCGGTCGTCTTGCTGCGCGCTGTATTCACGCTGGTGTGTCTTTCATGACTGGCCCCAATGGCCATGTCACCGATTTCGAGAAGAATGCCGACGGCAGCATCAAACAGGTCCGCACCGCGGATGGCAACAAGGTGGAAGGTGATAAATTCATCGTGGCCACGGGTGCATGGACTGCCAGTTTAGTGCCAGCCTGGAACTCGATGCTTGCAGCTGGTCAGATAGTCGGGTATCTCCGACTTACCCCCGAGGAAGCTGTCCAGCTTAAGAAGATGCCCATTTACTTCAATTTCTCCACCGGATTCTTCTGTTTCCCTCCACACGACGGCACCGGCTATCTGAAAGTGGCCGTTCATGGCTTTGGGTACACGTGGAAGAACGAGAAAGCCAATGTATCATCACCACCGACAAGCTCCGTTGCTGCGCGAGCAAACTTTGTTCCCGCAGAGGGATTGAAGAGAATGGAAGCTGGTCTCATGGATCTATTTCCCCAACTTGCCTCCCGTGGGTTCGAAAGAACTGGAATCTGTTGGTATAACGATACGCCTACCGGTGACTTCATCATGGACTATCACCCCGAGCATAAGAACCTTTTCATTGCGACAGGTGGAAGCGGGCAGTAAGTCCAGATCTTGTTCCGGATCCAGAGTTTTTCATTATGCTAACGCAGTATGTAGCGCATTCAAGTTCCTCCCGGTGATCGGCAAGTACATCGTCGGAAGCTTTGAACAAAAGCTTCCGCAGAACCTCCTTGAAAAGTGGAAGTTCCCTACGCAATTCCGCGATCGCTTCCAGGGCGAAGTCTTTGGTGGCGATGGGAGTCGTGGTGGCCCCGATCGTCGAGAGTTGACTTCCAATGAGCGGAGCACTTTCGATTCGGCATTGACTGCCTCCACTAGACAGAGCAAGATCTGATGCGACTACTCGCAGTCCAACATGCCGACGACTTATGACATGAGACGCTCCGTAGAATAGAAAGCACGTGAGTGTTTACCAGCACATTCGGGATAACTTCGTGGGAATATTTAGCGTAGTAATATATTCGAGAATCTTATCGCGACAGACCTAGCATCATCAGACAGAGTTCCTCAGAGATGCTCTGACATAAAGTCCCCAAAGATCATCCAATCAGGAATATCAGGCACCAATGAGCCAGGAGCATTACTTCCAGCTCGGTCGGGGAATTGCCAATCAGAGATGGATTCATCATTCAACATAGGCCCACCCAATCCTTCAATGACCCCATTCTCATGAGAGGGTACATCCGGCGTAGGTGTATTCTCCAGCTCCGCTTGATCACGGAGGTCGCTTTGTCGCGTCGATCTTCCCGCTGGCTGTTTCGTTGTTTTCCTTTTCTTCCTCGTCGGCGCTGGGGAAGAAGCCTCGATCGCTTCTAGGGGGCTAGATGAAGAAGCGAGATCTAAAATGTCCCACATCAAGGCCTCGTCTTCGGTCGACATTCTGGGCAGGTTTGCTGGTGTGGGCATGCTCGACAATGCTCCTGAGAACCCGTCTTGATTGTAGAAAAGAGAGCCGTAGTTGCTATGGCGGGCAGCTAGTTCGTTTATCCGATGGACCTGAGAATTGAGATTAGAAGGGCGTTCATGAGTATGTCTGGATAATCCTACCAATACACCCATGTTCTCCCAGTGTGAAGAAAGCTCTGTGATAAAATTGACAAGGACTCGATATTCGTTGTTGAGTAGCAGTGCGATTTGCGGATTTTTATTCCCGGTGTGCTCGAGTTGGATTGTGGCAGCGATCGCAGCTAAATAACCAAAGAAAGGGTCACATAGCCGTAAATCGGCCTCTGCCATCTCCTTAATAAATCTTGCAATCCACCGAGAATGAAGCAAAGATGTTTCAAACGACTTCTGTAAAAAAGTTGCCGACAAATTCTCGGTTAAATGACGGAGTTTGATCATCGTCACGAAGGGATGATGAAGAAGACACAGGATCGAGTGAAGAAGAAATTGAACACAAAGCCAGGTCGACAGGTATGGCCTAGATTGAGGATCCTGGCGAGCACGCCGTTTGAAATCAACATTCATATAGCGATGTACGTCTGCGAATTGAGTCTCGAATATCATCCACTCTGATTCCAGGATTGCAAGTGCCGAGCCAGTTCGCCAAGGGGGCAAAGTGCTTGTGGGGAGGGGCTCAAACACCCACTCTGTCGCTTTACCCCAGAGTGAGTATAGCCGAAGTAGACAAGCCATGATACCCTGATCGACCTTTTGGCCTTGTTTCATTGACGTTTCATGCAGCGTTCCCACCGCTAGAGAATCTTCCGAGGCCGAGGGGAAGAACAAAGTAAAGTGATTATCAGTAAGGCACAAGGAGTAATTTCGCGACGCATTGTAGGTGCGATCGAGCATGAAAAATGCCCAGGTTATTCTCCTTCTGGCCTCAGCCTCGGTCTTCGTAAAAGAGGAAAGTGTCTTCCCCTGGTTAAACCCGAACGATTGGATAGTCCGAAGGCCAACAGCGACCGAAGCACAACCACGGTGTGCATTCCCATCAGCAAAGTCTAGCTGAGCGACAAGGAAAGTCGCCTGTAGGAATGACAGACCCGTCTTTCCCTGCTGGTATTGCGTTGATAGTATTTTCCAGGCTCTCTCTGTACAATATTTCCCCGTAGGTGTGTCGAGGTTCGGCATTCCGGGCGAGTTGATCGTAAGGCGACGGGTAAGCCCAACCAGAGCAAAAGCAATTTCCGATGGCAAAGAGCGGGCATTTTCTCGTAGCCATTGCTCGACGAAAACGCAATAGGGCTGGTCATGGAACTTGTTCAAGTAGACCTCGACTTCGGTTTGAATGAATGCGGGTGAAAGTGGACTGCCGGAATAGGTGAGCTGTGTATCCTCCAGCTCCACGTAAAATTTTCGCATACCTTGCCGTCAACTCATCATCCACTGTCGCTATTTCGCCCAGGTTGAGGGCTTCGTTATGCTGATTTTGGATATGCTCCAGAGCTGTGGGTGAATCCCCTTGTAGTGCTCCAACCAAGGCATGGGTCGGTGGTAGACGTTGTCTGATTGAGACCAAATTGTGTCAGCCTTCATCTATCAACAAGGGTGACCGAGGACGATTGAGTGTTTACCGAAGTAAGGAAGAGATTTCGTCTAGTTTGTGCTCTATACGTTGAACGCGCCGTGCTGAATGGACATCAGACTCGGCCTCCATGTTATTATGAAGCCACGGTCAGCTACGCGTGTCACTTGTAGTCGAATCAAGAGTGGAGTATACCTCGACCGATCCATCTAGATTAGTGTTCTCGTCGTTCGCGAATGCGCTACGGTCTCGGATGCGATTCGGTGCTTCCTGCGCACCGTACGAGCATCGTTGTCCCAACCTGCCACATAGTGAACATGTGGGCTTCTCACCCGGGCAGCGAGCCTTCTTGCGACTGTGAAATTAAATGAGATCTTAGCTTCAAGCTTTGTACGCGCCTCATAATGCGCTCCTCGATCACAGCTGCACTTACCGACAGGGACCGCATGCTTGACGCGTCCGTTTTAAAGAAACCTTGTGGATTGTATAATTATCATTCGGAGTGCTCATTTCATTGTTCACTCGTATGATGGAGCTGCAAGTCTGTTCCTCAGTTGCGACAAAGCGAAATGACGCAAGTTACAGCTCGGTCGGCAGAAAAAAAAAGCGAACAGCGAAATCGGACACACTCCGACGAACCAGACGGCTTCACGCGGAATACTCCGCCTCCAGTCCAAACTCCATGGGCGGCCCAGAAGCCTGATAGGCACTGAGTTCCACGGGTCTCTTTGTCTCCACCAAACACAACTAACCGCGTGCGGGGTAATATGATTATTCTTGTCGGGTCTGAATCATGATGTACCCGGGAGATAAGAATAGCCCTCTTAGAGGATTGAACATAAGTCTGCAGGGAATCATAGGAAATGTATTAATACAACGTTCATTTTTGGGTAGCAAATCGTTCTGGTGGCTGATAAATCCGGGAAGACTGACTCGCTAAAAAGGGATGCTGCCTAGAACTGGCCTACCCTTGTAAGGCATACAATAATAATGGAGGCCAGTGGAAGGCGATTCCCAATCTAGGAATGCGTTCCTCCATGTTTCACCATTCTGGCCTAGCAGTTAAATATGTACTCGGTGGTGTCAGCGTATCGGCAGCCACCATCCAATACCCCGTGAAGCTCGGTTTACGGTCCGGGTGATGTTGGATTAACTGGTCAGGGTAAATGTCAAGTTCACAGATACTCATCTTGCCTAGCGGGGCATATCCGATCCGTAAATATCTACCGTAAGGAGTTGCGAACCCTGCCACGTCATTTGCCAGCCGTTCTGGGTTGCAACCAATATGTATAGTGAAGAAGATCAGGAAGTGATCAGTTCCTTGGAGATCTAGTTTATTGTTAGCCTGAATCTTTACTAATTAATTGTCCCTAAACGGACTACGTAATCTGAGCTCCGAGTATATAGATGGTGCGTATGTTGCAGGCATGTATTGCAGACTCAACAGACACTGATTGGAGGACTGGGTGCCGATAGGCCCTAGCGGCCACGTCGATCATGACAAAGGAACATGCAACCAAAGCTGGGGCCGCATGGAAGTAACTAAGGTATAGCCTACATCCATCCAGCAGATAATCAACAAACTCTTTGATGTAAATGTTCATGTGATCGGCCCGGGCGCACATGACGCATGCTTGTGCATTTAGGTTGTTGCGGGGGAAGTCACGAGATGCCCGCCACTTTGGAGTCAATTTGGAGACTCTTTTGGCCTGGACCTCGTATGGCTTCTCTTTTTTTAGGTTCTCTGTGAAGACAGACTGAGTACGAGGCTGACAGAAGTCTTTAGGGCTCCGGTCTATAAGGTCGGTTTACAATTGGACTGATCTGGCCTGTGCCTCGCTATTTCTCTAACCTCTAGATCTGTGATAATGATATGTAAAAAGCTATTGTGCATATTAATGAAAAAAATGTTATAACAAGGTTCTGGTTGGTGACATCGTGGAAGAACTTCGTTTCGCTTTCGCCTTATGCTACCATAGTAAATCTCAAAAGGCGTCTAGAAAGTTCAGTACCCACTGAACGCAATAATACTTTTTAAAAGACACATGAATGACTTTCTCGACTCTTAATGCTTATCTTGGAGGTTATACAAGGGCAGAACAGTTGCGGTATTACAAGCCGATTAGACCGGTGTGGCGTTTAAGAGAGCCGGTCGCCAGGGCCGTTCACCGCGGGCATCAAGTCCCCTACGAGCCCCGCAGTGTTGATTTCTTAGCCCAAACCCGCTAGCGCCCGTCCTAATTCAGTCTCCGTCCCGATCCTGTGATCGGAAACTGTCTTGAAACCCCGTTAGGACCCACGATTACTCGGTAGGCCATCATGAGAACAACAGTATAGACAGTAGATAGATACACAGATAAAGAACTATATATGAAGCTTTTTGAAAACCCGAGTTAGAAGATCAATCTACAAGACCAGCGAAGCTTCTTCATACAACAATCCCCCGGATTATACCTTCGAACAATCGATATGTCACCGATTTCGAAAACAGATCTGGGCTTAGATGATGCTGCAGGTAACGGAGCCTCCCAAGCGGAGAACACCCCTTCGAGAGCGCTCCCTGCCTCTTGGTACACCTCCCCAGAAATGTTTGAGCTCGAACGACGAGCCATCTTCTCTCGCAAGTGGCTCCTGACCAGTCATACCCTCCGCTTCCACAAAACCGGTGATTGGCTACGATACACTATTGCTGGCTTCAGCTTCATTCTGGTCCGCGACAAGGAAGGTGCTGTCAATGCATTCCACAACGTTTGTCGCCATCGTGCATTCCCCGTAGTTACCGAGGATGGAGGCACTTCAAGAATCTTCTCCTGCAAATATCATGGCTGGTCATACGGCCTGAACGGGAAGCTCGCCAAGGCGCCTCATTATCAGGATCTTAATGGATTTGACAAAAGCAAGAACGGTCTCCTCCCGATTCATGTTCACACGGATGTCAATGGGTTCATTTGGGTTAATTTGGATGGCTCCGAAACGCCGGAGATCTCTTGGGAAGACGACTTGAAGGGAATTGACCTGCAACCACGATTCAAGGACTTTAATTTCGAAGACTACACATTCGATCATACCGAGGAATTGAACGGCGACTTCAACTGGAAGATTTTGGCAGACAACTATAACGAATTCTACCACTCCATCGATACCCAGGAAGGCAGCAACATCCACGACCCGAACACCACCCAAGGTCTTAAGAGTGCCGGCACCTACTACTTCCCTAATGCCTCGATGACAGTTTCACCAACCTTCTTCTTCATGCAGCGATTTGTACCGACCTCTGCCACCAGCTGCTCCATGAGATACGAAGTTTACCGCAAGAAGGATTCTAGCGACGAGGATTTCGAGAAGATCAACTCCATATTCAAGCAAATCATGTCCGAAGACAAGGACCTCTGCGAAAACGCCCAGAAGAACCTCAACAGCGGTGTATTTGTCAGTGGCGAGTTGCACCCTCGCCTAGAGAAGGGTTCTCTTCACTTCCAGAATGTGGTTAGGGATCTTGTGACTGAGTTCCACAAGCGTGAGGAGGAGGCGGGTCATGAGATCTGGCCCTCGCGGCAAACACTGCCATCCGAGGATAAGACTAGCCAGGATGATATTGATTTCTGCTCTAAGCTGCAGAAGGCCGGCGACTGCTCAACTCAGGTTAGTGGTGATTGCGGCGGTGTGGCGGCATGCCACTCTAGCAATCCAGCATTGGCTTATTGATTTGGCGGGTGTTGCTTGTTTTGGTGCCTCTCTTTTACGGTTTGCTCGCATTTCAGCCAGAATATCATGTCACTTCTTGCATGAATTATAATAGTTTATTACGTGGATAATTACGAATTTCATTCAGCTAGAATATCATCACATTTTCCATAACGAGAATTGTGCCATTTGTATTCGAAGGCAAACATCATTTGCTGATGAATGATCCAGATGAAGCAAAATGCCCGTTGTAACCCCAGAATCCAATAATCCGCCACGATATCCATATCGAACAGTTGGGTTACGAATCCGCGCGCAAATTATAGACTTTCTTATCGGCTATCGCTTTATGAACCCCGCCGTATTCTTGTGTCGTATCCTTGGGCCCATGGACTTATCTCGAATAGTGTTTGCTTCTAGCCTAAGATAAGAATCCCAGACCCAACGAACGTGCTGGAATCGAACAACCTTATCTTCATCGAATAAACCAACAGCCAACTCTCTTCGAGCATTCACCCATTACCCGTGGATTAAAAAAGGACCTATTGGAGCGATAAACAGTCCTACAACATTGATCTACGACAGGGGTGCCTTCTAGAGGGGTTCTTTGTTGGACGCAGGATACTTTTGCCTTTTTAGTAAGGTTTTAAGTTACATCACAAACTTAGTGTCCCCCCCCCGCGGACCATTCCCGGCCATCGCGATCCTGCCGACGTGGTTCTAGCGCCCAGCAGGAGGCTGGGTTGAGTTTGGAGTCAGAAAGGGCCTTTCCGTAGTCCAGATCACTAGTCGCTGGGTTTCTGCGGGTCACTTTCCACCCATCTGCTTGCTTTGTTTTGCGCTTTGTTGCCGGGCGCTGATAGGGCCTGTTTCCCCGCTCGTCCATGGCGGTTTTGTGTTATCATGTCCCCGTCATTCCAAAAACCCCTCTCGCCTCCCCATCATCCCCCACTACATCTTCTCCGAGTGTGATGGAAATTTAGCCTTCTTTTGTTGGACCAGATCTATTCTCAATCTATCGTTTCCGATCTATCTAGTAACTTTTGTTCTATTCGGGTCAATTTCAGAGTTCTCCGAGTCGTGCTCGTCATATAATGCCACGGGAAGGCACTCGGGGAAGATTGCGTTCGCACGAGGCCTGTCTGAATTGCAGGTAAGTATTCTTCCTCGTTGATAGCGTTGCAAACTTCGTCATTCTGTCGCATTCGTGATTCTGACATTAGATAGGAGGAAGAAGACCCGCTGTCCCGCTGAGAAGCCGGCATGTTCAAGCTGTGTTCGCCTGAACCAGCAATGTCTGTACACCGCCGTGCCGAGAGGCTCTCGCAGTGGCCCTTCTGTACGACCATAATCCCGAGTCTCCAAAGGAATAAGGTACTGACTATCCACTAGGCTGACAGACTTGCCTACTTGGAGGAGAAGGTCAATCTTATTTTGAACGGTGGCAGGTACACATCTCTTCATTCATTAACACTTGGCTTATTCAAAAAATCTGACACTCTCTCCAGATCGGTCCCTCAAGACCAGAATCATGGCGGAAACAACGAAGCCGCCGACACAGCGTACTCGGCACCCTCCTGTCCATCGTCAACCGATTTTGGGCCCTCTCTCAATGATCCATTTCTCCTTGGAATGGGATTTGAAGACTCGAAGATAAACCCATCTTCTAGGATATCACAGGCAGTAGATCTTTATTTTCAATACTGCCACAGACAGCCAATCTGGTGTTTTGATCGCGAAGAAGTCAAAGACACTAGTTATATCTCAGAAGAGCTGGTCTGTAGCATTCTCACACTCACTTCGCGATTCTCACAAGAGCGCGATGAGCTGCAGCATTACGGTGATAGTGCCCGGACACTAGTCATGCTCCGAATTGCCAATGGCACGGTGGAGCTTGAAACGATAGAGAGTCTCTGTTTGCTCTCGTTCTCTTCTTTTCTCGGTATGTGGCAATCCTTTATTAGGCCTAATATAAGAAGCTAAACATCTGTTAGATGGAAATAATCACCTGGGACGGTTTCATCTTGGTTTAGCCCTCCAGCTCTGTCGCTCTGCAATGTTGGACCTTCACTCTTCTTACGGTATTGAATGTCCGTCTGCTGAACGAAAGAAAAGACTCTTCTGGAGCCTTCAATGCCTTGAACAAGCATATGGCCAGATCAATGACATCCTCGGCGTACCGGTGGAGGTCCTACGGTCCTTTTATGTTTCAACGAGTGATGATCGGGGGCTCAAGAACCTAGATACAAGCCCTCCACCATTACCAAACGATGACCTCGGATGCACAAGCTCCGCGGACCTTGGCATATGGAATTTGGCACTACATTTTGGGTGGGTCTGGAGCAGGGTGCGATCATACGTTTTTGATTGCGCTCAAAGCCGGTTGAAAGAGCCCTGGAGGCATGACTCGATGTACGCGATGATACTCTCCGACTTGACCGAGCTTGAGAACAAGCTTTCACCCTGCCATCGATATGACTCGGTCAAGTTCTACGAGCGGAGAGCAGAGGAGCTCAGGATCAATCGGGAATATTGGACCCCGTGGCTCAAGTTGCAGTTCACCTATCACTCTATCTTGACGGTCCTCAACCATCCCTTCCTCTATATCGTGGCCTCTCAATACAACCACAACTTGACGATCCCAAACACCTTCTGGAGGAGGTCATCCGAGCTGGTCTTGTTGCATGCTACTTGGATCGTTCGACTTATCGACATGGTGTCTGAAAAAAAGATGCGACTAATTGATCCGTTCTTTGGCCATGCAGCCGCAATTGCCGCCACGGTGCATCTTTACTATTGCTGTGCCAGGGATCCAAGATTGAAGTACAAATCAAAAACAGATTTTGCAAAATGCAGAAAGTTTTTGAAAAGCTTCGTATCTTTCTCTCCTGCCTGTGAAAAATTGGTATGTCAATTTGCCAGTGAACAAACGAGCAATTTCAATACTAACCATCCCAGAACCAAACGCTAGACAAGATGACTCGCATTGCATCCGGCTCAGAAAAGGTGGACTTTGATTGGGAACCATCAAAGATCCATCTTAGCATTCCTCTGATGTGGGATCTTCTGCAAATAAACTGCACGCCAACTTCACAAGAAACATCCGCCGCTGGCTTGCTGCACCCTTCACTCAGCCCTGCCGTCTTTCCAGAGGAAGTGGAAAATTCCTCATCCACTCTTGAGATTATTGTCGCAATGTCCCCAGACATTACTGTCAATACTGCTGATGGAGGATCCGCCGCCCATCTGCCACCTACTCTACCACCACGCGTTGCTACGGCGCCCGCATCCCCGGCAAGTACAACGATGGGAGAGAAACTCGTTGCACCCGCCGACAGCCTAATGGCTAATACCCCTTGGCTCTGGACTGAGCCCCCTCAATTCATTGATATGGATAATCTTGGTTATCCCGAGTCAGAGTCCACCATGGGCAATGTCGACGGATTTTCCACTTGGTGGGATTTTGGAAACTTATAAGAGTATTATATTCATTCATCTCTATTTCACACTTGACGAGCGTTTCAGGTCCACAAATGATAACCACTCAATCTTCAGGAGTTTGAAGATTCTTAAGGCTACAACACCTAGCTTCGACCCAGAGCACTGCCCTAACAACGAGTGCTCGGATGTCCCTCACGCGAAAACTCCCAGTCCACTTCCAATCTATGCCGCCGCGACCATTTTCAGCTTCTCCTGCAAAGCAGCAAAGTTCCTCTTCATCGCACTCTCGGTAAACTGGGCCCCGGTCACCATTGGGTACTTTTTCAACGGCCCTTGGATCAACGCGTCCTTGCAGGGTTGGTTAAAGTACGCAATGCTGTATCGGTCGCCAAAATAATCCCCAGGCTCACACGGCGCCTTAACCCGGTGGAAAGTCGACTTGAACCGATCATCCGACCACGACATGAGCAAGTCCCCGATGTTACAAACGATCTCGCCTGTCTTCGCCTCCACCTTGGTCCATTTGTCTCCAATGCCGAACTCAGTCACGGATTCCCGACCGGGACAAATCTCCAGCCCACTCTGCCCTTCTTTCTGAAACAGTAGAGTCAGAAAGTCCCAATCGGCATGTGCCCCTGCGCGATGATACTCCTTCCCATCGGCTTCCTCCGGCAATGCAAAGTAATGAAGTAACCGCATGGTGGTTTGAGAGTCCGATCGCGATACATCATGACACTCGATGAAGAAGTTGTCCGGAAATCCCAGGCCCCGAGCGAAACACCGCATTAGACATTCCGATACCCCTTGCACGCGATGCATAAAGGCCGAGGCAGTGGTTTGAAACCCCGGGAGATGCTCGTCAGCAATCCATAACCCGTTCATGTTATCTCCAAACTGAAGTTGATAGGACTCTTTGCGGTCTGGCTTGCCGGTTGATGGTCTGATTTGTGAGTTCTTCTCCCAGCCAACATTGTTGGAATTCCATGGTACGGTCGCTTTGGCGTCATCGGGTAGGTCGAAAAAGCTCTTTGATGTCGAGAAAATAGAATCGATGTCTTCCTTGGAAATCCCATGATCGACCAGTGTGAAGAAACCCACGTTCTCAGCCGCGTCAATCAGTTCCGCCGTGATACTGTCGATACGGTTCTCGAAATCGGCGAGTGAGATTTGGGGAATAGGACGCTCGACATATTGAGTTTGAGCCATCGTGCTTGTTTTTCTGGCGATCGAAACCAGGTGAGTTTGACGTGATCAAAACCTCTTAATTTCTTTGCATATAGAAAATATCGAGACTGGTGCAAAACATAAATAGAATGTTGCTGTGTACTTTTTGAGCGCCCCAATCCCCCCCCCCCCCCCCCCCAATTTCTACTTATCTCCAGCCTCGGCCGACCCCCTCGGCCGAGCTGTTGATCCCTGCAGGTCACAGTCGGTGTCGTCCGAAAGCTCATGGGCCGTCAAAGATGTTTCACGTCGAATTTAATGCGCGCATATCCATTTTCTGGGCAAGGTAACACTGTTTACAAGGATTTGAGCCAGGAATACGTTTTGTTTACTTTGCAGGAGACAGGGTGTCCAAGCCCAACCTTGCCGTGGACGATCACTCCATGAAGAGCATTCATTATTTTAACCCTTGCGTGCTTCAGCGACCGGAGATAGAAATTCAAAAATTTAGTGTGTATAGTTAAACTGTCTACAGTTAGCGTCTGTGAGACCGTTTCTGGCATTGAAAGATCTTTTACTGAGGCTGGTAAGTAAATAGAGTAGCGTAAAGATAAGAAACTCAGCAATCTGCTTCGTAATCGCGTAAAATCGGCTGGTCACCAACCTCCGCTGCCGCAGATAAGACAATCATATCGATAGCCTCCGCTCTGCTAACTACTTCACTCTCTCAATATCAATGAAAAGATGAGTAGCGGCATTCAGCGAAAACGTCTGGCGTGTGTCGAGTGTACACGACGCAAAGTGAAGTGCGACAAGATCCTCCCATGTCGTAATTGCACCAGAAAGGGGTCTCGATGCACTCGGCCGCGCGAGCGGGACTCGCCGAACCCGAGCGTTTCTCAATCCGAAGGACGAAGTGAGCAAGAATTTCAGGCCCGGCCGAGTGTGGATGCTTCAAGGACCATTGAAATTCTCCAGAGCAGAGTTTCACAGCTTGAAGCCGCGCTCAGTGAGGCAAGAGAATCACTCCTTCGGCCGCGTACTTCGGCGCTGGATACTGAAATACACGATGCCTCTTTCTCCCCGGCCGAATCCATAACAGTGGAGCGGTTAAGTGTTCCCCTTCAGAGCTCGGGGCATATTGAATCAGCAACAAGCCCGAATGAGGTAGAAGATGCCGCAACAATACTAGAATTCCTGGCCTGGGGTCGCCGCAAGGATCCCACCTACCAGGATGAGATTGTCAGGCGAAACAACCTGGATCACTCCCCTGGGGATGTCCCCGACGAAAATGAATGGGACGATATGCACATACCAGGGCCTCCGGCTGCTGCTCTTTGCCAGGCACTACTCCCTCCAAGACAAAAGGTCTATCAACTAGCCAAATACCACTGCGAGTGCCTACTCTGGTACCATGGAGCGTTCCATGCAGCTACCTTCCTGCAGGAACTAGATGAATTTTACGACGAGGGAGATGGAAAGGTAGATGGCCGTGGAATCAATTTGCAGTGGATCTCATTTCTGTTTGCAGTCCTGACGGGATCAATGGCTTGTGCGCCTCGGTCGACTGCTCAGGCATGGGGTTTCCGTGACACGGAGAGAGATACCTTGTCGAAGCGGTGGCTGAAAGCTTCAATAACATGTTTATATCAGGCCGACTATATGGCTAATCACTCAATATATTCTGTCGAAGCCATTGCCAGTCTCACCATCTCAGCCCACATGCTTGGTCATTCCAATGGATTCTCCGTGCTATTGGCATCGGCCGTGCGGATCGCCCAAGGGCTCGGACTACATCAACTTGGGGATGACGAGAACTCGCAGTCAATTGACCCGGTGAAAAGAGAAATCGGTCGCCGTGTCTGGTGCCAGCTTTGCATCCAGGACTGGTTCTCTATTCCATTTACCGAAAGCTACTTGATTCACCGGTCATGCTTCACCACCGAAAGGCCCTCGAATTGCGATGATGACATGAACGACCTTTCAGAAGACCATCCTACTGTAACGGGCTTGTCACGCCTGAAATACAAGATTGCTGCTTTAATGCCGGATCTTCAAGACGATATAACCTCTTGCAATACCCTCTACACCCGCTACGAAGAGGTTCTCAAATATGATCGCCGATTACGCACCCTGGCTACTCAGCACTTACCATACTATTTACAAAATGTCCCACTGGATCCATCGTGGCCATGCTACGTAACCTGGGCTCGACGAAGCTTAGCCATCAGCTCTTCTCATAAGGTTATAATGATTCATAGGAAATTTCTGAGTCTGAGCTTCGTTAATCCAATGTTCGAGTTCACTCGGAAAACCTGCGTGGCTGCATCAAGGACGATCATTAAAGAGCAAAAAGAAGCGACGCGTAATGGTGGGCCTATGTTATGGATCCATCAAGCGTTTAGTGTCACCGCAAGTGTAAGCTATCAAAAGGAATCTTTATTGTGATTACAAATTTCGGCTAACGGCTCGAAGATCATACTGTGTCTAGACATGTTCCATCAGCCTCGACCAGATCGTCAGGTTTCTGAGCATCGGCAGCTCATCGAAGATGGGATTGAGATTTTATCACATTGTGAGACGGATATGATTGCACGGCGAGGGGTATCGCTTCTCCGGGCAATGCTTGAGGCTGAACAAAGGGAACCGAGGGAGAGAAGAACCATGGGTGAACTGCGAGAGTCACGGCTTCTGAATAGTACGACGCCCAAAGAAAGTGGCCTTGACATTGCAGCCATCATCCAAAAATTTTATCGACAAGATCGGGCGAGTGTCACCGGACACGTCCGAACGGCCCTGAGTGGATCCTCCCTTACAAGGACTACGGGCCATACTCGTTGGCCTGATATGTCGAATGATGTCTCGGGAATCATGCCCAGTGTCGATCTCATGATGCCATTGGGCGTTGATTATGCCGAGGGTCTTGATGATATTCTCAGTTTGGCAACAAATTACCTCAACTAGAGATATGATTCCACCTAGTGATATCACGGCAAATATAATCCATAAAGCTCTCATTCGTAGAAATATGCACCTTCTCAATTTCAGTGTGGGTAAGGAAGGGGGTATCGAACGTGGTAATTAAATGACATATGTGTTGGTGACAAAAATGAGGGGCCTGCCCGTCAGACAGAAGTGGAAGTGTCGGTCTATACTGTCCTCATGGACTTGAGTTTGAATAAAGATCGAAGAAGGCGCTATATTCCTCATTGCGATTGGGTCTCTTTTCATTCCGTCTTCCGGACCTGAGTCACTGGGGCCTGGTAGACAAGGCGACCGTGAGCAAGATACTGGATGACGGCGAAAATCACCACAACTCCAAAGACAAGAATGGACCAATTCATGTCCAAAGGTGTTGGGTTCGCGGCAGTCGGGAAGAAGGTGAAAATGATAGCGAAACAGAGATACGCCACGGAGAAAACGTTGATAGGCAACCCCAGCCATCCCAGCGAGAACCGAGCAGGTGGGATTCCGCCTGGCTGAAATCGAGCTCGAATAAATGCGCCAATCGACAAGATATACGTCGTGAACAGTGCAGCAATCATGACCGAGGCAATCGCGTTGAAAGCGGCAGTGGAGCCAATGTTGATCAAACTCAACAGCAGGGTGATGATGGTCGAAACAAGCACCGAGGTGACAGGGATTTGAGTCCGACGGTTGACGTGGGCAAGGGCTCGAGAGAAAGGCAGGGCGCTGTCACGAGCAAAGGCAAAGGTTTGTCGGGACGCAGTCGCCAGGATACCGATCGCACTGCAGACTTCCATAACTAGGATGATCGCGGCCACGCCGTTGGTGGCCGCCACTGAGCCTGTGGCGTGATGGACGGCTGGGATGAATGAAAAGCCGCTGGCTGGGCTGAGAACATCGGCTATATCACCCATATTGTACAGAAGAGTGACAAGCATAACGAATCCCAAACCGCCATTGATCAAGGCAGTAGATACCATGCACCAAGGAACGACAAGAGCTGCATTTTGAACCTCCTCGGCTATCGAAAGTCAGCATCACATCTACTTTGAATCGATGTTTGCTCGCTTACCCATATGAGTAGCAGCATCAGGCCCGGTCCATGAAAATATGGGGGTAAGCTGGCCCACCAGACATGCCAAACCAATGCTCGACCAGCCGCCCTCGTTGCCAAACACGGTCCATACTTCAGATGATGGGGCCTGGCCAGGCGACATCACCCACATTGGCACCAGCACGGCGACGAATCCGAACAGGTGGAGGCCCAGAATAATGCCCTCTAATGGGGGCAGAAACTTGGCGCCATAGGTGTTGACCAATGTTCCAACAGCGGCAATTGCCATAGTCAACAGGGTTCCGTGCCAGCGCTCATAGCCATAGATATACCCTGTAGCGCCGGAGTAGTTGAAGACGAGAAGGCCTTGGATCAGGGTCCCACAGAGGAAGCAAATACTAGCAAACGCTGCTTGCCATCCCAGAACCGACAGCCATCCTTGAAGATATCAGAAACAATTTTTGATTGCAGATGAGAAATGGTTTTCTTACCGGTCAGATAGCTCAAAAATCGTTGCCATCGCGGAGCTGCGAATTCGCTGACCCAGTGATATTGACCTCCGGAGGTTGGGGCGCTAAGTATGCACTTAGCTCGACGTCGAAAAACAGCGCGATCAAAGGCTTACATTGAGGATATCTCTGCCATAGAAATGACAGATGCGAAAAATCCCACAAATGACGCGAGATAAACATAGACCATGCCAGCTCGGCCACCGTCAATCAGGCCATAGGTACTCGTGCTGCGGTGGAAGCATTCCATGTTAATACCATAACGGCGGGTGCGATCGCGACCGCGACAATCATCTTAACTTACAGAAGAATCGATTCCCACGAGGCCATCAACGTCGTCGTAAACCCCAGAATGGAATAAAAACGGAAATTTCGCTGTGGCGGGTCAGCCAAATGCGCCATCCCCGCATTCACTATGCACGACCGACCTTAAACTGTTGAGCTTTCCCTAAACGCTCCATATCTCGGTCATCCTGGGAATTCGCATCCAGGCCAACCTCATGGGCCAGAACCTCCTTTCCGCCCGCCATAATCTGCAGCTGTTTGCATACACAAACACGCAGAAGGCCAAAAGCTGGAAGTAAGCAGAGGCAAGAAAATTTTAAAGATCAGAGCAGAGAAGACCGGTGTTAAGGGGCGTTCTTGCAGAGCCACGCCGAGCGCCAATCATCGAGTCGCGACCGAGATACTTGACCAAAGTGGAGACATTGAAGCTGATCAGAATGCGCCCGTCGAAAAAAAGGGCTGCTCTCCCGTTAGCGCCAGCGCCACGACGCATCTCAAAGTTTCATTATTGTTGCTCATTGGGGCCGCTGATGGTAACCTTCCCCATAGAGGCTGGTGTTAAGCTGTTTGGTTGCATCCTTAAGCTTCTTACCTGCACACGATCCTCGTCGGGGGCGCGTTTAACTGGACCGTCCGCCCGCACAACACCCTCCATGAGCGAAAGGACAACTGATCTTATCAAGCTTCCGAGCCTTTTGCGTCTTAATTCCGGCCGTCGGACGGGTGAACGCAGCCCACGGACCAGGATTTGCTCATGTAACCCCCTCTTCATGCATCCTCGGAGCAACACATGGTCGCGACATGGTGTGATCGACAAGAAATCGCCTGTGTTTGGGCCTCACGGTCGCACTCAGTGGAGAAACCATTGATCTTGGAACATCTTGGAACAGCGGGGCCTACCGCCAGCCACTTGTCTCATGCAAAAGAACCTTTGAAACAGGATCCAGCCGCCAGCAGACAGAGAAACAGAGGCAGAGAGTAGTGGAAGCTCATGGTTGTTATTTCCGGGGATGGGGCCTCGCCCAAGGGCCTGCGGGTCTATCGGGTTAAGTCTATTGAACTCATTTTTGAGATCAACCACAGCAATGGTCCTATATACATACCAGTGAGAAACATCCTTCTAAGTGTTCAAAGGAGTACATCCCTAGAACAGTAAAAAACCTACCGTACCCAACCTCTAGGCAATCCTAGCTTCCGGGCTATACCTTCCCTTTGACATACAGCCAAGCGATTATGTTGATAAAGTTTCATGTTTTGGGAGCTCTCTGGATATTCCGGTTGTCTTTCGAATAATCCTCCGCCGGAGGGCCCTAAGGTAGGCAAAATGTATTACCCAGTGTTTGTCTCGTTGTCTAGAGCATTAGTGTTTCTGTGTCATTTTTTAGCCAGAGGGGTAATCATTGATCGTATTTATGAAATTAGGTCGATAGCTGCCCATATGTAGAGACCCTGAAGGGGAAACACAGAATGCACAAGAAGAAGAGAAAGGGGAGAGAATGAAGGCCTTGATACCGGGCTCTGTATTATTCGATGGCCAGAGAATCTTCACAAGAGAGTGCTACTTTCGGGTTGTGCCTTTTGAGCAGGTTCAGGAATGCCTTTGGGATACGGGGTTCTCTATCTTTTTATGCATGATCCAACGACATATCCGTTGTCTCTCTTCTCCCTCTCTGACAGACACAATTAAAATCTAGACATGGGGCCACGGAGGATCTTTAATGCTGGTAATCACATTTTAAGGGCTTTTAACCTGAATTCTAGTAGACCTGCCATCCATCTTAATGACTATCGTCTTTTCAGTATTCTTCAATTCTTCCATCACCTTAAGTTAACCCCTTCCAAATGTGACTTTTCAAAGTTCTCTCGTGCAGCATCTGACTGGGATCTGACCGCTTGGCAAAATTCCATCGGGCCATCGGCAGCTGCGATCGGCAAAATTATCCCGGGTCTCCATGGATTCTAGAAGCAAGCAAACAGGTACCAGGGTCGCAGATAGTCCTATAGACCTCTATACGTCAATCTCTTTGATTCGATTGCACCGTCTAATGCAAGATAATCCTTTACTCGGGTAGATCATCTATGTAAGCATATCTGGTAGTTCTGAATCGACTGAAGTTGGACAGGTGCTCGGCGACATATATTCTGCCAATCCTGCCTCCACTGTTCGGGCTAAGAGGAGGTTGGCTTCCAATAACAGTAGAATGGAATACCTAGGATTTCAATACCATCCATGATCCTTAGGTAGGTGTAATTCATGGCTAGATATGGTTAAATACGAGTTTGATTATCCGCGATCTCTTGCTGCCCAGGAGACCATAGCAGGCTGCCAAGAATAGGCCAGTCGCCATGGTCAGTGCGGCGACGGCACTGACGCGAGTCAATCACCAGAAGCTCGCTCGGGTTTAACCTAATTAGGCTTCCTAGGCCGAGAGTTGAGCGCGAGAGCACGATAATCTTCTACTACAGTAGCGAATGATATATGCTCTGTGAAAGAGTGATAGTAATTAATTGCGCTCTGGAAAGAAGTGCTACGTAACAGTCATCGGCCGAAAGTACTTCCCAAAGTAGACGTCGTTTCGCGGCCTTCAGTTCGTTCTCGCTCCGCTCGTACCGTCTCCCTTTCTAGGCAAAGGCCCACCACACCAAGAGAAAGGAGAGGGGCGGACTCGTGGAGGAGTCAGGACTGACAAAGCTCCGCTCTTCTTCAGGGTCATCTTCGGGGTCCAACGCTTCCATTTAGCAGTCATACTCGTGCTCTCGACAAAATCAAACAAACTTAAGGATGCCACCTCAAATCTTGACTGCATCAGCCAACACAGATCTGCCAGCGGGAATGGCGCTTTCTTGAACCACTCCTGTCAATTCACGGATAATCGGATACTCGGCAGATAGGTGGCTGATGAGCCGTCAAATGAGCACATTGACGTTATTTAGATCTGATTGGATCCAGGGGTCCAAAATAGCCCACTACGAACCTTTCGTGCGCCACATGTCGTTGCTGCGAGGAAGGACGCGTGGGCTCGTGGCGCTGTGTTCTTGGGGCTTAGTAGAGGGGCTTCGAGAAATTCAAATCCACATGTTTCCGACCGATCAACTTCACTGGCCCTAATTAGTGTGGGTGTTCGTTGAGCGCTCCAGCTAGGAATAGTTTCAAAGTCGAATAACGCGCCCGCCGGCTAATTGTCCTTCCCGTTGGTTGGTTCCATACGCAATCCCGGAGGCGCGAGAGATCCACACTCCTCTTGGCAGATAGGAGTTTTATATGGAAAAACCTCGAATTGAACGAATTAGCACGCGCGTCCAGAGGAGAGTCCACGCTTTTTTCAAGCCAAGAACATGTTTCCTTGCGGGGGAGGGCTCGTCATGGACACTTTCGTGGTGGTTAGTGGGACGTTGAAACGTTGACGCTAGAAAGTCGAGAGAAGGTCATATAACATAGGGGAGGCCACCATCGTTATCCGCTCCTCTTCTAATGCTCTCCTCTCGACGGTCGCTGCGCTACCTCGCCCCTAGAGCTTCTCCCCCCCTCGTTCAGACCGCAATGCGCCAATGTCCTTGCGGACTTCTTCCGCCTCATCGCGCCTGTGCTTTTGGCCTGGCAGCAGAGATCGGCCGAACGTTCCCGGTCGCTGCCGCTTAATATCAGCTTTCATTGCCACTATTGGAGCCTGTGTTCTATTCTATGTCTTTGCGGTACCTCAGCTAAAGAGATTTCGATTCCGGTCTGAGTTGAGCTGGTATGATCTTGGAATAGATGGGTTCGGACCATCGCAGAGCTACATCTCCTTCGATGAGGAGTCTCCAGTTGTTGAGATATCCCCGGCCGGTGCACAATGCGATCCGCGGTACACTTTCCTCGCGCCTCGAGGTGACTCGGTGGCACACCCGGGACCCATGATATTGGATGCTCGCGGTGAGCTGGTGTGGATGAAATACAACTGGGGCACCACACAGGACTTTAGAGTTCAACGATACAAAGGCCAGGACTACGTGACATTCTGGCAAGGTGATGAAGAAGATGGACATGGCCGTGGCTCATGGTATATGGTAGGATCTCGCAGGCATCTGATACGGCAAGTTTCCTAGCAGCTAACGTGTGACGATCATGGCAGCTCGATTCTACATACACTACCAAGTACATTGTTTCTCCCATTGGCGCCATGGATGGCGATCTTCATGACTTTCACATTACCACAAATGACACGGCCCTTATCACGATTTACGACCCTATCCCGGCCGATTTGACATCCGTTGGCGGCCCAGAACTTGGATGGCTCTACGAGGGTGTCTTCCAAGAAATTGACATTGCGACGGGAGAGCTCCTCTTTGAATGGCGCTCAACCCAATTCTTCCCGCCAAGCAGCAGCTACGAGCCGCTCAACGACCGGGGCTATGAACGAACAATGGGATATGACTATTTCCATATGAACAGTGTCGACAAGGATGACCAAGGTCGCTACCTGGTATCTGGACGGCACACCCACTCCGTCACTTGTATTGACGAATCTACTGGCGAGGTACTTTGGACTCTGGGTGGAAAGGAAAACGAATTTTCCGATGAATCTAATGGCGCAGCTACTGGATTTGAGTGGCAGCATGATGCCCGCTGGCATGGCCCCAACCAGATAACCCTATTCAACAATGCTGCCAATGGAGACTACGACCTGCAGAAAATCAGTCACGGTGCCCTGATTGAATTAGACATTCCTGCTCGACGAGCAACATTGCTGACAAGCTACAATCACCCCCAAGAGTTGATGGCGACCTCCCAAGGCAATCTGCAGGTCCTCGATACAGGGAATGTGCTTGTCGGTTGGGGCCACAGTGCTGCATACACCGAATTTTCGCAAGAGGGAGACGTCCTATGCGACGTTCACTTTGGCGCATCAGCGTATTTCTCCTTTGGTCGGATCGTTTCATACCGCGTTACCAAGGGTAGTTGGGTTGGCATACCGGACACCCTGCCAGACGCAGCTATTGCCGGTGACAGTGTCTTTGTGAGCTGGAATGGTGCAACTGAGGTTGTATCTTGGGGACTCGAAGCCTGGGATGGCGCAGGGCTGGAAAATATGGCATTTACCGCTATTGATCAAGTTGATCGTACCGGCTTTGAGACCGAGATTCCACTGCCACCTGAAATTACCTCCTTCTTTCAAATTCGCGCCATCAATGTCGATGGGGATATCATCGGTACAACTGAAATTTTGAAACGCGGTGCCTTCTCATCGACAGCGAACTTCCTGTCAGTTCACTGGGGCGTGATCGTGATTGCGATTTTCGCCTCGGTCTGTCTCGTTTTTGGCCTGTATTGTGCTGTGAATCGTCAATTGCGACGCCGCAAGTCCGATGGCAATGGGCCGTACCGATTAGTCGCCCATAAGGAAGAAGATGAGAATGATGTTGAAATTGATCGTCTACCGATTTAGCATTGGACGCCGGCGTCCTTGATACCCAAGCCGTTTCATTTTGTTGAGAGTTGCATGTGTTGTCATCTGAACACTTTTGAGATTATTTTGACTGTTTAGACCATTATCATCTGCATTTTCATTGGTATCTTTTGCTATAGTGGGCGTGTCAAAGTAGCACTCGGGCTTTCGAGCATTGGAAGACCAGGCGTATTGAATAATATTTCTACAAGAACGATGCTAAGCAATAACATAGAATTTTTTACAGATAAAAACCCGGCGTAAAAGGCATCTGGAAGAAGAAATCATGGAAGGCCTCGAGAACTAAGACCCCTGTCTAGAGTGCACTAGTACTGTAGCCTGAGGCAGAAAGCAATGCAGGGCCCCTGGTTCTTCGATCTGATAAGCCGACATCGGCTTACCTTCAAAGTATTCGACACATTCGAACTGTAGTGTCCAAAGGATAGTACCGATAGCGTTGCCCTTCCTGCTGCTACCTATTTTTGCTGTCGCAAATAAGAACTGTCCGACGGTGCCCACGCTCGGCTTAGCGGCGCATTTCGTGCCCAAGCTCGCGTCGAAGCGAGGGGAAGAGTATGCAACTCACTTAGCGGTATATTCCGCAATCAGCTTGGCGCCCAATTTCCCGTTTGCTCGTTGAAGCGGTCCACTTCGTTCCGAACTAACAAACCGTTCTAATGCGTATACAGCACCGAGACTTCTACTATCACCGCCAGGACCTCGACCTTGACCACCGCAGCAAAATAACAATGACCAACACCATTATCGCACCAAAATACCAGCAAACTGAGCCCATCCGGGTATTACGGAAGAAACGAATTCTCTCCAGCGAGGAAAAAAAAAGTGATCGGTGTGGGACACGAACGCCACCAAACGCGACTCCACACCAATAAGGAACCAGACCGACAAGTAATCTAATCAGATCCGTTTCACCCACGGTTGGAAAAATTCTCCCAACAAGTTCATGGGGCCCGTTGTTATGATGTCGGCCGGAGAATTGGGATTGATTAGCCCTCTGAAAGGACCAATCACCAGTATCATCGCCTCGCAACGCACACTTTTTGACGAGGTTACTTCGCTAAGACTGATTTAACCTGGCTGTTAATCCTGCAGAAGTATGCGCACTGCACTTCCCACGTGTGCCTAGATCTGGTCTGACGGTTCAAAATCAAAGCTGAGATGAAAAAAGTGTCGCCGTGGATGGACCCGCCCTGCAGGCTAGCAAAAAGCCGCGAATAAATGAAGAAAGTTATCAGATCCTTTCTTGACCATGGATCAGCCCCGAAACGGCACCGAGCTGAAATAAAATCAGGCATTATGGGACCCCCAATCGGAGCAAAGCACCAGTAAAACGCCAATTCGAATTTCAGCGGAGATTTTCGGATCCAAAATGGTCGTTCTCCTTCGATCCTGTCTTAGACCCACGCTACAAGCACATACCAAGCAATACCAAGGCATGGGAGTGGGATAAGCCATGCGCTCTTGCCGCGACTTGCACGGCATATTTCACATGGATCTCCTTGGCACAGCTTGTTTTTTTTTGCGTGGGAATGATCATCACCTGGACTCGTGTTTCTACAGTATAAAGTCAGCCTACAGTAGTAGCGTGGTTCCTTCATCGACCCTCTGATTAGGTCGGCAATGTTAGGATCAGATAAGTGGGGGATTTCGGACATCAATCGGGCGGAACCCGTCACCACATTCTCGCTACCTGCTTCCCAGATTACCCGAGCTTCCAAAGGCCCACAGTGAGCGCATACAGGCTATTGTTGTCACAAGCATGGTGTATCTTCCTATGGGAGCCCATGCCACTTGGTTCGTACGATGCATTATCTCCCGAGCCAGCCCCATCGCGAAGAAGTTTTCAAGTCTGGTGACGCGAGCAGAGATCCCCGTCAACTCGGAACTCAGGTTCCAATGCAGGCAATCAGCCCGGCCGAGTCATCGTGTAGATATGCTGCCAAGAAGCTATTCGTCGTTTGAGGGGATACAAAAATCCACTGTTCTAGTCCATACTGAGTTACTTGATGGAGTCTAGTACTTGACTGACCCCGAGCAGTGAGCACAGGCAATTTGTGTTCCTCTCGCAAAAGAACACTCCACTAGTACCACCGGTGACCGAGACCATCGATTAAATTTCCTGTTTGGTTTCAGCAACCGACTAATGACGATGCACGATTTAGCTGCTCTCCGGTTCTCGGCTTGCGTGGCGCTATCCGTCGTGCTGCTAGTGGCCCCCGCTAACCCATTTTACGAGTTATCAATCAGTAAGTCAGTACATCGATGGGTATTAACGAATTACTGATGGTAGGGTTGATCTATGCGGTATAAGGTCAGAGATTTCCCTCAGGTGCTTTGACCATTTCAGTTCACCCATTATCCAGTTCTGAGGTCTCAAAAAATGGGGTTCCGAAATGTCTTTCGTCGTCAGGCGACTGGGGACTCAGTCTCTCAGGTTGATGTGACCACAGCTGAGGATAGCAAGCGGGACATCCCCGCTGATGGTGTTGCTGCTGAGAACAATGGTGTTGTCAGTGCGGACCAGCCGGTCGAGACGCCGGAGGAAGAGCTGCACCGTGGTGTTCATGATATTGAAGCCATGACCAAAAGCTGGTCCAAGGGCGCATTGATTGCAGTCTTCCTGAAGTATGATGCTCCTTCCGTGATTTTCATCTACACTGAAAGGGGCATTCAGCTAACCAAGTTTCCCATTATAGTATCTGGCTGCTCTACTTCACCAATGCGTTCCAGAGCTCGATCCTCTACAGCTTGATCCCCTACCTTACCAGTCAATGGGAATCTCACTCTCTGTTGAACACAATCTACATTGTTGCCGATGCAATTACTGCCGCCTGTTATGTTCCTCTTGGAAGAATGATGGACGTGTGGGGTCGCGCAGAGGGCTTCCTCTTCATGACCGTTTGCGCTACTGTGGGCCTGATCATGATGGCTGCCTGCAATAACCTTGCTACTTTCTGTGCCGCATATGTAAGACTCTCTTGCACCGGGCTCCAGAAAAAGGCGGAACTAATTGTGAGCTAATACGATTACTAGGTCTTCTACTCGCTCGGATTTGGTGGTATGACTTACTGCGTTGACGTGATCACGGCCGATGCGTCCATGCTGCAGAGTCGAGGTCTCGCTTACGCCTTTACATCCTCTCCGTACATTATCACTGCCTTTGCCGGCTCAAAGGCAGCTGATGATGCCCTGAGCGATAATGGTATAGGCTTGCGCTGGCCATTCGGAATCTTCGCCATCATTTTCCCTCTTGTCGCTAGCCCTCTGTACTGCGTTTTGAAGTACAACATCCGGAAGGCTGTGAAGGAAGGCCATGTGGTCAAGGCAAGCAGTGGACGGACAATTTTGCAGAGCATCTGGTTTTACATTATCGAGTTTGATGGTAAGTGAGGAATTGTCCCATAAAATCTTTCAATGTGCTAACTTTGCATAGCCATGGGTGTTTTCCTCTTCTCCGCCGGTCTCGTCCTGTTCTTCCTCCCCTTCGATATTGCCGGCAGCGCTCCAAGCAGCTGGGATACCCCATACATCATTGCCATGATTGTGGTTGGCTTCGTTTTGCTCTTCGTCTTCATCATTTGGGAGACCTGGATCACTCCCAAGCCTCTGCTTCAATATGGATTCCTGTATAATAGAACTGTCATTGGTGCTTGTCTGCTCGACGCGACGTATCAGCTTTGCTATTACTGCTGGGACAACTACTTCAGCTCGTTCCTGCAGGTGGTGAACGATTTGACCGTCGCTGAGGCAGGATATGTTGGCAACACCTTTGACGTTGTGTCCGGTGTCTTGCTTTTGATTGTCGGTGTTCTCATCCGAAAGACTGGCCGTTTCAAGTGGCTCCTGTGGGTTGCGGTTCCTCTCTACATCTTCGCCCAGGGCTTGATGATTTACTTCCGCCGTCCCAACCAGTCCGTCGGCTACCTTGTTATGTGCCAGGTCTTCATCTCTATTGGTGGCAGTGTGTTCATCATTGTTGAACAGCTTGCCATCTTATCCGCTGTTGACCATCAACACGTTGCATCCGTGCTTGCCCTGCTAAACGTTGTCGGTACTGTTGGTGATGCCATGGGAGCAACCATCTCCAGCGCGATCTGGCAAAACACTTATCCGAATGCACTGAAGATGTACCTTCCGGAATCTGCCATGGATAACTTTGAGATGATTTACGAAGACCTTGATACACAGCTGAGCTATGCTATTGGAACTCCTACCAGACTCGCCATTCAGCGTGCTTATGGCTATGCTCAGACCAGGATGCTTGCTGTTGGTACTGGTATCATGGTTCTGGCCTTTGTTTGGACTATGATGATCAGAAATATTGACCTAAAGAAGGTGCCCCAGGTCAAAGGTATGGTCTTCTAAAGGAAGGAAAAAATGATTAAGTGATACCCTACGACCAAGTCGTCATCCTACTGCCCTCCTGACACTGCCTGGTGATATGAAGTGGGACAAATTCCAGAACTCTCTGTATAATCTTATGATGTATCTTTTGATACTTCGCTCATGCAATTTCAATATTGTTTCTTCAATAATAATAATGCTTATATACTTCACGCATACGAATATTCTACTCTACCGTAACTGGACTCACTGCAGCGAGCGCGCCTTTCCTGTCCTTCACGCTTCCATCTTCTGATGGTGTTGAGGTTAATGTTGAACTGCTGGCTCCCGCCACAATCTTTTGCTTTTGGTCCCACCATAATCCAAACTGAATCGCAGCAGTAACGGCGACTAAAGAGCTAGGTTAGTATCAAATCTAAGCATTGAAAATATATGAATAGGGACAGGACTTACTCGACAAGATGTGTAGAACAATGCACCATAGATAACCTTTCTTCGCAGCTGGGAAGTCTGTAGTTTTCCACACGAAGTTTGGAGCCTTCTCGAGTTAACTAGGATTCAAATTTGGTGGGGATAACTACTTACCACTGCTTGTACCACATATGCAAGGTCGTTAGCCATTGCAACGATCAGAGCCCTTTTCTCCGTGTCATCAGAGCATATTTCATTAGTCCAACTAAGAATGAGAGGGCCAGCTCCAAGCTATATGAAGTTAGCCGAGTGACAACTTTCAAATGGTGCGGGAAGTGGAACTTACTCCGATGTTGCTAAGCCAATAAACGATCTTGCGACCCTCTATATTGCTGTATAACGGCATCTGCCTCAAAAGAGCGCAGAATAAAACCTAAAGACAGATTGAGAGAGTTAGCACCAATTTGATGTATGGTAGTGCATCAGTAATCACCGTTATGACAGCCCCAGCATACACGAAAGGCCAACGTGCGCCGCGGCAAGGACCGTCGGAAAGCCAGCCCCATATGAACGCCATAACAATGAAGATACCGGTAGTAACAAGTGGCACTAGTTTATGTGTTAGGCTGATTTTCCACATGTTTGTCTTTGATCCGACATACGATTGTTGATCTGTGGGACCGAAAATGAAGTCCCGGGGAGTGGAGCGGGAATTTTATCAAAGCTTTTCAACCAATATCCCATGCCGACCTGTGGCCAGCCATTATTCCACACAATGTAAAGCAGAGCTATGTTGAGCAATTAGAGAGAGCGAAACCAGAAGGAGGAGGATATGGGAGGACATACGGAGAAGATACGTATGCCAGCTTGAAAAAATTCTCTTAACCTTCGCCTTGGTCCACGGCTGTTTTCCAGCTCGGCCAATTTCCTGCATTCGTTTGACAGAAAGCTGATGCTCTGCTTCCGTGGTCCACCAGGTCTTCTTTCCCCCCTGCGGGAGATTTGGGAAGAATAGATAGCCAGCCACTGCAAGCGGTAACGTGATGATTCCATCGATAATGAACAGCCATCGCCAGCCTGCCCGCCCTTGGACGCCATCAAGATTGGTATATGCTGCCGCCTGCAAGAAGCCGCTGAATAGTTGGCCAATTGAGCCAGCGAGCCAAAAAATCATAGATCGCTTGCCAATTTCTCGTGGTGTGTACCATGAGCCAAGCATATAGTGAATTCCAGGATAGAAGCCAGACCTAGAAGAATTGTCAGCGAAGATTCCCTGGTTGTCTTAATCTAAGGGCGGATAAGGATTAAGTGCTCACTCAAAAATGCCGACAAGGAAGCGAAGCGCGTAAAGAGCATTGTATGACTTCACACTGGACATGCAAATGACAGCTATACCCCAGCCTACTTCGAGCTGTAGTGACAGTCAGTATAACACGTCACGGTGTAAAATAACAAGTAGTACTTACCGAGGGGATCACCCATCTGGGTGAAACGCGGGTCAAGAGTAGATTGCAGGGAATCTGACCGATGACATATCCCACTGTGAATATGGAAGTACTTGTGACCAACTGATTGCCGTACATCTCTAAGTCCTCCTCCATACCACTAAGATAAGCGTTGTTCACATTGTTAAGGTCGAGGTTCTTGAGAAAGTATCCAATCTGTAACAAGAGAAAGTTAGAAAATAAGGACTGGCAGTCGCTCAAATTTCTGAACAGAGTAGATGTTGCCTACCGACGCGAAAGTAAGAATGAATGCATCCAGCTTAAACAAAAGCCAACGTTGATCTCTCGGTAACTCCCAGGTATCCCAAACATAGCCTTTCCATGTTTTGTTTGGCTTAACTAGACTCTCTTGAGAGCGATTTACCTCTAAGTCCTCTGCCATGATTGATGCGTTCTATGTTTTCGACATGGATTTAGATTCATCTTAAGTAGTCTCAACACAGGCAAGACATGACTCAATTGCTCTCCAGAATCACGTCACCTCTTACTATAATTTTTTGGTTCCAATCAGACAACAAGCTGGCTTTGGACGATAAGAAAACTTCTGGACTTCGGCTTTAAGTTCATCCCTTCACGAATGCCGACATACATACATGTTTTGGATCGGCGAAATACCCGGTTCGATCAAAAATGGTGCCGAGCATCTTGTTGATGGATTTGTAAATTCAGTACCAGATTAAAATATCCGAAACGTAAAGAATTCCTCCCACGAAGAATAAATTGGTTTAATGGCGTCATAGGATCCACGAATTATACCTTAAGTCGCGAGCGACAAGAAAAGGCTTGAGCTACGACATGCAGCACGAGAATGTCGTTTTCGGTGAAGATAGACGCATCAGCCCCGCATCCCTGAATCATGAGTTTGTTTGCTTGCATATCAGCCCTGGATTGTCAATTTTCTTTGCATTTTTCACTTTCTGTCATTCTGTTATATTGGTCTCTCTAGTATATCAATCTTGGGTCCATACTCGGATCAATTTGCTCAAATTTCGTCGTCGGCGTATCCGTCCTGGTCGCGGACTAGGATCTCAAAGCTCAAGATGGTTGCTGGCTAGGTAGTGAGTGAGTGAGATAAAGAAAACGAAGTTGAGAACTAGAATGATCATGAGAGACGGGGGTGGGGAGGGAGAGGGAGAGTCAAAGAAAGCGCACAATACGGTCGCTCCGAGCCTTTTGACGTTGGTGATACTAAGAGAAATGTGCATGAATGATAAGTTGATAAATCCTTGAAATTTTATTATAAAGAGGTCCTTAATTAAAAACGAACTGACATGACAAAGTGACCAAGATTGAGAATCATTTAGCATCAGCAATGATGACCTCAGCGGCCTTTTCACTGATCATGTAAATCGGTAGGGCAATGTAATAACCAGGGATCTTAGGAAAGACTGAGGCGTCGACGACACGAAGGCCGTCAACGCCACGAACACGGAAGTCGGAATCCAAAACAGCTTGTGAATCGCCATCTTCTCCAATGGGAGCGGTGCAGCATGCATGATGTCCCCAGGCCTCCCTTTTGATGAAGTCTTTCATTTCTGACTCGGTGGTAACATTGGGCCCTGGCCAGACTTCCTCAAAGGCCCCATCAAGTGGAACGAGGTCCTCGAAGATAGTGCGGGAAAATTCCATGGCTTCGTAAACAGCCTGTAAGTCCTTCTCGTCGGCATTGTTCGCAGTGACGCCCGAGTCGAAGGAATTGAAGTTGATGAGGGGCATGTCTCGAGGATCGGTGGATCGAAGTTTGACCGTGCCAGCATTGTTGCGGCTACGAGACTTCAGAGTGATCCAAGTCCAATGCTGGGCGTCCTTGAGGCCCTCATAGGAGTAGTTTGGGTAATAACCAGGAAAGTTTGCAGGCGCTCCCGAGATCAGAAGATCAGGCTCATCCTCGGCAACGGAAGACTTGCGAATGATGGCGATGGCGATACCATTGGTAGTATATGTGCCTTTGAAAAGGGGATCATTCTCCCATTGATCCAGACATGGATCTGGCATGGAGTATAGAAAGGTGCACTTTGAGGTGAGGACAAAGTCGGTGGGCGACTTTCCAACGAGACCAGTCTCATACCGATCCTGAAGATTGGATCCCACTCCGGGCAAATCAACCAAGGTTTTAATTCCGAATTGAGACAATTCTTCTCGGGGCCCAATCCCACTCAGCTTGAGCAGTTGCGGGGTATTGAAAGAACCTGCCGACAGAATGACCTCCCGAGCTGCGTTTATACTACCTGGTGTGCCGGTAGAAGACGATGTTTGAGAGGCCCGAGGGTCCGCGCGATAAAGACTTTGGCCTCGAAGGTACTCAACTCCTGTAGCCCGAGGCTTGCTTCCAGTGGTGTCAAAGAGGACCTTTGTCACCAATGTGTTCAACTGTATGTCAAGATGATATTTGCGAGAGCCATCTGAGTGGACCGCATTTGCTGTCTTGAGCACAAAGTCTCGGGGACCCGTTCGCTTGTATTCAGGAACGTCTACAGCAAGAGGCACTTGGTACGGGCCTTCGTCATAGTCACGAGATGGTAGAGGATTGTTGAGGTCACGCAACAGAACTCCTGCCAGGCCAGTGACTGTTGTGACCAATTTGCCCAACAAACTTTGACCGGCAGCAGTTGCACCCGCTAGAATTAAGGAAAGAAGCTTCTGGTCCTCAATGACAAGACGCAAGTCTGTCAGACTAGTTGTGAGCCATCCGTCAAATCCGTGACCGACAAGGCTGCTTGGCAGATATCGGTTGCGCTCCAGTCGTTCGAAGTATTGGCGCATGTTTGCGGCAGACCAAGATGTATTGCCGGTGAGACTGGCCAAATTCTCCCAGTCATTCTCGTACGGGTAAATGGTGCTATTCATAGGCTTGTCAGGATTTGATGTGGTAAGGATATGCGCAAAGTATCATTCGTCATGTTGAAACTCACATCATGGCGTTGTGTGCAGAGCATCCACCCAAGGTGCCTGCCCGAGGATATAAAATACCCAGGGGCTCAGAGCCTGCAGGTGCGTTCTTTCCAACGTAGAGGTCACCGGAGGGAGTCCGGTAGGTCATCTTGGAGTCTTCCTTTTGTCGGGTCAAGTTTGAGTAGTGGTTTACAAAATAGTCCCACTTCATAGGCTCATATTCAGTTGACTGGAGCTGTAGAGCTGGGACCTGTTGCGTGGTGGCATTGCCTTGGTCATCTCCTGCATCTAGAAGCAAGACACTGTACCCTGCGATAGCCAGCCTGGCAGCCAAAGGACCACCTCCAGGCCCTGAGCCCACAACAACATAATCGTAATCCCCGTTTGGAGAGCGCCTATGTGTTTCATGATGGTGATATGGGTTATGATTGCTATGTCGAGGGCAAGTTAGGTTGATTCAGGCTTGAATACAAAGGTCTTGAGGAACTCACGAAGCCAGAACACTTGGAAGGGCAGCAAGTAGACCAAAAGCCACTGCTACACGCATGGCGTATGAGAAACGCCAAAAACGGGCGCGAAGGAAAATATGAAAGAAGAAATTTGGGCAATCATAAAACAAAGGTCAAAGCCGCTTGTTGAACGAGTGACAGGGACGTTAAACCGCCTCTATCAGAGCTCTCTTATAAGAACCAAGCCAGACCCTGGATACATTAAATAACATTAACCCATACGAGTTTGCTGTGTCTGTTTTTCGGTAATATGGCAAGTTGATCGGCGTGCACTTGCTCTTTCTACGATAGCTTATTTAAACTAGGCCTGTCGTTTAACCTTTCTCTTTCCCGAGTCGTTCCCTAGTCCGAGTTGGGGAAGAGACTACGAAGTCCGTCAAAGGGGTTGAGCAGAAGGCCGGGCCCGCATAATTTCGATTCGGGTTTAAACATAATGGTTCGCTGTAAAATTGGATCCGACGATGTTACCCCTTACTATGGCACTAATTATCCAATGAAGAGTGTGTATGTTTGAGGGTTTGACTCGAAGCAGGAACTCGTATGGCTATACTAGCATGCCTCTTTAGCCTCTCCGCCATGTCGATCACACGGCATCTGACGCCACCAATTTACTGGTGGACTTCAGTCCTCTTTAGGCATTTCTTGCTCCATGATTGACATGTGGAACTAATGCCCCTGGTCTAACGGTGGGCCTAATCCTGTCCAGGAGCCGTAATTATCTGCTACACAGAGGCATGTGCCGCTCGCAGGACTTTGACCGTTTATGGAGTCGGTGGAGCTCTATCCCTAAGGCACTATGGGTCTATGGGTCAGGCTAGGCGATGCCACACCTGTCACTCATTTGGAGTAAGTAAGGAGCATCGCATTGAATCTGGCCTACGGCCTTCAAGTCATCCGAGGATATCTGCAGCCATTGGTCATTGATCCGGGATAACTTCACTGGGGACGACTCTTCTTGGAAGGCCAGGAAGGGGGTACACGGGCTTCCTACTCACGCGAAAAACTATTTACGGTTGGTATGCCTGCTTCGGCTTTTTCTCATCGGTCTTCATCTTTGCACCAGCCAATGGTTTCACTCTCACTGAAGAGCACACAGTGTATACCTCTTTCCATGTAACTTTTTCGGCAAATGCGACGAAAATTTTCAAACAGATGGCTATCTATAACTATGACTACCTTGATGATTCGGCTAGTGGAACTGTGATCGAAAATTTTTAGCAAAGAAAAACTGCGACCTGTTCGAAAAATGTTCACCGAAGTAAAGAAGGATGGGAATAGACATGAGCAGTTTGAACAGGAGAAAAGGGCTGTTGATGTGGAGAAATATCCTCCGACTCGAAGCCTGACCAAATCCACTCATCGGTTAGGTCCGGTGGTGTAAACGAGGTTCACTGGAAGTCTCTATATCGCTCAGTGGGTAAAACTGTCGATTCTCCCCTTTGGCTTGCACATAGATCGACGATTCCAATCGAGAATTTCCACGAGAATGAGAGTTCATCCCATATGACTTGGTTTGCTCAGTGTCACCAAACATTCCAGGTGCAGCCTGGCGTAACAAAGATCTTATCGCGGGCAGGCATGCACATATAACCCCGACGTCGCATTCAATCGTACTCCAGTAGCCGATAGTCACGTAGTCCCCTTCCCAGAAATTGTCAGTATACGAGATTAGCACAGTAAAACGGAAGTAACTCACATGTCAAATTATCCGTGGAGGCAAAGTGAATAAGGGAGTTCAAGCGTAGAATACTGACGAGTGTGACGCTAAACATCAAAATTAAATTAAATTAGCGAGCGCTTCGTGATTGGTCAAAATGGAAAAAATGGCACGTACAAGATACCCAGTCCGAACATGCACATCACATAAGCCTTCTTCCTCGCGGATAGATTGAGATTGTAGAGCTGTCGTAATGGAAGAGCCATGACAATTATGTCAAGGATCATGTTGATGATGGCAGATGCCCAGCCCTGTGCGTTGATGTTATTGCACTTATAATCACCCTCGCCATCCCAATGAAGCCATGCTCCAGGAAGTGGTCGACATTGGAACACTGAGATCAAGACGAAGACAATCAAGTAGCACACATTTAGTCCAATGACAAAGTAAGTCACGATGCGAAAGCGGCGCTCCGGAAAGATACGAAGATAGAAGCAAAGAATCGAGATCTTAGTGAGGGGTAATATGCTCAGGTATATCAGCTCATCCCAAAAGTAGATCTGGTACATGTGGTCAGGTCAAATTGGTATATTTGATTAGCCAAGTCTTTTCTACTCACATAAAGAATGTGGGTAATATTGTCCAGAGGGAGGGTCCACAAATCTCTTCCCAAGCCGGTATCAGCCTCTAGAACGGACAGTCAGTCGGTTGATGCTTATCTCAATTTGCACATAGAGATACGTACGGACAACCGAGAGTGCGCTGAGCGGAATAACGAGGCACTGTCAATACATTAGCCAAGAGCAATGTAGGTTAGATTAGGAAGCTGCACGAATCGTACCATTGTCAATGTCATTGTCCAATCATCCATTCCAAATGTTCCAGAGCACTTGAAACGAGCCACCATTCTGAGAATGTAGGCAATCAGAGCTACTATACCACCCGCGACTCCAGCGTAAGAAACGACCTTAGTTCGGTCTCGGATCGGGACTCCACAGGCCGATGTCGTGACATTTTTCGTAGCTTTGATATATTAGCGGGCACGACTGGAAACGACGAGCTGGTTAAGTGACCCTACTCAAAGATTGACGAATTGTGCAACTGACAAGCACACACTTCTCAAGTGCATCAGTATACTTGGCATCCGTACATAGACATTTCTGATCTGTAGCTGCACAGGACGTTTGCGACATGGAAGACACCATGCACTCCAGCTTCATATTGTTAGCTGGCTCAGTATCCTCAAGGGTACCGGGAAAGGTCATATTACTTACCGCACAGGAGGGCAAAATGGCGGCCAGCTGCTCTGCACCAGCCTTCACGGTGGCGGCGAACAGGAACGCCACCAGAACTGCTATCTTGAGCACCTGCATCGCGGACTTGTCTGAATTGCATGCATTCGCAAAGAAGACGGTCGGGGGATGTACTGGCCAGAAATATGGCGGGGTCGATGTTTGATTCCTTGCGAAGTTCAGGGGAGCCTCCTAGTTGAGAAGATTGATTTTGCTATGCATTGCTAATGAAGATCTTAGCGTGATAGTCCTCTCAACTTCATCCTGTGGGCAAATTTCCATTAGGGAATCAACATTCATGCATGCCCTAAGGTCTTAGTTCAACTCTGTGAGCCTCTAAAAAATATTTAGGGGCTCTTTTTTGTAGATCATCTAGGATATTCACCAGGCTTCGAAAAAAGCGTAAAATTCTAGACTCGACTCACAGTAATACATGCAGGGCAACAGATAGACGCCGGCTGGGAAACAATCGCGCTACCCCTATGTTTGAGTTGCTTCTAAACAGTGGCTGATTTCTGAATTGGGATCTGCATCCTATACGAACGGCGCTACGGAGTATTTCCTAGCATTTGGACTGCATTCTAGACTATTTAGGATGTTGCTGGCATGATAAACCAATGTGGAGAGGCGACTAGGCTAGACGCGACTCCATTTGAGAATGAAGAGCGGATGAGTTGATCTACATTCAGGATTTTGACACTTCGCCCCACGCGGTCTAAGGTCTTCCAGACCTACTAAAAAAGCATTCTAAGTCAATTTAGTAAGGAGGAAAAGCCGGAAAGACCAAACTAATATTGCCGTGAAACAATGCTAATTGCCGTTAAACTTTATTTGCTCAAACAACTCCCCGCTAATTCAAAGCCGAACTCGGGCTCCTGCCTTTCCGAGGCAATGATCGCCTTCTTTAGACATTTTTTAACCCGTGTCGGAGAAAGCCCGTTGACATCCCATGGTTGACCCTGATCGGCACTGTCATTCAGCCTGGGCGGTTCCGACCGCACCATAATAGGCTAAGCAGTAAGCGGGGATGCCGAACCTTTCTCTAACCAGCTATGATCTACTTCAACCTTGCCCTTGTCCAATTTGAAAGCAATTATCGAAGAAACTCTCGCGGATAATATCTCCAACGAATGTGAGACCTGTTATCTGGTTTTTAGCAGCAACTTGAGCGTATTGATGTGCAACCTAACAATGCTTGTGCTCGAGCAGCTGTGTCTAGGGAGCATTATGTGCAGTTCCCTGAATCAGGTGGGGCCTCTGATATGCGAAATGAGTCTGTACTGAGTACACAATAATACTACACAATCAAGCTCAACAATGCTTTTATGTTTGTGTATTTTCCAATTAGCGTTATTTGCACGTGTGATCGACTACTATGTGCCGAGTAGTCATTCAGGGGGAAGAAATTAACTAGCAGACACTCGCCTGCGTCTTTGCGGAATGACCCCTACTTATCTGATGAATACCCTAGTCTCGAGAAATTGAAAATTTTCCTCGCCTTTGCCGAGCATATCAATTCTTGAGCTATAGTGGATGACCTGAGACAAAGGCCAGCTTTGATTCACTATGCGCGTTACTGGACCAGCGCGATTGCTTTGGGCACTTCCATTGCTTACCCTGGTTTCAGGATTCCCAGGAACGGAGAGCTCCCATAAGGGCGCCCAAGCTCATCAAGCTTTGCACAAGAGATGTCCGTATGCCAGCGCCGAGTCTCAAGTGGCACAAGAGCATGACAAGCGATTCCTTGTCGATTCAATGATGTCACCCATTGATGGTATGTGGACAGAAGACATGATCAAATGGCTCATAGTGGTAACATAGCGATTATAGTCTCGGGAAAACATGAATTTCAACCGCCTAATCTCGAGGGTGGCGACCAGCGTGGCCCCTGCCCAGGTCTCAATGCGTTGGCAAACCACGGCTACATTCCGCGAAATGGAGTGGTTTCGGTAGGTTATCAAGCTTTTCTCGACGTTCGATGATTAGGCTGATTTTCAAAAGTTTGGGAATGTGATCACAGCAATCAATGAAGGTAGCGTGCTAATACCAAACTTTTCGGGACTCGTGCGTTAACCTCGGCGTGATAGTGTACGGTATGGGAGTGGATTTGGCAACGGTCCTTGCCATAATGGGCACTGTCTGGACAGGAGATCCTTTGTCCCTGGATCCCAGGTTTTCCATCGGAGGTCGTGACCCTGGTGTAAACAACCTTCTGGAAAATCTAGGGGGACTTCTCGGTCAGTTTGACACTCCAATCTTGAAGACCGGTAATCATACTCATCTCTTGCACAGGTGAGCCCCAGGGTCTCATTGGATCTCACAACTTTATCGAAGCGGATTCATCCAACACGCGGGACGACTTGTATGTCACGGGAAACAACTACGCACTGAATATGGAAAAGTTCATGTCCTGGTATAACATGTCCGTCGACGGCACATTTGACATGGATCTCATGGCCAAGCGGGCAAAGATTCGTTTTGAGGAGACAATTCAAACGAATCCAAACTTCTACTATGGACCTGTGACTGGACTTATTGCACGCAATGCTGGCTACATTTTCCCTGGTCGGTTGTTTCGGAATCATTCCCGCGAGAATCCAGAGGGAACCTTGAGTAAGCAACGGCAATGACTCAAGTGGAAGAGCTTGTGAAATGCTAATTCAAATCTAGCCAAGATTCATATTCGAAACTTCTACGGTATATACGGCGAGGAGGGTAATTTTACCTACCGGGAAGGATGGGAAAGAATTCCCGAGAACTGGTTCAAAACACCGGTTGACTATGGTCTGTTACAGCTCAATCTGGATACTATTGATTGGATGGCCAAGTATCCAGAACTTGGAAGGTAAGATGGTACCTAATGTTCGGGCATATCGGCAAACTGACAGTGCTCCCAAATATAGTATCGGAGGCAACATGGGCAAAGTTAATAGCTTTGCTGGAGTTGACCCTGCGAACTTGACCGGTGGCGTTTTCAACCTCACAAATTTATTGGAGGGCAACAATTTGCTATGCTTCGTTTTTGAAGTGCTGAAATTCGCTAGCCCCAATGCCCTCGCTAGCTTATACACGACTTTGGCGGAGCCCTTGGGCTTCGTGAGCGATATTCTGTCGGTTCCTTTGGTTAACTTCACCTGCCCAGCGTTCCAGGACCTTCAAATGGGCGGTAAGCCGTTCTGGGAGGCCATTCAGAATGATTTCCCAGGTGCTATGCAAAGTGGTCGTGCCTTTTAAAGAATAAGTTCACTCGCCAGGTTATACTGGTCTGCAGCGGCTGATCCCTATTGAAAATGTGGCCTTTCAGCTTGTTTTTAATCATCTTTGAATGAGGAACTGATGTTTCTCGTGATGTTTCTCGTGTAATATATGCGATCTTTAATTCAACATATTTGTACTTTTGAATCAAAGTTGAGCTTACGAAACGATGATTCCCGCCGCAAGCGATTGACCATCGCCGAAACCCGACATTTGCTCATCCCGTGTGCTATTCTCGAGCAGGCAACTCTGGTGTTATAGCGAAGGTTCACATGCCTTGTGCGTAAGGTTCATCGCCTAAATTATTGCTTTTCTGCTTGGTTGAGTCGCTTATGTGATTGCTGTTACATATCTATCCATTTTTGTCTGTCAAATTCGAACACATGCTTGTTTGTGACAATCAGCAATCTGTAAAAAGGTTAGCACCAGAGCGAGAAACTTAGAATAGCGTGAGCAGTAAATTTCTGTACTTGTGGCGTACAACCGCTAGAAGTTTGTTTGCTTCAGCTCGAGCAGATCACGAGAGATATATGACAGCAGCGGAACCAGGTATACCTGGAACAGTGTCTACTTTGCCCCAGGATTCATTGCTTGTTCGTCCCCTGGGGTGAGTTGATGAAGCTACCCCGCACTGGATGTGATTTCTGTTGTCTAATCGGCCCCACTATGTGCAGCCTGGCCTACCCATCCCGGGCCGGTGGTTGTGGAAAAATCCGCCATCGGAGGGCTTGGCGGCATATTTGATACTTTTCGGAGGATCCCGAGCTCCAGCATGAGGTCTATTCTTGATCAAAAACGTAATCGGCTCTCCATAACCCACCGAGACCCATAAAAACTCTGGCTCAAATTTCCTCTTCAGAGTCCGTTGTGGACCTGAGGGCCTCGACGTGGGGAAAATGCCCGGGCCGGAAAACGAATGTGCGGAGGTGACTATTGACCCCAGACAACTCACCCCGTGGAGAAAGAAAAGCTGGGGATGAACCAAGTTCAAAAGCCTTATAACCCTTTGATGTAAGGCATATCTCCATAGGGGCGTCTTTCGTCTTCAATATCAATCACTCAATTCCTCGCTACCAAATTCTCACGTGAAAGAGCCGGGCATGATGGCTGATGACGAGGTCACCAGCGCACAGTACCAAACCAGGACAGGAAATAAAGATAAACGCGATTCTATATCGAAGGAACGGGGAGACATTAATCAAGATGGGCAACATATTGATGCAGAAGAGAAACACACCTATGGGGAGGTGAGCCAATTGCCTGTCCTACAGCGCAGGCTGAGAAGCCGGCATCTTCAAATGATTGCCATCGGTGAGTGCCTACATTTGAGTCATTGCAGGTTGAAAAACGGGTTGATCAGAAGCTGATTGCCGATTATATTTAGGTGGTACAATTGGAACCGGTTTATTTATTGGTAGCGGCACCGCTGTTGCCATCGCTGGTCCTGTTGGGGCCTTGATTGCATACATATTTGTGGGCTCGATAGTGTTTTCAGTCATGGCTGCACTAGGAGAGTTGGCAACCTACCTTCCCATTCCAGGGGCATTTACCGCATACGCTACACGACTGGTCGATCCTAGCCTAGGCTTCGCAATGGGCTGGATTTACTGGTTTTCATGGGCGTCAACATTTGCTCTGGAATTAACCGCGACCGGTCTCATTATTCAGTACTGGAACGAATCAATCCCGATCGCTATATTCATTGCTATATTTTGGGTGCTTATAATCGCACTGAATATGCTCCCGGTTAGCTTTTACGGCGAAACCGAGTTTTGGCTATCAAGCGTCAAGGTCGCCACGGTCGTTGGATTCATGATATTCGCAATCTGCATGAATGCCGGCGTTGGCAAGGAGGGTTATATTGGATTTCGATATTGGGTCGATCCAGGCCCCTTCAATGCCTATTTGGTTGACAGCAACGCCTCCCTGGGGAAATTTCTTGGATTCTGGGCAGTTCTTATCAAGGCTGGGTTTTCATACCAGGGAACTGAGCTGGTTGGTATTGCAGCGGGTGAGACTGAGAACCCTCGCAAGAACGTCCCTTCAGCCATTCGGAAAACTTTCTTCCGCATCATATTCTTCTTTATATTGACAATTTTCTTCATTGGAATTGTTGTACCATCCACCGATGAAGGTCTAATGGCCAGTCAAGGTACTGGAGCCGATGCGAATAATGCCAACGCCTCACCATTCGTCATCGCCGCTAAGCGGGCGGGCGTCAACGTGCTACCTAGCATCATTAATGCGGTTTTGCTGACCGTTGTTCTCTCCGCTGCCAATTCAAATGTCTATTCCGGGAGCCGAATCCTCGTGGGCCTTGCTCATGATGGGTTTGCGCCATCAATTTTCGTCAAGACAAATAGGCATGGCGTTCCCTACTGGAGTGTTCTATTTACAGCCCTTTTTGGTCTGCTTGGCTTTTTGAATATCTCCAACACTGGAAGCACCGTCTTCAATTGGTTGATGCAGATTGCAGGATTAGCAGGCTTCATCACCTGGACATCCCTGAACATTTGCCATCTAGCTTTCATGAGGGCCTTCAAGGCACAGGGAATTTCTCGTGACATATTGCCCTACAAAGGCCCCTGGCAGCCGTATCTCTCATGGTATGGCTTGGTCTTCAACACATTGATTATAATCACCCAGGGATTTACCGCTTTCATGCCCTCTTTCAGCGTGACCGACTTTTTCATCAACTATCTCAGTCTCTTTCTGTTTGCTGCTCTTTACGTCGGACACAAGATTGCTTTCCGGCAGCCATTGGTCAAGCCCGAAGAGGCTGATATTTACACAGGTCGGCTAGAGTTTGAAGATTAGAGTATTTCTTATAGATTAGAAATTATGAACCAAATACTCAATTTGTGTACAGTGTTAACTTGAGGTAAATTTTGGATGAGATTGGCTCACAACAGGGTGGAACTTCGATATCTTTTCCTGGCTTCCACGGTGACGTAAACCCATATGGAATGGAGTTAATAGCTAGTGGTGGTGAATTATTGCCAGCCATGTTCTTGCATACCGTTTTTATACATATCAGATAGTTCCGCTTAGGCATTGATGGTGCCAGACGTGATTGATTTCCAGCATGAAGGGCTCGCAAACCACAGGATCTGAAAACAGCGCTCAGTAATTAAATCTGCCATCCTTGATGACTTTTTGACCCACTGTCAATTTTTCACTCGAGCCTAATAATAGGAATAATTATCGGGGTTCATGAAGCGGCTCGAGCCTAGGCTTCGAAAACCGCTGTTATGTGTCCCAGGAGTGGTGGGATAGTGATATTCTTTTATTAAAAAAAAGGATTACTGAAAGAATTACAATTGAGGGGGATCTAGTAGGGATTTTGCTCTCATACACCGGACTCAAGTATAGTTTACATACTTCAATCTCCTATTCGGAACCCTCCCCACATGCCCTGTGTGCAGCTTTTGCACCGGAAGTTGTATTTCGGAGGAGAAATATAGAACTTAAGGATCCTAGGATGGGCCGAATCATCAATCCTATATATTCCAGACATTATTGGTCAGAGGGGCTCGCGTGTGCATGAGAGACAATGGAGTGATGGACCACTGTCAAAACCTTGATTGATTCAGCCGCATCTTAAATTCGGCCAGCTACACGTATACACCCGACCGTATCAACAACACTGTTCCAAGTGAAGGCGTACTACAGATTAAACGCCGTTATACAGAGAACTGTACTGTTAGACTGCCGCGTTATTTTGTCTGAACAAGTAACATGTGCTATTGAAAGTGGCTTTGCAGTCTCCTCATAGGCCTCGTTGTCTAATAATCGTGGATGATGGGGTGCTTCAACTTCCAATTTCACTGAGCGGGCCTCAGTGGTTGTCTAAAATTTTCTTCCTTCTTCTCCTTCTCCCTAAAGACGGAAAGTGGAGAACAGAAATTTTGCTGTGCATGGTTTGAAGCTACTGTACAGGTGCGGAGGCGGAGCGGTTGAGAAAATTCGTCAAAAGAGGCAATTGATGTGCATAAGCTGAAAATATTCCTTCCGATACGGGAGCTAACTACCGTTATCTCTACGCGAGAGCCTTGGTAAGAGATTTTTTCGTAAACAACCCGGAGGCTGTTGAAAAACTTGAAGCACACTACTGTGTCAGTCTGTCAGTAGCTGGCCCACCGACTAGGCCAACTGCGGTGTGCATGGCATGGCACGGGCCTCTGGACCAAGCCACTGTTTGTATTATCTAATCAGCATAGCTGCAAGGGACATACAACTCCCCGATGTAGCTAGGCTCTGTGCCAAGGACAGCCTCTATTTAGGGGGCGTATTTAGGCTCGCTACACTCACAGATAGATACATAAGTAGAGCTCTGCACCGTGGGCAAGAGAGCAGGATTTCAGCCCCGCCTAGCTTAGATGAACAGCCAATCGCAACGGGGTCGTAAAAGACGAAGCAAGCTATATCGTCAGCAAATGTGCCATGGCCCCCCAATAAGGACTGTCCTGGGCGTGGTTTACATACTGGAGAAATGGAGGATGAGTCCACAGTAAGCCAACTCTACAAAATAACGTAAATCACATGAGAGGCATTATTGTAATACAATAGGGGGAGTTATAAGATAAAGACCTTACCGCTGATATGGTCGGAAAAAAATAAGGTTATGTTGTCCATTCATCCCGCTTCAAAGAATCTATTCACACCCTTCAACATCGTCATGCCTTTCCCTTGGATAGTGAGTCTGTTGCTGGGATTTCTGGCTCTCTATGTCTTGAAAAGGACAATGCTAGACAAGACGCTACCCGGCCCCCTTCCACCGGGGCCTCGGCGCAAACCAATACTGGGTAACATCACGGATTTACCCCCAAAAGGCGAACAGGATTGGATGCACTGGGCGAAGCATAAAGATCTCTACGGTAAACCTTATTCGTCAGATACTGACTTCAAATTTGAAGACATACTAATTAGTATGCAGGGCCAATCAGTTCTCTTACAGTTTTGGGGCAAACAATTGTTATTGTTAACGATATGAAAACAGCAGTAGAATTACTAAACAAGCGGTCTGCTATTTACTCATCGAGGCCAAAGATGGTTTTTGCATCCGAGATGTGAGTATTTACGCATCTACTGGTTATTTCTTCTAGATATAAGAACTGATGGTCGGAGATAGGGTAGGATGGGAAGATGGTCTGGCTTTTCAAGGTTACACTGAGAGATTTCGTGCCTATCGCAAAGCATTCCAACCATCTTTTGGGTCTGAGTCGGCTGTCGCGCAGTTTAATTCGCTTCAAGAGAAAGAAGTGCACCGCTTCTTGTTACGAGTACTCCGAGAGCCAAAGGACTTTGTCCAGCACATCCAAACGTGAGACTCATTAGATCCTAGCTCGTGAAAATATGGACTCGCGCTGAAATCTATCTAGGGAAGCAGGAGCTGTTATTCTGAATATCGCCTATGGCTACACAATTGAGCCATACCATCGCGATCACCTAGTGCAAATTACCAATCTGGCGCTAGATCATTTTGCCAAAGCCGCGACCCCTGGAACTTGGATGGTAGATATTATCCCAGCTTGTGAGTGCCATGACCAACGTTACTTATTATGATGATTTGAAAAGCTGATAATAAAAGTGAAACATCTGCCCTCATGGGTTCCAGGGGCAGGCTTCAAACGTATAGCCCAGGCCTGGAGGGAGCAACTGCTGGGTATAGCAGATAGGCCCTATGCATTCGTCAAGGCACAGATGGAAAGTGGCAAGTATAAGCCATCATACTTGTCTAACATATTCAATACACACGGGGTTCCCGAGCCTGGATCAGAGATGGAAACCGTCGCAAAATGGACTGCTGCGTCACTCTACACTGGCGGCGCTGATACAGTCAGTTTCGAATAATGCCTCCCATTCCCATATTCAAATACTGATGAAATTAGACTGTCTCATCGATGGAATGTTTCTTCCTCGCGATGGCCTTATACCCTGAAGTCCAACGCAAAGCGCAGGATGAGATTGAGCGAGTTCTGGGACCCGGCCGCCTACCGAAAATGGCAGACCGTCCCAATCTTCCTTACATCAATGCGATAGTCAAAGAGGTACTGCGGTGGCATCCCGTTGCACCTATGGCAATTCCTCATATGTCAACTGCGGATGACAATTGCGGAAAATACTTCATTCCCAAAGGCTCTATCATTATGCCTAATATTTGGTATGTCATTCAATATACATTCACCAGCCCCCCAATCTAACATCGAAATAAGGGCTATGATGCATGACCCGACAACCTACGACGACCCGATGGCTTTCAAGCCTGAGCGATACCTTGAAACAGAGGGACACGTTCCGGAAATGGACCCTCACTCCATCGCCTTTGGATTCGGGCGTCGCATATGTCCCGGTCGCTTCTTGGCGGACAACACGGTCTATCTGAGCGTAGCACAGAGCCTGACAGTTTTCGATGTCAGCAACGCTACACAATATGGAATCGCCATCACAAAGAGCCCGAAATTTGAGCCGGGTGTGATCAGCCATCCCACCCCATTCCAATGTTCGATCGCAGTTCGTGGTCCGTCTGAGGAGGCACTTATCTTGTCTGTTGAGCAAGAACACCCATGGGAACCAAGTGATGCTTCCGACCTCGAGAAAGTTGGGTATAAAATTGACACTTCTGTACCGGATAGGATCTCATCTAGAAGATGATCTTAGGAGATAATACTAGGACATACAAATTCATGTCCTAGTCTAGATACAGTTGACACCATACGCTGACTAACTTTCACTGTATCTAAGGTTGGAAACATCAAGGAATGCCATCTTTAATCACCTTGCAGCATGATGATTTAGGATGCGAATTGGTTTGACTCGTGAAATGGATATAGTGAAAGACTTTTGAGAACATCCCAGACCAATGGCAGTCTGTCAAAATTGTCCTGTTCCTTGGCCCTATTCACCACCCCATAAATATCCGATCATGACAACACCTAATCTATGAAATTACAATTTGACACAATTAACACTCTGCGATGAAGCAGCTCAAGCCTGATTTGTAATATTATACGTGATTCTCGCTTCGCATGCCGAAAAGGCGGGGGTAATCCGCACCTAGCCCAATTTAGCCGAGGTACAGGCATGGACTTCGGCTTTCGAGGCGCCCGGAATGGTTTTTGCTAACTAACTAACTAGTTAGAAAAGTTCCACGACATGACTAATACTCACGTCAATTCCTGCCAATTGTATTCTTCAACGGATATAACGGCAGAGCACATAGCTCCCCGTGACCTATGAGAGGGTTGGGTTAATCAAATAATCCATCGATGTTGGTTTCTGGTCGAAGCGGGGGTCTAGGTTTTCCCCAGATTTTTCTTTGCCTTGACTCGGGCCATTTATTGAAATGAAGTTCTACTTTCTTTCCAGAAGAAAATTGATATAGAATGGCTGGAGCCGTCCACCCAAGCGGGCAACTCAAAGAGCTTGGGCCCGCAAACTCGCACAATGAAGATGCATCTGAGGTACCTAATGTACCTAGCCTATCACGAAGCATAACGGGCCCGTTTCAGGTGTTGGGGGCATTTTTCGTATGTTTTAACGTCTGGTTAGTGATTCCACTCTAACATTCGCTATTTATCGTTCGTTGACATGGTTTTTTGACAAGGGGCTTAAATTTCGCCTTTGGGTCTTTCCAAAGTTTTTATACTCTCACGTTCATTCCCTCATCCACGGCATCTGCCATTTCATGGGTCGGAACTATTCAGTCATGGCTTCTAATTGCCTGCGGTCTGGTGTCTGGTCCGCTTTTTGACTTAGGCTACTTTCCTGCGATGGTCATAGCGGGAAGTTTCTTTTCGGTATTTGGCTTCATGATGCTCAGCATTTCGCATGAATATTACGCGATATTTCTCAGTCAAGGAGTATGCATGGGCTTTGGCTTTGGACTACTTTATGTTCCAACTGTCGCCTTGATTAGCCGAAGATTCGAGACAAATCGCGCTGTTGCGCTAGGTGTGGCTACAAGCGGAGCTCCTGCAGGTGGCATCATATATACAGTCATCTTCAATCAACTAATCTCACGAGTGGGCTTCGCATGGACAGTTCGCGTCATGGGATTTGTCATGCTCTTTCTCTTCATCATGGCCGCTCTGCTGCTCTCCTCGGAGGGAGGCCTGAAAAGCAGGGCATTGAATGACCGGCCTCGTATGCTCATTGATATGCGGGCATTGAAGGATCTTCCATTCTGGAGTTTCACCGTTGCAAACTTCTTGATCTATCTCGGATACATTACACCATACTATTACATACCAACCTACGCGCAAACACATCTCCATACATCTCGCTCTTTAGGCTCCTATATCTTGATGGCATCGCAAGGAGCCTCAATCGTCGGTCGTGTTGCTACAACTGTTTTCGCTCACTACTATGGTTCTATGGTTTCTTGGGTCATGTGTGGCATGATTTCAGGCATTCTCTGCTTAAGCTGGATAAGTGCGGATACTCTCCCTCGATTTGTCGTTTTTGTCGCATTCTATGGTAAGATTATCCATTTCCATTTCGCAGACCGTATTTAATCAAGAAAATAGGCGCTATTTCGGGTGCTTTGGTCCCACTTCCACCGAGCGTCTTCCCTCATGTTTGTCCCGATTCCCACTCCCTTGGAACTTGGCTCGGGATGGCCCAAAGTATCAGCAGCTTTGCCTCCTTGATTGGACCACCGATTGCTGGGGCCCTGGCTTCTATAAACTCTCGTGGGAGCGCAGATTTGAACTTTCTGGGCATTCAGCTATTTAGTGGAATAACCATGACACTCGGTGCCTGCTCACTAGTTGTCCTCTGGTATCTTCTATATAGACTGAGAGACAAAAAGGGCTTCTTTTGAAGTCAGAGACAAAAAGCGCTTCTTTTGAAGTCAGAGAAGGTTGACAACAAAATAATTCTGGGAGAGAGATCAGGCCATATGGGCTTGCTACAAAATAATATTAGTACCGGCGTCTACATGCAACTCGTTTAATTATGGCTGTAAAAGTCCTTCTTACTTGATTGCCCCTTGGCTTCAACTGGCACTTTGGAAAATGCATGGCAGCCTACTGCCTAGAGAAGGCCACTAGCCACTCCTTTCAATAAGAAGATCCCACAGTTAAAGCCACCATACATTTCATTTATTTAATTAGTTAGAATGACTACCTGAGCAAATGGCGACAAGAGCTTGATCTTCTAATCCCAGCAAAGAGTTTCCTCTTCTCTATTGGCAGTCTTGAAGCCGTATTCGATTCAAAAAAACTATATCCATACGAGCAACAAAATACAATCATTCGAGAAGTATATACAACATCGCTCTCCAGTGGCAGTTCGCTCCTTAGTTCGACGGGATAGGTGCGTAGAAGCTAAACTTGCCGGTCGGGTCATACTTCTGCTTCAAAGCATGGAGACGGCTCTGGCGCCAATTCTCACTTCCATACAACTCCTGGAGTGTTTCATCGCCATAGGCATAGTTGACATAGGCGCGGAAGTCGTCCTGGCCAGTACCATCCCGAAGAATGTCACGAAGCTGGTTGCCCAAATTGGCGACTTGCGTGTCCAGAGTGGAGCCAGCAGGCAGATAATTGATGAGGGGAGCGGCAAGAATGTTCTCACTGCGGAATGCGAAAGCGCTAGAGTCGCTAGCGATTGCGTGCACGCCTTGCATGGAGTAGCCTTCAAACATGAAAATGGAGTTGTTGAATGTCGAGGTTCCGCGGACAGCGTTTGCGAAAACACTGTATGCCTTCTTTTGGGCGTCAACATTGTATGATTGGAGGTAAATCGGGAAGCGGGGGTTCGCAAGGGCACCCTTCTGGCATGGTGGTGATGAGTCGGCGATTCCAGTCCAACCGGCAAGATCAGTGTAAGTTCCTGACGCAGGCTCAATCGAAATAGGTCCAATGTTATGGAAAGGCTGGGTGTAAGCAGAGTCGACGGCAGTGACGTTTTCCTGGATGATATAGAAAATGATGACCGGCTGATGATTGTCAGACAAGGAGAACATTTTGGCGTTATAGGGTTCTATTTCACTTACGTTGTTGGGGTCAGCGCCTGGGTTGTTGAGCCAGTAAGACCAGTTGATCAGGCCCTCCGGTTGTGTGCCGTTCTTCAACAAATAGTCATTGGCAGCCTGATAAACAGCTCCCACCTTATCACCACTGAAAGTAATGGTTTCAATAGCCCAGTCGCGATATTTAATGTCAAAGACCTTCGTGGTGAGGGACGTAACAATGCCAAAGTTGTGGCCAGCACCCTTCATCGCCCACCAAAGATCAGAGTTTGCGTCAATCTTCGTCAAATTTCCATTGGCAAGGACGACGTTCATTGAAACGAACTGATCAGCGACAAGGCCATGGTGTCCCTGGAGCCAGCCGTGTCCTCCACCAAGACCAGGTCCGAGAATGCTGACACATTCGCATGTTCCAGTCACTATTTTCCATGATTAGCACCACCCATTTCCTGATATAACATGAGAACTAGATAAACGCCTACCTGCCTGCTTTCCTACGTTCCAAAGCGCATCAACAACTGCCTTTGACATGGCTCCACCACCAATGGTTGCGGTCTGCCCGTCTCCTGCCACGGTGACGCTGTCAAGTTGAGTCATGTAAATCTCGATTCCCTGATCCATCTTGCCCAGCGTGGTGAGGGATCCATGAGCGCCAGTATAGGTGAGGAAAGGCAAGCCTCGCTGGTTGGCGAATTGTACCTAGATCACTATTAGTTCATAGATCTGGTTTGGTGTTCTCGCACCCATTGTTACCGCCCATGAAATTATTCAGGGGATAGAGCAAGGAAACAAGAGAGCAAAGACACTTACTGTCTCGGCAACGTCATTTTCGGTGCCAGGCACCACAACCACATTCACCTTGGGCTCATCCAAAAGGGACCAGCGGGCTGAGGCAGTATCAAAGTCAGTCGAGTTGGGATAATAGATCTTGGCAGTGCTCGAAAGCTTATTCTGGAGCTCTGTCATGTCATAATTGCCCCTCGAATGAAGTCGATCCCGACCAAGGGGCAGATTCTGGCCGAAGGAGGTGAGAGCCCAGGCGGCAATCGCCATGGCCGCTTGGATCTTGAAGTGATACATCTTGAAAGCTGTATCTGCACTGGGGCGGCTGTCCAAAGCAAAGGAGCTCGAACGCTGTTGCGGCTATGCTGCGTCGCTGTTGGCTGAGCAGGAATCCCTGCAGACGGCCTCCGTAAAAGATAAGTGCTGGAAGACCGGGCAAACGTACGGACCCCTGTCAATTATTCCGTGGGCACGCGGGAATTAATATTTATTTCAGGCACTGTATGGGACTGGTATTAATTTCTACCCCAATTATTATTGAGTAAAGGTTTAATTTAGTGCTTGTCTACGCCTAGGCCTGCAAGGTTGGCATGGCGCCATGCTGAACGACCGAACTCCCCGGTCGCCCACATGGGCCTTGAAATAATATTGCGCACTTACACGACTTACATATAACTTGTCCAGTCGTAGAGGGGTGAGTAACTGTTGATATTTATCTCGGGAAGTCAATTGTCAAAGAGATCTACAGAATACTTTCCTTTCTCCCAAAGATTTACGATTGATGGGAAAGCACCACTATCATGCCCTAATGGTACCAGCGGACCGGAAAATTCCCCGCTCGCAAAGATGAAAGAAAAGCTAATTCATGCAGGGGTCGGACGTCGGACGCGGTGTTACATCGATGGAAGCCTGGAAAGACCTTCTTCACGATGACAATCGCTGCGAGACCTACCAATCACCACCAATCTATTCCATGGGAACAATTTGCTTAGTTTCACACTGAGACGAACCATAAATTCAATTCATCCAGTTGAGTTTGGCCCTTAGACCATTTGGCTGAAGGTTCACGCCTCCTGGATGGCCACAGGGATCGGTGGCGCCGCTGATCAGAGGGGCCCGACCGCAGTCTTCAAGCTCCACTTATGACTTATGGACTTCCGCGTTAGGCCGATACCCCATCGCATCACATCGCATCGTCGATGTCACGATTCCGAACCTTCCGAGCAAAAGCAGTAACAGACTGGCCTCGTGTTCATTGACCTCGTGTTCATTGACCTATAGGAACATGGTCACAGAACTATCTCATGTCTAACATATTCCAAGCAATCTAACAAGACTGAAGGATTTCTATATTTTGAAGAATATACCCACGTCTAGGACAGGTCCCTATGCCCAAAATTGGGAGTCCATCATCTTTCCTCGGGCTTTTCTCCGGGTCGGGGACCAATTAGCATCCCCACGTGCGAGCAACCGCTTGGCCCTCGATGGAACGATGAACTCACTCATGCAACGTGAGAAGGATCGGGCTCCGGTTTTACCATTGGAACCACTCCATTTGCAAGTCAATGATTCGACCTTCAGATTGACTGTGGGTACCTTTTTGGTCATCGTTAGAGTGAAGTTTAATGAGATTGCCGCGGAAACAGTCACTTGGCGGTTTCAATTGGATGAAATATGGCTGCCTTTGAATCGATTCTTCGCTCGGGAATCATTCGAGAAAGCACGAACGCTCCGAAAACTTAGATTTAGGTCTGTGCATGTGCTGCAGATCGGAACAATCGCAACTAGCTACCTTGTTAATGATTTTATGGTACGGACGATAAGTTCTTGCGGTCTTGTGGTGACTGCAGAACTTGGGCGTTCTCTCGATATACAAGACTACTCTCTTTTCTCAATTCTGACCCTTGTTCGGCAAGCGTCTACAGCTATGCCAGTCCGCCATTGAGAGGCACATTAATCTATTATAGCGTGGAAGTACGTGGCTTACTGGTCTTACCTTTCGTTGCCGGATTTGATTTGATCTTCTGACATGCTGATTTTCCGTTATTTTTAGGGATGTCTGGCATGATTACTCTACATGCCAGAGATGCGGCCTCAGATGCGGCCAAAGCTGCTGCGTATCAGGCAACTGTGGAGTTGTGGACGCTCTATTCGTTTGGAGTTGCTGTGACGTTACTCCGAACATATGCTCGAGTAAGGGCTGTGGGCTTCAGGAATCTGAAAGCCGACGACTACCTTATCTGGGTCGCAATCGTTAGTCTTTCCTACGAGTTTTCCCTTATTCGAGCTCCATTCTGATCCTAATATCTGCAGGTCTTCTACACCGCACAAACTTCCTTGGCATACAGTGTGGGTAATGTCGCCCATGGCCTCGCCAATAATAGCATGACAGACGCTCATCGCGCTGCACTTTCTCCCGGCGATCCTGAATATCAGGCCAGGTATTTCAAGTCCAACCGACGAGCCCATCAGGTGATATTTGAAAGCAATGCTAACAATCTGAATAGAGCGATTGGCTCCAAAATCCAGGTCGCGGGGTGGACGACCTATGTCTTACTTATCGGGTCACTCAAATTATCCATGCTCGCATTCTACGTGCGGCTTACAGTATGACTCTGGGATTCTAGCATGTTAAATCAGGCTTGCTAACTGGCACTAACAGGATGGTCTTAGTCGACGCTACCGCATACCCGTTTACATTGGATTTGCCCTCGTCGGGGGAAGCATGTTAGCTAGCGTCTTGACGATTTTCACGGCATGCCGGCCATTCAACCATTACTGGCAGATCAACCCAGCACCTGAAAGTAAGATTTTCAAAGTTCTTTCGGTTTAGATCGCGCTCTAATAGATCATCCTTACTCTAGATGTCTGCCAGCCGGCTATCTCCATGCCCATTATATGGGTGACCTTCGCCGCAAACCTAGCCACCGACCCATACCTCATCTTCATCCCAATTCCGATGCTTTGGCAATCGAGTCTCAAATTGTTGAAAAAGATCGCTGTGACCATCGTCCTCAGTGCTGGTGTATTCGTTCTCGTCTGCGCCACTATCAAGAGCGTCTTCCTCATCGTGGTATGTCCTGCTATTATCTCCATCACCATCGCATCAAACCATCATTCTAATCGGCGCATTATTCTAGGACCCTGTTAGCGGAGCGCAGACAGCCGAGGAATGGGGAACCCGGGAAACTTTTGTTGCCGTGATCACCACCAACCTTCCCATGATTTTCCACCTCTTCAAATCCTGGCTGGGCGCCATATTCGGCAGCGCCTTCCAATCGACACAAAGGACATACAAAACCCCCTCTGCTGGATTCCGAAGCATTGGCGGCGGCGATTATCAAAGTCGAGATCGCCGGGGGCCGCCAAGCTCGAATACTGTTACCGCCCATATGACCTTCAACGAAAGTGAAGAGCGAATAGTTGATAATGTCCAGTTGGAGGGATTAAAGGCTTACGCTGGGCCTGTTGGTGAAAACACGTCCTCGAATGGGATTGTGGTTTCCAGCCAGATTGAGGTCACTCATGAGGCGAGACGCAGCGCGAATAGCGTACCCATGCCAGAGCAAAACGTGCATGAGCCTTGGTAAAAGGAAAATCTGGAATGGGAGTGTGTTGCCTTTGTAATGATACTATGGGAGCTTTTTTTCACCTTTGCGCTTCTCCTTGTTACCCAGCGCCTATTGATAGACTCTGTGCTCTCTTTACGGCGATCAAGAGAGTTTTTCTATGTATTATATAGTAATTCCTGTCTATATCACATTCCAATTGGCATCCCTCTCATTGTATTACAATGATCCTTTGTTTTAACTCAACTTCCACTCAACCTCGTACTCCGCAGTCTTCTTCGGACATATAACGCAATCAGTATTTAGTTACCTTACTTCTTTAATAGATTAGTCATTATACCATCAATCCATTAACTACCAGAATCATTGAACTGGGAATCCGAAGAGGGATAACGTTTATTCATCATGGTACTCAGTATAACTTCACAGCTCAATGCCCAACGGCCACTGTCTCCGTCTTCGCATCATTCTAATGCTCTTTCTGCCATTTCTTCGAATAACCGACACCAAATCCATTGCTGAAGACCTCTCTGACAGCCTCCAATGGCATTCCTTTGCACTCCGGATAGAAGAAAACGACGAACAGCCAACCAACAAAGCAGATTCCAGTGTAAAACCCAAAGGCGCCGCTAGGCGTCCAAGTCTTCATCATTGAAAGGAAGGTCGAAGCAATGATGATGTTAGTGCTCCAGCACGTCACCGTATTCTGTCAAAAATTTCAGTATCAAAAGTGCGAAAGCAGGAGCTTCGTAATACATACCAGCATCGTTCCCAGTGCTCTGACTTCGAGGGGAATTAGCTCCGTGCCAATCCATGCAATGGTAGCGACACCTGAGGAAAAGCAGGCGACATAGCAGATGATGGCTACAAGTACTACAGGGCCCGGCCAGCCAACCTGATCGGTCTCTAGCTCCAGGGTGCTTGTGTTCACGGGAATGTAGCTGAAGGCTACGGCCGCAATCATCATACAGATGGCCATTCCCAGCACGGTGACTGTCAGAATGATTCTTCGTCCGAGTCGGTCCACAAGGACGATATTCACGATTGAAAAGACAAAATTGGTAGCTGAAACAGTGATGCCAACCGCTGTGGGGTTGTTAAACCCTACAATGGAGAACAATGTCGCAGCGTAATACATCAGAGTATTGAATCCGCCCAGTTGACTGATGGCCATGACCATGCATGCGGTCAAGACGGCACGGCCGGTAGCGGGGGTTGTGAAGATACGCTTGAAGGTAACCCAGAGCGACTCCTCAGTCATAGCCTGAGTAGCTTCATTAAGCGATAGTTCAATTGACATGATCTTGGCATGCCGTTGCTCCTCAGTCGACGTGGGATAAATACGAAGAAGAACAGCTTTCGCTGCTTCATGATAGCCATGCGAGACAAGCTGCCTAGGTGACTCTGGGCAGAACACAAGAAGTCCAGCGAGTATAAGGGCTGGAGCCGCTCCAAGTCCAACAGTGGCTCGCCATCCCTCACCTTTGACTTGGGCAAAGCCAGCACCCAAGGCACTCGCAAGCAGCTGGCCAAAGGTAACGCTCATGTTATTGAAGGCAACCATACGACCGCGATATTTTGCGGGTGCCAACTCCCCAACTAGAATCGGTCAATTCCATTCGGCTTAGCAAAAGAAGGAGGCAAGACATACTATACATAGGAACAATCATGGCTGCACCTCCCACACCTAGGCCGACAACAAACCTACCAGCTGCGAATTGCTCGACTGAGTATGCAGCGGTCTGGAGGACAGTCCCGATAACGAACAACAGGCAAGCGCCCCAGATGGGCCAGCGGCGACCGAAACGATCAGCCGCAAGGCCTGCGCCCACTGCACCCACCAGAGCACCCCCGCTTGTCAAAGAAGTCACCATCTCTTGTTCATTGGAGCTCAAGTCGTGGCCAAGAGACGAGCCGATTGTCACTAGAACCGCTGAAATATACCCCGTATCGTACCCTATTTCAATGTCAGAAGATATCCTCATGGGCTTAACGCTGATCATACCAAACAAAAGACCTCCAATCGAGACCACAATGGAGATCAGCCATGCCGCTTTAGAGGCAGCCGTCCCCTCAATATTATTGAGATCGGATTGATCGATCGATGCTTTGACATTCTCAATCTCCTCAAAATCGTCTTTAGATCGATCTTCAACCTTCATTTTTGATGGAATGTCTCTTGAGTCTTCTGAATGCATCTCCATTCTACAAGAATAACTCTGTGTGCAAAAGCGGAAAGTAAGAAGAAGTCAGTCAATGATCTGGATGTCGAAAGTAATTTTGCTATCGATACAGATATGGAGGCCATTTATAGACCTGTCCGCCCAGCACATCATCTTTGATAGTCCAATCTGATCGGCCTTTGGCCGTACTGATAGTTAAACTCCCCGTGGGTCAAGAAATGGCGGGGAATAGGGCAACATTCAGAAAATGCCCAGTAATGCAGAGTTGTCAGGGCTGTGGCTGGACGATAGCAGGGCGGAGCCGGATCACACTTTCACCACAAGCGGGAAATATTTCTCCTTCAAGGAAGGATGATGGGGCTGGCTGCAAATGATGACGGTGACCCCCACAGTCTTCCCCGCATTTCCCCGTGTTCTCCAGGTTTCCAGCTTCTTTTGCATATCCGAAGTTATAGATGTCGAAAGCATGCATTATATCCCTTCGCCTAGAATTGCGAAGCATTAGCCAATTGTCGCCTGTTGTCTGAGAATCTTCCGCTTTGTTTGGGCTTGAGCTTGGCGCGCATGTGCGGAGATGACGGCCCTCGAAAACAAGTCTGTCGCAGAGGAGGCTGGTTTATCAATTCGGAATAAATAGAGCGGCCCTTCCATTCGGGTCCAGTCATTGCCAGGAGGAATAAGTGCATATGTCGCCCGAAGTGAATTCGCTTTCTTCGGGTGAGAATTGCTTAAACGACACCCCGTTACTATAATAGGCTAAGCGCAGTAAATGTATTAACTACTATCTTCCAATACCCCCCACCCCACGATCCTCGATAGCGATGAGCAGTAGCCAATCTTCCACCACTAAGTTCTTCTCCCCCTTACCAGTTAGCAGTAGGCAGTGCAGCACTACACCATCTCCTACCATAGCTGGCCTAGGCGGCTTTAACTGGCACGATTCGGATTTAGAGGATATTCCTCCTACTCCATCTCCTATTCAATCTCCTATTTAGCTGCCTATCTGCACTCGCGATCGACCTCAATCTACCGATCCTAAACCATCTACCTAGGGCCGCGAGCCTCTCTCCGACGAAGATCATAAGACGATCTAATATCCCTCCTCCTCCTACTGATAGATGATTCAAGACGTCGGATACGGCTCTATTACATATCAACGAATTCGCTATAGAGCACGGCTACGGCGTAACCACGAAGAGTTCTAAGAAGGACAAGGGTAGGACAGCGAAGGTGGCCGTTTATCTCCAGTGCGATCGCAGTAGGCCTGCTCCAATACGACAGAATAAACAGCCGCGAGTACGAAAGACATCAACCCGGTCCACTACGTGTCTCTTTCGCGCTGTACTACATAGGCGTAGGCGGGGGCGTGCGGAACAGGTTGATGGGCAGTACGCAGGGATCCCAGCGGAGCTCACATAGGTAATTCTGATAGATTAGTAGGAGATTCGTCGATTTCTGCAATAAAAATCAATCAGCATCTATTTCCTCTTTAGGATTACAGTACTAGAGGATTGGTAGGTAGTAGTCGAAGAGGGGTAATCAACGTGGCAGAATCCTGTAATATCCACAAAAGGGGGGGGGGATTACAGTAGAAGATAGTAATACATTTACTGCGCTTAGCCTTTTATAGTAATGGGGTGTCGTTTTAGCAATTCTCTCTTCGGGTGAGAAGAAGACGAAACTGCCATTAGCCGTGGGGAAGCCCTTTTTGCCCAACCAATCATAGCAGACATCCAGTTACCCACCTGAAATAAAAAAATTCGTCGATCCAACGAAAGTTGGAAAAAATGAAGCTGACCAGACTGGGGCTCGATCCCAGGACCTTATCGGTGTTAACGATACGTGATAATTAGGGGGTATCTATGGAAAAGTCACGGTTGTGCGTGCTGTTTGGTCTCGATACCGTGGCATTCTCGCCCGTTACCGTGCTGTTTCCATCCTGGTATCAGCGCCCCCATCCACGACAATTCACGCCTTACCGCATCGGGCTTTCTCTTACTTCCTCTCGCAGCTCAGTCTAGCACAGCCGGTCGGCGGCTCTATCATGAGCCTGCGACGGGGTTTGTGGGATGAAGGATATAAAGGCGGGCCGCGTAGCCTACTCTGCTCGTCGGTATTATGCTTCGATCATAGTGTTTAATCACTCTCACTCTAGAGCGCCTATATATTCTATGCTTCTATGACACCCTTGAAAAGTAATCCGAAAATGGTGTTGGCTATTACCGACTGGAACGCCTTCCTCTAGGAGCCAGATCTAGAGCCCGACGCCGATAATAAGGCCTTGACCCGGCGGAAAGTGGTGGCTATAGGAAACTACTTTAAAAGGTATTACCCTTTCCGAGCAGGGGGTTAAGCAGTCACTAAGCTCTCTAGATAGACTAAAGAACTTAATCTCCTAGTAGAGGTTCTAGCTTCTCGAGAAGTTTAGTTTAAAACTTATTAAGGGCTTCCTTCGCTATTACCTTAATATATATAACGTTAAGCGAAAGTCGTCTTTCTAGACCCTAGCGTAGTACTTCTCGATATTCTATAACTAAGAATAGGGCTAGGAGGCCTTATATAAAATAAAGTAGAAACTAAAGCGGGTAAGGCCTTTAATTATCGAACTAGAGATCGCTTACTAATTATTCGTAAGCTTATTAACGTTACGCTATCGGACTAATATAAGCTTAAGTTAAGCGCGAAGGAATAACCTCCGTTTAACGTTAACGATCTATTATTTACTATATATTATCTACTAGCTTAGTGCCCTATCACCTTTCTAACTATACGTAGTATTTTCTAAGTTAATACGCTTAGGAAAATAATAACGTCTATAAGTACCTAACTAAGGACGTTAATCGAATCGTTAGGATATATCTATAAGAACAATATATTAAAATAGAAAGATATTAAACTCTTTATAGTAAAATATCCCGAAGATCCTACTTCCTAGGTTCTTCTAATACGGGTAAGACATAGATTAAATAAGGGCTAAAGGAACGAAGGCGTACCGTAAGTTTAGCGTTAAAATTTATATCTATTATATATTCTAAGTCCTACTAGGCCTATTTATACGTACACTAAAAGGAACGATAATTTAGGACTTTACGTTATCTAGGATATACTTATATATACCTTTCTTAATAACGCGTTTAATAGCGAGCATATTAAATATCTAGCTAATATTTAGTAGCTCACGAAGGTCCTAGAGCACTATCTTAGTATACTAATTAATTTTAAGGAGAGCGTCTAGGAACTTCCGATCCTATAAGGCACCTATCAGGACCTATCTAGCCTTATTGTTACTAATCCCTACCGTGCCCTATAATACTATTAAGCGTAGTAGTAGGAGGTAGCAGCTAGTAAGTCGGCTAGGTTTAAAGATAAAGGAACTCTCTATAAGTACCGCAAAAGAGCGGCAGTAATTATAAGTTCGTACCTTCCTTATAGTATAAGAGTAGGCTTATTACTAAGCTATTTATATAGGGTATCTTAACGAGTATTCACGAAATCGTATTATAAGGTATACCTAAGGAAGAACGTTCGCTAACTACATCTCGATTATAGATAATACCTAATCGATCTTTATAGAGACGCCGTCCCGAAAGTCCCTACTTAGCCTCGCGACGTACGCGAGTATTACGCGAGACCCTTCCGTACTATAGTAGGCTACGCTAGCGTAAAAGGAAACAGTCGAATTAGACGCTAAGCTTATAGAGTAGAAACAAGAAAGCTAGCGACTATAGGCGGATCTAATTATAGAGTTTAGTTAGTTAAAAGATACGCGTAAGTCTAGTAATAAGCGTTCCGGCGAACTATAAAAGCTTTAAAATAAAATTAAGTCTCGGCGAAAAAAACTTTATAATTTAGCAAAGAGTAACGCTTGTATTAAGTTCTTTCGTGAAATTAGTAACCGCATCATCGAAAGTAACCACGTAGGGGAATAGATTAAGTTTATCCTAGACGATAGTCGAATCTAACTAGAGAGAATTGCTCTTGCCGACCTTAAGTTTCAAAATCAAGACGTTAACACGATTAATAATACGTTACTAATACAAGACCGCATCCGATCCCTAGACCTCCGGCTAGAGTTAAACCGACTTTATGTGTCTCGTAGTCTAAAAGCGCACATTTAGTTTAATAAAACGAAGATCAAGATCGCTTCCCGTGATGCATTAGAGGAGACCCAGCCTAAAAAGATTCTCTAATGCCCGGTGTGTTTAGCGCGTCCCGACCTTCTCCCGGTAGCGAAGGAATTCCGCTATTCTCGAAAGGATGCGCTCCAGACTCATTTCCGGGCCCATAAATTACCTATATTCTTCGACAATCCTAGTCGCCAATATAACATCCCCGGTTATGCTCATGCATTCCCCTCACTCAACGGCTATAAGCTCCATCTCTCTAAGCACCATAGAATATTTCTTTAACACTTACTTCTTGCCACCACCGTGAAATTTTGGATTATAGGCCACAAGCAAGGACTAGGGTAAGATTTTACTCTAGTATTTCGTATGAAACAGGTTAACTCTTAGCCCCTCCGGTGCTCTTTTCAATTTACCATCGTATAAAACGGAAAGCAAAAAGTTCTTTAGGCAGGTAATAGGTTAGCCCGGCATGTCTATACCCGCGGAACGAAAATTTTCTATTGTCTTTTTTTGCTCTACCGTGGCCATTGCCACTTTCTGTGCGGTTTAGCCTATGGAACTATCCAGCAAAGTACATCAGCAAAGTGGGTGGAAAGCAGTGAAAGAGTACACTCTTCCGCGAAATGTGAATTATATTTAGAAACAGGATGATAGGCTTATTTGTGAATTCACCATTTGCAAATGAGTTGGAGAGCGTCGTTGCTTCTTGCATCTGTTGCTGCGCTTCGGTTAGACCTTTTCGTCTCATCACTTGATACATCCGGACGTACGATCTCCTGACCTCGAGCAAGATAGATTGGTTGACAGAAAATAGCCTGAGCAGATTCTCCAATGCCCGGTGTGTTTAGAGAGCCCAGAACTTCATCCAGTAGCCAAGGAATTCCACTACTCTCGAAAAGACGCACTCCAGACGCATTTTCGGACTCATGGATTACCCGTGTTCTTCGACGATTCTGGTCGCTGATGTGATATTCCTGGCTATGTTTACGTGTTTCCATCAGTAAATGGCTATAAGCTCCATATATCCAAGCACCATAGTATAAATCTTTGATATTTGTATCTTGCAGTGAAATTTTGGGACAATCTACCGCTGTGAAAGATCAGACTATATATAGAAGGTCCAGGACAAAAACCAACTACGGTACGAATTCCTGTGAAATCTCGACTCTCAGCATCAGTGGTGGTGCTTTGAGTATATCATTATACAAACCAAAAAGCAACACAGATCTTTGAGCAGCTAACTGCTTTCTAGACCGTTATGTCCATACCCGCCGAATTGAAATATCCCACAAATGTCTTTTGTTCTACCGAAGGTATAGCGCAACGACGGCGACGTGTCCTTTCACTGCAGCCTAGGATAGCGTTCTGCGATCTTCATCCTTCCAATCAAAGTCGGCGCCCTCTGCCATAAGTAAGTCGACAACAGCGTTGTGTCCGTTCCATGCAGCCCGGGATAGCGGCGTTTGGCCATCCTCATCTCGCGCATTAAAGTCGGCGCCCGCTTCAAGAAGTAGCTCAACAACAATCTTGTCTCCGTTCGATGCAGCCATAAACATTGACGTTTGGCCGTCTTCGTCTCTCGAATCAATGTCCGCGCCCTTTTCTAGAAGTAACTCGACGACAGCCTTGTGCCCGTTCAATGCAGATATAGATAGTGGCGTTTGGCCATCTTTATCTCTGGAATCAATATCAGCTCCCTTTGCTAGGAGTAGCTCGACGACAACCTCGTGTCCGGTCGATGCAGCCATAAATAGCGGCGTTTGGCCATATTTATCCCTCTGATCAAAGACAGCGCCCATTTTCAGAAGTAGCTCGACGATCGCCACATTTCCGTCCTCTGCAGCCCAGGATAGCGGCGTTCTGCCATCCTCATCTGTCGGGTCAAAGTCGGCGCCCTTTGCTAGAAGTAACTTGACAGCAACGTTGTGTCCGTCCTCTGCAGCCCAGGATAGCGGCGTTCTGCCGTCCTTATCTCTCGTATTAAAGTCGGCGCCCGCTTCAAGAAGTAGCTTAACGATAAGCTTGTGTCCGGTCGATGCAGCCATAAATAGCGGCGTTTGGCCATCTTCGTCTCTCGAATCAATGTTGGCGCCTTTTTCTAGAAGTAACTCGACGACAGCTTTATGTCCGTTCAACGCTGCTATAAAAAGCGGTGTTTGGCCATCTTCATCTCTCGGATCAACGTCGGCGCCCTTTGCTAGGAGTAGCTCGGCGACAGCCTCGTGTCCTTCGTTTGCAGCCATAAATAGCGGCGTTTGGCCATATTTATCCCTCTGATCAAAGTCGGCGCCTATTTTCAGAAGTAGCTTGACGTTTACCACGTTTCCGTCCTCTACAGCCCATGAAAGTGGAGTTCTACCATCCTTATCTCGCACATAGAAGTCGGCGCCCTTTGCTAGGAGTAGCTCGACGACAACCTCGTGTCCGGTCGATGCAGCCATAAATAGCGGCGTTTGGCCATATTTATCCCTCTGATCAAAGTCGGCGCCCATTTTCAGAAGTAGCTCGACGATCGCCACATTTCCGTCCTCTGCAGCCCAGGATAGCGGCGTTCTGCCATCCTCATCTGTCGGGTCAAAGTCGGCGCCCTTTGCTAGGAGTAGCTCGACGACAACCTCGTGTCCTTCGGTTGCAGCCTGGGATAGCGGCGTTTGGCCACAATTATCTCTGGAATCAATGTCGGCTCCCTCCTCAAGAAGGAGCTCAACGACAGCCTCGTGACCGTTTGATGCAGCCATATATAGTGGAGTTTTGCCATATTTATCTCTGGAATCAACGTCGGCGCCCTCTTCCAGAAGTAGCTCGACGACAGCCTCGAATCCATCCTGTGCAGCCCAGGATAGCGGCGTTTTGCCATCTTTGTCTCTTGAACTAATGTCGGCTCCCTCTTCCAGAAGTAGCTCGACGACAACCTCATATCCATTCCATGCAGCCATGGATAGCGGCGTTCTGCCATCCTTATCTATCGGGTCAAAGTCGGCGCCCTTTGCTAGGAGTAGCTCGACAACAACCTCGTGTCCTTGGGTTGCAGCCTGGGATAGCGGCGTCCGGCCAAATTTATCTCTGGAATCAATGTCGGCTCCCTCTTCCAGAAGTAGCTCGACGACAACCTCGTGTCCTTCGTTTGCAGCCTGGGATAGTGGTGTTTTGCCAAACTCATCTCTCGGTTCAAAGTCGGCGCCCTTTGCTAGGAGTAGCTCGACGACAACCTCGTGTCCTTCGGTTGCAGTGTGGGATAGCGGCGTTTGGCCACAATCATCTCTGGAATCAATGTCGGCCCCCTTTTCTATAAGTAACTCGACGACAGCCTTATGTCCGTTCTCTGCAGCCCAGGATAGCGGCGTTCTGCCATACTCATCTGTCGGTTCACAGTCAACGCCCTTAGCTAGAAGTAGCCCCACGATTGCCTTGTGTCCGGTCGTTGAAGCCATAAATAGCGGCGTTTTGCCACAATCATCTCTGGAATCAATGTCGGCTCCCTTTTCTAGAAGTAACTCGACGACAGCCTTATGTCCGTTCTCTGCAGCCCAAGATAGCGGAGTCCTGCCATCCTCATCTGTCGGGTCAAAGTCGGCGCCCGCTTCAAGAAGTAGCTTAACGATAAGCTCGTGTCCAGTCGATGCAGCCATAAATAGCGGCGTTTGGCCACATTTATCTCTGGAATCAATGTCGGCGCCCTTTTCTAGAAGTAACTCGACGACAGCCTTGTGTCCATTCTCTGCAGCCCAGGATAATGGCGTACCACCGAAAGTGTCCTTACAGCCAAGACCATGGCCATGTTCAAGAAGGTGGCTCGCTGCTGCATGTAGCCCAAAATAAGCCGTCAAGTGCAGGCCTGTTACCATTCTTGGACCACGCCGACTGAAATTGGTGTAGTCAAAAGGCCAAGTTTTAAGCGCTTGGCTTGAGGCAGAGACCTTCGCGTCGCTCTCAAGAAATCCTAGAATTAGCCTGTCCACGCCTCCGCGAGCTCCACGAGCATGGTGCCCCCAGTTCTTGGCTGCATAGTTGTAAAGTGAATTTTGTTGTAGCCTCGTCTCAAACTTTTCATCACTTGTACAGTATCCGCTTTCAAACACGTTGAATGACAGGTATCTTATACAGACAGTTGCTAAATGGAACTCTGCATCACAGAACCAAGCGTTCCGCTTCCTTTCAAAATAGTCTTGCGCCGTATAATGAACCAAACGGATGATTTGGCTGTCTTCATCGATCGTGACTAATCCAGCGCAAACCGAGACTATAAATCCCTCCCCAGTAATGTTCTCTTTGTCGAGGAAGCTTCGGCCTTCTTCCACTGCAAGTGCCTCTTGAAGTTCCCGAATAGTAAGCTGTCTCCGAGCGCAAGTGATCCACATCAAAGTATTCATAGCAAGATTTGATGCATCAGGATCCTGCTCTTCGATTCGGCATTTAGCATCCTCATAAGCCTGATCATATGCATCATGTCCCCTGGAAAGAGCTCTCAGTTTTTCTTTTAGCAGCTTGAGTGTCATCTTTGTCTTGATAGAGTCGAAATGAAGTTGTGCCAGTAGAAACCTGCGTTCATAATTAACATCTTCAGCATAAACGAAGGAAGATTACAAGGGTGACACACATTCCATCTGCAACTTCGGTGATCTTGTTCTTGATCTCTTCTTTGTATGTCTCTAGTAGCTCAGATCCGGCTTGTGAAATCCGCCCATCTAGATATTTGCGTATATCACTTTCATGAGCGCGAATTTCCAGATAATAATCAGTGAATCTCTCAGTGATTTCCGGTATCGGCCTGGCGGTAGCAAACAATTTCACAGCGCACTTCATCTGAAGATCGAGGATGTGTGATAAGAACACGTTTCGGCAGTCATCCATAGTTTGACATTCATCAAGTGCGTCAATAACCACGAATACCTTTGCATATGTTGCTGCCACAGATTGTAGAGTTCTCGAAAGCTCCGTCAGTAATGGCCGCGTCTGCCTATCCTTGTGTTTTTCGTAAAGCTTTCTCACGCTTTCTGGCACCATAAGTGCTAGTTGTTTGAGGATGCTCGCGAGTAAGTCTTCAACTTTCTGCTCATCTCTCCGCCGATAGCTACAGTAGACATATGCAAGACCTATCGTTGCATCCCTCGAGTATTGCATAGTGAGGTCTTCAATCACTGTTGCGGCCAGAATGGTTTTCCCGGCTCCAGGAATGCCTACACAGAAAAGCGTCTGCTTGTCCTTAGTTCGCCAGTCCCTGTAAGCAGTCGATTCAAGGAGCCACTGGCCAGTCCCTGGTTGTCTCCTTTTCAGATAGTTACTCTGATAAACACCTTGCTTTTCATGAGTGAGCCACTCTAATGCTTCACGGTCCTCCTTTTGAATCAATTTTGAACTTATTGTTGCAACATTGGCTTCGGTATTCAAGACAGTTGCATTCACTATATATTGTAAGAAAAGATACGACATGTTGATTGTGAAATCAGGAAGACTAACTGCGGTGAAGAAGTTCGCTGATACTCTTCTCGTTCTCAACTCTATTTGGAGCAAGTCGATAGAGAACATCTCGCGCATATGCAGCCGCTACCATAGCTGCATAGCCTTGCCACTCTTTATTCTTATGGGAGTCTGCGTAATCGCATATACCACGAATGACTAGGCAAGGAAAATGGTTAATCAGCCCCGCCGCCTCCATTTCAAAACAGAGAACGTCCTTCTCTGCGGAGAGTCGATCCCGAATTGAAGCATCCTTCATCAACTGATCAGCGGAAGCAATTAAGCCATAGTGTATTGTCGGATTATCTTCGTCCTCCGTCCGTTCATGGCGCATAATTAGGCAAGACGGATCATCACCACAGGCTTCTGTACAATTTGCATGATTGTCTGGTGGGTGGATGCAGTCGCTTTGATAAAGCCGGTCGCTAGTCGGGTCTGGGCGCTTGTACTTCTTCCGTAGTCTTGGTTTCTTCTCCAGAATACTGTCGATGGATTCTTGAAACTGATGGCCTTCGCTCTCATAGTGACTGTTTAGTCCGGTTACTACCGCTCGCAGGGCTGTTGGTGGCTGATTAAGGACTCCTGTTGGTTGAAAGGCTTGATTTTGTACGGTTTTGCCGAAGTCGTATTCGAAGATGCCACCGTTGCCATCGCGAGGAGCACTGATTACGAGGTCTCCGAGGCGGATGTCATGCTTCAAACTTGGTGCACCACCTCCAATGCCGACCATTAGGCCGATTCGGATATTGCGAAAGCTATGCAACATGTCCCTTGCGACACTTGCAGCAGAGGATTTCCCGTATTCCCCATCCGGCAAGACGGCGATAACAACGTGATGCTTCCCAATCTTGCCACATGCGTAGTCGTTATTGTCAGCAGGCGATAGGGGTTCTGGTGTCCGGTGCTTCTCATCAAGAAAGGCTTGCGCTGCAGTGTACTCGGTACCAATAGCGCAGATCCAGCCAACTGTATATTGTTTAGGGTCAGACATAGTCGCTTGCACGGATGTATGAAGGAAGAAAAAAACTGCAAGACGTGGAACTTGGTGGGTGTCTCGATCGATAGGGGCCAAAAGGGGACAAACAATTCAAAAGGGCGGGGTACGGCGAAGCGGTCAAGAGAATATCAGCAGTAGGTGAATAAATGCATAACGAACGTGTTGAGACAAGGTGCCACGACAGGGGTTATATTGGGCGGCCCACTCTCCTTTGTGTTTTGTATACGTAGCGTTGCGGTTTTCATTCCAGCATATATCTTAGCCAGTATAGGGTGTCTTAATCTGCCCAATAGAGTTCGCTCTTTTCTTCAATCAATACACTCAGTATGAGGGGCTCAGACTGAACTTGATTTGATTGGGTGTAGCCGACAATCTGTCTTTCGAAAACTTGAAGAACGTAAACATGGCCCTCATGAGAGGCGAAAGATAAGATTCCATCACGTGACACCCGTGATCAGCCTCGGTTCTGGCCCCCGTTACACTCAGTCATCAAATGATGGTTCTGCTTGAGCCTTACCTCTATTTACATTCGCCTGTGAGGATCTTTTGCAAATAAGTATCGCTCTTTGAGCCTTGCGTCTTAGAAGGAAATTAGAGACCCGGTACCGCCGTGGAGGATTCAGTCATAGGCGGAATACAAGAGCCAGGATATAAAACTACAGTAGTCCGGATTCGTGCGACATTCAGTGATTCTCAGCACTCGTGGCACTGAGGGCCACATGGCAAATACTTTCCATTGAAGTATCAATTTGATCCGTCAAGTCTGCCGTGTAGCGCAATCTAGAGATTGGTGCCCATCACCAACCACCGTGAGAGAAGTTTGTCAATCCATCACTTTGCTGATTCTTTGTTTAACTCACCCAAACTCAATCAATAGTGGGCCGGCTCAAAGAATTCACCAATCCTTAAGGTGGAATAATTTCGCGGAAGTCGGAAGGTGGGCCCTTTCTCTGCTAATGCGGATAAGGAATAGTCAAGACTTTGGGCTCCAGGAAGCCTTCCGCTCCTTCCAGGCCATCTTCTTGTGGTCATTAAGAGGCCATGTGCGTAGCGGTAAGGGCGGGCAGAAAGGCACGGATACATACGTTAATCGCGTCTAGATACATCCAGCGAACGCACACTTCTCCCGTGGATAAGATCTATATATAGCCCATCGACAAGCATGATCTCAAGGGTACTAATTTACTGGATCGCTACGGAGTAGTTTTGATTACTATAGATATAAAATTAGGATCGGCACATTCGGAAGCATAGCTAGTCGCAAGCCGTTTGCTCTGCCCCTGGCTATAATAGCGATTTCGGTGGCACGCGCTAGCACGACTCCTCGACTCCTTCACTAGTGGCACGACTACGGAAGAGGCGACAAGCGCGACCACGACTGGCGACTAGGCCTTGGGGGCTAGGTGCTACTAATGCTTTCCTGTGGTGCCCTTTTTACTAACGGCGCTAAAAGTCTCTTTTGGACTGGATGAACCCTCTAGTAGTTGCGTCCAAGAGGCATTAGGAGGAGAGATCGATTGCAATAACAAGTGGGGCCTCCTCTCTTATTCCTCTTTCTTGTACGCTACTTTAGCCGTAGTGACTGGCGCTGAGCGCCTCGCTAGCCTTCAGACGTCGAACAATGTTTCCTTAGGCTAGGGGCTAGAAAACCAAACCGTGAAACGCTCTTAAATATCGCCGGCTTTACTGCTAGTTAAGCGATTGAAAAGTCTTCTCCTTCTGAACGTATCCACCTTATAGTGACTATTGAACCCCCGAGAACTAGTTAGGAGGTAGCTAAATTCTCTGTCTTTTGCTCCACTCTTCATCTCCTAGCTGCTTTGATATTATGTTAAATGCAAGTATACCTAGGCGGAGTCCGACGGCTTTGCCTCGATAAGTTAAGAGACGACGTCTTTAACCTAAAATCGATATAATTCTTTTATTGAGTCGGGCATTTTCTCAGTAGTTTCCTTATAGCAAAAAAAGCTAACTCTACTAGGAGTCCGATAGAACAATCGAGGACCACTAGCTATGCGAGCATTTGATCGACACCACTACGGATTTAAATAAAATGCTTAGATCAGAACTCGCAGAAACTCATGGAAATTAGCAAGAGTTCAAAGAGACTACGATCACCTGAAATCTGATCACTCACAGTGTCCCTACTAGATACAGAGGAATGAGTCTTTTGCTATGACTTTGGATGATCGCTGCTAGAAGCTTGCGAAAGAGAATGAGAGGCTTCAAAAAATTGTGCGATGAGTTGACTTCTGAAGTTCGACGTCTTCGAGCTCAAAACTTTGACGAAGTCGACAACACAGACAGGGAGGAGCAAGATGACATCGAATAAACTACTTATGAGTTGAAATCAACTCTCCAGACGCATTTTCGGACCCATAAATTACCTATGTTCTTCGGCAATTCTGGTCGTCAGTGTGACATCCCCGGCTGTATTCATGTATTCCCTCACTGAACGGCTACAAGCTGCATCTTTCCCAGCACCATCGTATATCTCTTTGACAGTTGCACCATGCAATGGTATTATGAGTTCATTCTCCGCCATAAGATTATGTAGATAGACGTCTATTACAGTCTTACTAAAAGCTTATTAGCACTTATGAGGATGTTTTAAATATATTGTTGTATTTAATAAACCAGTGACTTTAAGCTGTTTGACTTACTTTGTTCACTTGATAATTGAAAATAATCAGGCCTTTAGCTTCCGGAACGAGCAGAGGAGAGTATCGTAAAGATCTGTAGAGGCAGCGCAAATGTGACTGTGACATTTCATTCATCGCTATCGGTCACGGCAACCCTGTTACTACATAACTAGTTGCCATATAGGAGTAGCGCTATCACCTGGTCAGCCCATAATAACAGGCTTTCGCCAGCGACTGACGCACGTTGGGGGCTGGTATCACCCCAGTCTCCAGACCTCTCGCCCATATTACCCTAAGATCAAAGCCGACGCCATTTTAAAGCCCAGAGCGTATTGAGAATTGTCCCTGCACTATATGTGGCCTAAGTACGGCTGAGTGGACGGGAAGCCCTTTTCTCTACACCCTGTGGTCTTATCTCCTATATGGCACTGAATAGCGAAATATATAACAACAGTACGCACTAAACAAACTGCTCTACGGCAGTGTCGGCTTCTACTCGGTAGATCTTCGACAAGGTGAATTTTGAGCGAACGCCGCTTCAGCATCGCACGGCACAGCCCATCGGAGGTTCGACGGTCTTGGTCATCGGGGCGGTGATATCAGTGCCTAGGGACCCGCCTAGATGAATTGTGAACACGATGTCCTCGCGGCCGTTGCTCGCTTTTCTGGTCCCCATAATACTGATATTAACGTCAGTGTGATTTTCAAGTCTTTCCATATGGAAAGTTTTGCGTACATTTGTTGAGCCAGTAATAGTCAGGCCTTGCCCTGAACTGGGTCCAATATTCCCCATAATCACTCCACCATTATTGGTAACAGAGCCATCAAAACGAACGTCACCTTGATAAGTTATCATATTCTGGGTCATAGTCAGTTTTGTACTTAGCTAGATGTAATTTACAGCACGACGTAAGCAGGAAAGCGGAATTACTAACAGGGGATGTAGGGTTCACTGCGTCCGGCTGATAGTCGTCGATACTGCGTATAGCAGCATGTTGAAATGATCTGTACTCGTCGGGCGCCTGTCGCGGAGAATACGTATCAGACTCCTGAGCTCGTGGGTCATGTCGAGCAGGAATAGTAGACAACAACTCTTTCGCATAAGCTGCTGCCGTGGCAGCCGCATATGGCTGCCACTGCTTGTTTTTATGAGAGTCGGCATAGTCACATATCCCACGGATCACTAGACACGGAAAATTGTCCATGAGACCGGATGCTTCCATCTCGAAGGAGAGGATAGAATCCCCGAACTCATGCGCAATACGATCTCGTGTTAAACCGTCTCGCATGACCTGGTTTCCAGAAGCCACAATGCCGTAATGGATAACGGGGTCGCTGGAGGTTCGAGGACGGCGACGAATGGAGTGCCTCTGGGAACAGTCCATGCATGCCTTATGGGAAGACGACTGAATATGTTGGTAATCGGACTCGAAGAGAATATCCGGCTCCGTGGCTGGGTACAGGAACTTATCCATTGAAGGGTAATGCTGCAACATCTGAGATAACAATGAAGGTATCTTTGTCCGCTCAAGGGCATGACTTGCTTCAAGAGCCGCGGTTGCAGAAAGGAGAAAAGAGGGAGGTTTGCTTAGAGATCCTGCGCGATGCAGTTTGCCATCTCTGATCGTCTTTCCATAGTCATACTGGACAACTCCGCTGAGTGTGCCCATTGGCCTGCTCACGACAACATCCCCTAGTCGAAGGTCGGCTTTGTCGCTCGGGACACCTCCGGCAATGCCGACCATAAGAACAATTGTTATTTTAGGAAAAGAGAACGTCATTCGAGTTGCGACAAGCGATGCCGAACAAATCCCGTATACCCCAGCAGGAAGGCACGCAACCACTATATTATGACCACTGATCCCACCTAGCACATAAATTCCGTTATCGACTGCAGGAATACTTGGATGGATTTCATCGAGCATTGCTCTGGCGGCTGCCATTTCGACGGGAAGTGCACATATCCACCCAACCGTATAGTCGGCGGAAGTTCTCTGGACGTGCTGCATTCTGCTCCGAGTGCGAGGAGCTTGGAAGCCCATTCACAGGCATTTAATCGACAGTTGAGTACTGTTCGTGAGAACTGATAATTCAGCATGTTCAGGATAAGCATCGACGTAAAAATACTCTCATATCATGTTATTATCTGCATTTTGTTCCCCGCTCCATCGCTTACGCTATCCTGCAGGGCGCTAATGCTGGGGACACATAAGTCTATCACATGGACCTGGCTGGATTTACACTGATGACTTGCGTAAAGCAGTCTACCCGCTCTCGTACTATGCCTAAGTCGACCATCTGCCTTATATTATTGGTCCACGTTGCCTGTGGCTTACCCCATCGAGAAAATGTACTTAACGGCACGATTTATGAAATGAGGCTGAGTTGAGCTGAGGAGTCTCAGCCAAGCAGTGCCGAATTTTGTCTCTTTCCTTTCTTTGTTGGCTGGCCTCTAGTGGAACTTCATCTGCTGGTGACTCGCAATGTGTCCAACTGCCTCGGCAGACTACGTGATCAACCTTGACGGTCCTCAGAAGTATTTCGCAGATGGATACAGTTGGCACTCAGGGTCCCACACGCTATGGCACTGTTTTAAACCAAGGGGTAACGCTGGGAAACATTGCTGGGAACCATAATCAAATTATTGGTAAACAGACCTTCTACAAAAGGACATGTTCATCTACTTACGCTCTCTAGGAACTCAAAGTCAGCTCAAATGGTTGTCCGGCCATTTCTTGTGCTAACCATCGTGTCAGTTCATATGCACACGAACGGCCCCCCTGATAATTTATATCCCGCATTGATAGCCGAGTTACGCGCAATCATCGACCGGAAGGCTGGAAACGATGCAGCCTCTAGGCTGTCTCAAATGACAACATATGAGGACGATGACAAGCAGATCTGGCGGGAGTTTCGCAGAGAGTTGATCGGACAGGGATTTAGGAGCGCCGATATTCGCAAACACACTCCTGAGCTAAAGGATTACCTTTCCGAACTGAGGAAAGAGGAAGATAAGTATGTCAATCGCATGCGGATATAGCCGATGCACCCTTATTGAGATATGTCACGGCAGCATCGCTAACTCCATGCATCAGTACAAGATCAACGGTTGAGGGACGAAAATTTTCGGGAAGCCCTCACACCGAACAAAGGAATAAATCACTGGAAATATACAATGCGCGAAGGGAAACGGAAGATGGCAGGAGTGATGGGACCAATGACTGGAGTTATGTTTACGCTATAATCAAGGATCGTGCCGGGCAACGGAAAGACAATGACGACGAGGATCGATGGAGCGTGGCAGCAACTTACCGCCATCAGTCGTCAAGAGTCCCATTGAATAGCTCAAGCAAACAGCGGTCTCCTCACAGCTCGCCGTATAGAAGGTACATTAGACACGACGAAAGACCTGTTTCCCACGATATCGATATGGCTTACATACAGCCCATTACGATGCCTTCTCATGAGCACGCTCATTCTTCACCAAGCCCTCGTTCAAGGAACAACCAGCATCAAGAACCACAGTTCTCAAATCCAGACACAAGCAAAGGAGTGAAGGAACATTTGGGGTTTCATACTTGGGAGGGGCGATTCGAAAAGGGGTGGCTCGTTGACTCGCGTGTCCCAAGTGGTTCCCACCGGTCGCGTGAACGGGAAGGGAAGACAATCGATCTGAGCCCTTATGGCGGCTTATGTTTGGGAAATACTATGGAAGGTAAACGGCTATGCATTACTTTTGATGAAAAGAGAAAGATGATTACATCAATCTCATTCAACGGTGCTGAGTTTGCATCTGAAGAGTTGCAAAGCCCATCGACATCATCATCAGACGAAGAAATGCTCCGTACGAGCGAGCCATCAGACCGGCCAACATTGTTGCTCACTTGGGAATCACTCCCGAAGGACAAGCTGCTTCCAACGGTGCCTGCACACAAACGTCTCCCAGAAGGTTGGGATTGGCGATTCGATGGACCTCGAATCTTCTATGTGGATAAGTACGCAAGAGCGGATGAGAAACGCTGTTTCTGGCATCCGCCAAAGGAAGAGGACGATTCCTTCTGCGAGATACCCGGGTGGGAAAAAGTCTCCAACCTCTTCGGCCGTATCTTCTGGCGCCATCAAAAGTCGAACTTAAGGTCGTATCAATTTCCCGGAACCTGCCCTCAGATCAAGTACACAGCTGGTGGCGTACTTTATGTGGAGCAAGATGGTGTCCAATACTGGTGCAAGGGTGATCTTGGTCATCTCATTTTGGAAGATGCAGATGTCGCTTGCCAAATAACACATGATGTTTGGAGGCACGGTTTATCAGACGAAGCTCTTGCCGTACGGGGTGACTTGTGGCGCAAAATCTTGCAAGCGAAGTGTTCCGAACATGGACCTTCCCAATCTGTGATCACCGAGCGCACTTTGTCTCAGGGGGCCGAAGAGGCCTTGAAGCCAGTTGGTAGGGAAAAGTTTATACCGGACTCCAACGGAATGCATCAAAGCGATAAGTGTGATGCTACCCAATCGACTGAGCAACGGGAATGTGCTCGAGAGGTTCAAAGCCCAGATAACCCAGAAAATGTGAGCAACTTCCCCCTCCGAGATTGACTAATTACTGATGCTGGTCATACCTAACGTATAGGACCCGAATCCCGGCAATACATCTTCTCGCACGCAAGCTTGTTCCGCAGAATGCACGGAAGCAGACGCTCTGGGAGCTCCAACTGTTAGCATCCTTGTCAAGACGGGGAATCACAATGCTTCTTCTAACTATAGAAAGCCAACAGTTGAGGAGGTGCCCGATGAATATGATATCTTCACACTAGCGGCCACTTTGGATGAATGCCAGGCTTAGTACCATTCACCAATGTCTCTCATACTTCTGGGTCAAATTTCATCGCAGCACCGCTGATCTTGATCACGAACTGCGACCTGAGGATACGCTGCTACGTCGGAATTTGAGCCGTGGTTACGCCAAAAACTACCTTACTTGTTTATGCTTTTTCGCCGTTCGTTTCTGAACCAGCAACTGCAATATGGTTATAATCTTTAATACTCAAAGCTACCACTTCTTCCACCAATAATAGTTCCCTTCCAGGCAATAATGATGCAATGCCAGATTTGTGGAATGAAAACGACACTACCAGCGGACTATAGGTGATAAGCAGTAACAGAGACGCTGTCTTGAAGCGAGGTGGATATGGAAATAAGAGTGAAGGGGGGAAAAAATGATGACCAGACTGGGGTTCGATCCCAGGACCTTGTCGGTGTTAACGACACGTGATAACCAACTACACCATCCGGCCGGCTGTATATTAAAAACTAGTTTTTACGGATTCATAAAGCTGTAAAATGACAAGAGACAACTTGCTTCAGCCCGGGAAAAATAGTACTCAATCCAATCTTGCGTTATTCGTGATTGCTTTGAGGCTCCCCAACTTCTGTCCTTGATCAAGTAGGGTCCGCTCAACTCTTCCACTACTCCCATGAGAAGTTGAGAGTGTTCTGCCAACAAATTCCTGGCAAGCCTGTCAGCCTCGTTATATATATGGAGAGCTTTCGGATAATTTCGTGTGATATGTATGAGTAACGATTCCGACCTCTCGACGAAACGCCGCGCGTATGACTTACGGATTTTTCAGCTGTTCCCATATTATACCGGGGAATAACAACCTTTACACACATGATAGTGGAAACTTTCTTGCCTGCGAGAAGAAATGCACCACGCGACACAGGACCACCGTCTTCCAGTCTTCATTTTCCCTATGAGTCTGTTGCGATGGCGTGGCCGGATAATCTCTTTCATAACCTCCCCTTGTTCTGGAAGAGTGACTCCAAGATCTTTTCATGCAGGACCTGATCTCTTTGCTGATCTTGAGTTGCTGAAGTTAAGTATAGGGAAAGATATGCCATTTCTAGAGAATCGACCATAACTCCTCATTCTGTAGAGCGTCGTGTGCCCGTAAGGCCGCTAAAAGCCGAGCCTAGAGGGAAGTTGAGGCGAGGTCTCGGTCATGAATTTGTCGCCATTGAAGTTATTGACCTCTTATAGGTATAAGCTCGTCCTTATGGAAGAGATCATCCTCCACAAAAACCAAACGCCTGTTAACCAGGCTCTGAGAAACGTATGGGCCATTGGGATTCATTAATTTGCGGTTAATATTCGAAGGTGATGCTCCCGGTTGTTCTGGAACGTGTTCTGAGGCGGCATTAGCGTGGCTGACTGTAACATCTAATGTTACTGGGGCTGTTGTAACTTACGGGGCTCTGGAAGGTTCCCAAAGGAGGTACTCATGCACGCATAGGAAAGCAAACCTGTTATGTATAGCTTGACTGTTCTCGCCTCGTGTATCGAAGCAGAATAGCCCTAAGTGGGGCCAACGGCACGACTGGTTCTAGCTGGTTCAAGGAGGCTTCCAGTTGGTCAAGTGGTCCAATAGGTTTTAGAAACGGGAGGCAAGAGAGGTTTGTCTTTACTTTATGCGTATTGCAATCATGCCCCCCACCCGACTACAATAGGCGCTGTCTACCGAGGCTACAGCACGGTTTCATTAAATCGTGGATACCAGCACCCGCCTCCTGGTAACACCTACAATCTGGCGCTGTTCACCGGGGGCCACAGCACGATTTCTCTAAAATCATGAATATCATACGCCAGCGCTCGCCTCCTGGCACTATTTACCCGGGGGCACAGCACGATTTCTCTCAAATCGTGAATATCATGTGCCAGCACCCGCCTCCTGGTAACACTTACCACCTGGCGCTGTTTACCGGAGGCCACAGCACGGCATCTCTAAAATCATGAACACCATGTGCCAGTGTTCGCCTTCCGGTAACTCCTACCACCCGGCGCTGTTGGTTTCTCTGAAATTGTGAACACCATGCGCCAGTACCCGCCTCCTGGTAACTTCTACCATCTGGCGCTGTTTACCGGGGGCCCAGAACGTTTCTCTAATTATGAAGCTGGACGGGGTTCCTAAACATTGTTTGCACTGCGGCCTCTTCCATTGCTGCCTTCATCTCACGTCGGCTAAGCTATAAAAAGTAACGTTAATAATTCGTAAATATCAGCACGTTATAATACATTCGCTTACACTTTTGCTATAAGCAGGCGCGACTCGTTGTAGGCTAAGAATTTAAAGCCTTTAGAATTTTAGTAATAGTTTTAGCTAATTTTCGTGCCATTCACGTAGGTACAGAGCCTTTAGGCTTAGCTATAGGGTTTAACCTATAGATACAGATACTAAATCTAGATTATAACGGGGTGTTATAAGCGCTAATACCTTAAGATACGACTATTATTTAAGATAAGGCAGTAGCTCTATAGTGAATTAATTAGAATTATAAAACGGGTCTAGTTCCTCCAGGTAAAAAAAGCGTAATTCGCACCGATCTAGTAACTAACAAAGATAATTAATACTCTAGCTCGTATTTAATTTATAAATTATAAGAGCTCTAAGTTTAGCAAAATTATTCTGTTCCTATTAATAGTAGTTCCTAAAGGGTGAAGAGAGCACGGAATACGCACGAAAGAGGGAGCAAAGTCTTAGCTAGATTAGGCCATCAGAATTTCACAGTAGATATTATCAATAGCCAAATACTCAACGGCTAGAGCGAGAAGAAGATCGGAGATGAACGACCAATCTTAGTTAATAATCTCGTAAGGGATTATAAGGCTCGCCAGTCCTAGTCCCTTTAGTCGAAAAAGAAGTTCTACGGATTACCGATCACGCAAAGCTCGGCACTTTTCGAAGCATACAAGTCTAGTCTAGGGGTTTATAGATTCATTAATAGCGGGTGTCTCTAGCGAAAGGAGGAGATGCTTCACAAAAGTCATGTTTTAAGCGAAGCGTTTTCGCGACGCTATAAAGAGGCTATTCAGCGATCCAATATCCGGTGTACGGAACTACATATTATTCATAGAGCCAAAATAGAGCTTTCTCAAAGCTTCTGCGTTCCAAACGTTATTAACATAGGCACAGTTCAGAAGATCTAGGACCGCGTGAACATTTTCAATGACCAGGCCAACAATCTCCGGAATAAGAAGTGGATTTTGTATATCTCGATAAATAATAATAGCCATCACATGTACCACAATGGAATCGAATTTAAGCAGCGATGTCGATTAAAAAATGCAGGTCGATGTTGGCCTCATCAGCCGGCGTACACAGGGAACGGGGAGAAAGAAAGAGCAGGAAGGCTAAACAAACCGTGAAACGTTGAAGCGGCGATGGGGGGGACTTTATAGAAACACGCACCCGGACAGGAGGGCGCCAAGCGACACTAAACCCAAACCGGCACGCTATACCGCATGGCGTAATTCATAGGCAGCACCGGATATGATATCAGTCAGTGACTAGACGGCTGATTCACTCCAGGGGAGCCGTAGCTTTAGGGCATGCTTTAGTAGATTGGTAAGGGACGTCGTTAAATAATGCATATCTCGCACGCGTCGAGGCCCTGAATGATAAAGCGCTAGGCCGATTAATTGGATGGTATAAAGAGAGGCGTTATTATCCTATACCGTGGTTATAGTAGCTAGGTGAATATGGTGCTCGTATAGCCTTTCCTTAAGGGTTATACGCCAAATAACTGTCTCTACCTAATCCTTCGTCTCTAATATCTCGCAAAATTTTAAACTTAACTCATTCAGTCTCGGAAGACTTAGAAGGGCCAGTGAGAGCATAAAAGAGTCTCTTTCTGTCTCTATAATCTCCCTTTGCTTAATATATATCTGCCGCATTTTCGTGTAGACGTATAAATACGAAGGGAAGTTACCTCTTAGGCCTTCGGAATCGCCCTAACTCTCCTAGCTTTCGCAATCTTCAAGATGGTCTTCGGAGAGAACACCCGAGACTTAAATCTCTTAAATTTTAGTATTTCTAGATAAGTGTTAGCCTTCTAAATCTAGAACGGTTATTATAACTGTTTTCACTAGGATTAAGTAGCTCTGGAACGGCGTATTATATAGAAACAATATTATAAGAGACTTATGAGTTAAAACCCCTTTAAACTTATCAAGGCCCTTTTTGGAAACTGTAAATTGGAAGTTCCGAAATAGAAATGGCTACGATATATCTCTCATTCGCTTATTAACAGAAGAGAGGTATTTAATCTCCCGCTTCCTAAGAGATTCAACAATGTTATAGAGAATTTCATTAGGAAGATTTTCTAGGCAGATAAGTTAAAGCGTTAATATACTAATATTATAATGAAGAATTCGAAGGCTACCTTCTATGTCGATCGAAAAAATTAGGTCTATAGGCTCGGGAGACGTCTTAAATATAGGCGGGAGTGGTACGTGGGGAGGGAGCGAGGAGTTAGGTATTTACTACCTGGCTAAGGGGTATCGTGTAGGCCTCTGCACGGGACCGGAAAGACCGCACCCAAGACCACATTAGACCGCACCGCGCGGTCTTTGGTCCCAGACCTTGAGACCGCTGGGCGGTCCTACATTTTTAGGGACCGCACCACTGCGGTTTGGTGCTGTCCTGCGGTCCTGCAAAGAAGCAAAACATCTTAAACCCCAAGGTATGCATAATTTATGTAGAAGTCGCCTGTATTTTTGAGTATTCTGCTTTCAAATGATATTTAATTTTATATAATTCTGAGGTAGGAGTAAAGAATAATTCTTTGTTTGGTGTCTGTTGATTTCTACCGAAAAAGCGAGGATTGACTGATTGCCTTATGAATAGCTTTTGTGGTTCTTGTTTCTATTAAAGATATACAAAATCCTCATCCTGTCTCAAGCGCTTTGGAACACGCCCAGATGAACGCCTCTGAGTAGTCCTCCCTTCTTCCAAGTGGCTATTATCAGGCAGGGGAACCTCATCATCATCGTCAAGTTTAAATAGCTGATCCGAGGTAGCCCTTCTCTTTCCAAGCGCTCGCGCACTAGAAAGTTGGATAGTTTCGGCAGAATCTTCAGTAGTGGATAGGTCTTCCTCGTCATCACTAATTGGATCAAATTGTTCCTCTTTCTTCTAGGCGTCCTTCTGCTCTTTCTTTGCTTGCTTCTCTTGCGTAGAAAGATACTCATCAACCAGGGCAAGCTGCTCGGACTCCACGTCGAATTTTGTTGTACACATAAACAACATTAATTCCTTGATTGTCTGTGGTTTCAGTGAGCCCCGGCGATAATGGCAGATATCACGCGTAGAGTTAAATAACCGCTTAACGCTAGAACCACTGGCTGGTGTTGTAAGGACGTCTCGGGTAAGGCTTGCTAGAATAGGATATTCATTTTGGTGTTCTTTCTAGAAAACGAGAGGGTTTGCTTCGATAGTACCTAGTGAGGTTGGTATAAGAGAAGGAGTATATAAGAAGAGGTATATAGATTAACTTACTACTTCTAAGATACTGTGTAATCTTATCTAGAGCCGTCACGTTTGACTGAAGAGATATAGTAGGTCTTAGAAGGATATCAATATCAGAGACATCTTAACTTGTGGGCTGGAGAGTTGATGTAGACTGTGCCTCTTCGTAGCGCTGCCGGTAAGGCTAAATATAAGCCTCTAGCGACTGCTTATAGCGAGGGCCCTAGTGAGGTTCCTATTTAGATGTTGTAAAGAACTCTAGTTTATTCCGTGGTCCTAGGATAGTCGCAATTGCATAGAGATCACTAGGAATATTATTAGTCTTTCTATAATATTCTATAAGCTTATCGCGCGCACGGTTAAGCGCGGACTTCATCACTCTCTTCCAACCAACCTTCTTTCGCGCTAGCTACACTTTCGCCTTATCAATATATATAAATAGGGCGTTATAGATACCAAAGACGTTATGGATAGTCACGTCTGTAGTTGCCGAAAGAGATGAAGTGAATTTAAAGAAGGGATAAGTGATTAACAGAAGATAGTTAACTTATCGCTATTCATCTCTGTCCATCTTTACATTAGCGAGGTTGAATTGGACACAGAAGTCATCAAAGGCAGACTATAATCGCCGGGCACGCCTAAGCATAAGGAACGTGGAATTCTATCGTGTCCGAACATCTTATATAGGCATAAGCTTAGGCTCTTTCGTCTAAAGCCTAATGAAGCTCTCGCGGCGCTAGGGACTTTTGTTAATGTAGACTGCTACCTTCCGAACCTAGAATATAGTGCGAGTTAGTAAAGAAAGAGAGATAATAGTAAGAGATTAGAGAGAGCCAGACCTTATTTAGAGTATCCACGATCTTTCTATTCTCTTGCCGAGCTATATGCCCTTTCTCGGTTCATTCAATCTCTTTCCTCTCGTTTCCTGGGTTCGCGTCTATCTGACCAAGAAGCTCCTTCAAACTGAGCTATATAACATGTGCGATATATAGTATACGAATAACCGGTATACTATTAGGTAGCTATAGGGATTCGACGACCTCTTAAAGGCTACCGAGTAATGTTCCGTTATTAGATACGTTATTAGTAGTAATAGTTAACACCCTCTTAGTAATCCGATGCTTCTCAAGAAGGTTAAGCAGGATAGTGCTTAGATAGGCCCCCGTATATGAGCTATATAGAGGTTTAAAGCCAAGTAAGAGCTCTCGGTAATTCCACTCTTGGTCAATGAAATAGCCCGTTATTGCTATAAAAGCTTGGCGAAATGGTGAGGTCTAGTAATCTAATATAATAGAGAGCTTAGCACTATTAGGAAGCTTCTATAGAAGAGTATACTAGCGTTCTTCTACGATCTCTTGAAGATGACGGCGGACTATGGTTATAGTTGGGATTTCGGGGAAGCAGGGAGCAAGCCGGGCTATCTTAAGAAGGGCGCGAAATTCAGGATGCTTAATAAGCTAGAAGGGTAGCCGCGAGGCAGTAATAAAGGTAATTAACCTTTCTATCTAAGCTTGCGGCGTAAATAATGCTTTACGAGACGATAGATATACCTAGAAGGGGTATTTTATAGGATTAGTAATAATTAGAAAAAGGTAGACTAATTATCTATACCCTGTTCTTGATAGCCTTCCTAATATCTTGCGACTAAGTCGGTCCTCTCTGATAGGCACCTACTTACGAATAATGCCTATTTATAGTAGATGTTCCCCGGCGCTTATCGGCAGGATGGGCAAGGATATAGTCGTAATTCTTGCATATTACCTTAGGAGACCTATCCTGGATAGTAGCGACCTAGTAGAAGTGGCCTTAACATTCTGTATTGCGTCTACCCTTAAAGATATTCCGTTTCATCTTACTTCTATACTCCGTCTTTAACCACTAGACGATGAAATCCTTATTCGCTATTTCTGTCTAGAGGATATAGTTTTTTCTTTTAGGAGGACTAACGCGTTCGAGTGTTTCTGGGATAATAGGAGGAATTGCTGGTCGGAGTAAGTTTACGTCAGGAGTAGAAGTTGGCGTTTCGCGCCTGTCGAGGTTAAATAGCCTATTAGATGTGAGGAAGGAGAAAGTATCTCGTGGATTATCCTTAAAAGCCGATGAGGGATACTGATAAGAGAACTGAGAGGAGGCCTGACTCTGTAATATTTTGACGAAATGAGTATTGGATAGGACGGGGGGAGGTAAAGGACTTAAGGAGATACCTACTAAAATATTTCCGTCTACTAGAAAAAGCTGAATAAAGGATTTTCTCTAGGAGAAAGCTACTGTATAGGCATGATTTAGATAGATCAAATTGAATTGTAATAGTGATTAGGTAGTAGGCTCTACTCTACTACGATCCGATAGGATAAGGGCTACGAAGACCGTAGAAGACCGTATAGAACCGCAGGAAAAACCGCGATAGACCGCATAGAGGGCTGTAAAGACCGCAGAAGACCGCAAAGAACCATAAGGAGGACCGCATAGGACCGAAAAGGACCGCTAGAAGGCCCACATAATAGTATAATCCTCCTTTTCTTTCTAAGCCTACACTTTATATTAGAGAAACTAATTTTGAAAAGAGATTATTAGAATATATTAGTAGTAGAATATAGAATTTCAAGATAAATAGTTTAACTAGAGAATCTAAGCTCTCTGATAATACCTTTAATACTTATTTTAGCTGTATGTAGGGGGTTATGTATACTCAACGAAGAAGTCTTAGATGAAGATGGGGTCAGGTACTGATATCGAAATATATATTTCTTGCCTCATACACCTAGCTAGCAATAATTATTACTAAACCTCCCTATTAGAACTTAGAAATATACTAGTACTGGCAGGTCTAGGTATTTTAAATAGTAGATTTTCTATATACGAGTATATTTCATATGTTTTCATAGTGGCTGATGCTGAAATACAGCAAATGTTTATGAAGAGACCAAAACAGTGTTAAATAACAGTAATTAAATGGGATGGATCATCAATTTATGTAGCCGAAAAGGGAAGGTGTTGGTAGAATTATGCAATTGCGGTTCACCGTGGTGAAGACCGCAAGGGACCGCGGTTCACTATAGTGCGGTCTCAACCCCCGAATTCGAGACCGCAAGACCGTGCGGTCCGGTCCGCGGTCCTCGACCTGAGGACCAAGACCGCACCATGCAGAGGCCTAGTATCGTGAATGTCGAATCAATACGAGAATAAGGAGGCATCAAAGCATGTTTTCTTCGGGGCGCAAACTAGAGGTAGGCGGCTTGCTAGGCTTATGCTGGATTGCTAAAATTGGGTCCGTTGTTCATGGGTGGCTCGCCAATGGTAGGGAATATTTCTTGGCGCTTTGTCGTAGGCTTAAGAACCAAATTGCGAGTTATATATGACCTTTTCCCGGAAACCCCCCATAAGTATTACTCTTCCTCTTATCTGGTCTATATTAACTATATATCCAAGCATCATCGCTCTTATTTGCTTCATGGGCGCTGCGATTACTACCGAAACAGTCAATCTCCTACTACCGGGTTTCCAAGGCCGTGATTTGCAAGCAAACGTCAATTAACAAAGTATACAGTCCAGCGAAGCCACTACATATCTGATAACCTGTCCACAAACGGTGGATACCTCCGATTGCGGCATTCTTGGTGATGGATTGACTGCAATTTTAGCCCCAACTTCTATCCAACTGATTGATATCGACGGAGAGGCAAAGTACGTGTCAATAATGTCTACGAAAAATTTCAGTTAATAGCTAACATTTCATCTCAGCACGGCTCTCGTATCCTGCGATGTTTCAGGAACCTCGTATGCCTTTTGTCATGCTAAGGAAACCATTTCTGTGCAGGGGACTTTGGCTGCGAAAGACCTCAACTGGATGGATATTCCTGACTGACATGCCGCCGCTATCAACTCCAACACAACTATCTTCTAATGTTCCAGAGCCACCTCCACACCAATCAAAGACCCCTGCATCATCGACTAAATGGACTTGGATTATCTACAGTTCTTTGGTTTTGTTGGGCTATTTGATTAAGTCATATCATCTCTGTTTGGTTAATGATCGCTCCAATATCTATCTTGCAGTTTTACTGGAGGTGGGGGGCGGGGGCGATGCAGGCACCCTTTGTGATGAGATAGCCGCAGAATATAAAATGAGCTGAACCCAAGATAAGCATATAACACCTCGTCAAAGTTCAAATTCTCTGTTTCTACTAATTACGCATATTCCGAAGCTGTAATCGGGAAATTAATTGGTGGAAATTGTCTACTTTTGTGTTAGGTATCATGGTAATTTTGCAGTTCTGTTTTATTATTATATCCCATCCCCCTTCTCAACAAAGAAGATACCATGCTGGCTTCTCAACAGACATAGGTGATGCAAAGCCCAGGATTTCGCTGGAACCAAAACTACGCATTCTCTCAGAGCATATTAAAATGGCGAGATATACATATCTTCAGATCCTGGAGAGCAACGATATACAGATCACCACCAGAAGAGGTTAATGACAACTGGAATGATCTTATCGGACAACGATATTTCTCTCTCCTTGAATCTGAGGTTGCAAAGCTGAATAAGGACGGCACTCAGCCTATTGTTTCAGGGCTTACGGCATGGGCTAGCGCGAGTCACTAGTATTTTGCTGTGGCTGCGAAAGTGTGGTATACTCCGTATACTCACGTATAATCTAGTGACGGTGAATTACGCAAAGGAGTTTAGCGTGCCTGTTCGGATTTAGCGTCTCCGTAAGCGTTACTATCGCCGTGCGTGTTCCTATAAAATCCCCTTCATCGCCGCTTCAACTTCTCTGCTTTTCACCCTTCTACTCACCCTTCCTCTCCATTCCCCATGTGCACCTTGCGAGTGAGGCATTTTACCATTAATCCGGATCTCCAAGCTCCGCCACCTCCTATATCGCTAGCGCGAACCCGCTAACCCTTTGCAACCCTTCGAGTCGTCTAGTGCAGTCTGCACTGCCTTCTTCGGCCTGGCCCCATTTTCAGCTCAGTTTTGTTCTCACCATTGCGCTGGAAATGAGGCATTCTTGCCCTTGGTCCGTCGCGCCAACCTACAGTTCTGCCCCCTGACCCTCACATGCCGATCGGCTGATCCGTCGAACTTCAGCGCACCCAGGCGCGTTCACCCCCAACTCTTCTGGACAACCGCTCGTGTGTAGTAGGGTTACAAATCTGCCCTGCACGCGCAAATCGAGGGCCAGGGTGTTGGCAGCCTTGGCTGATGGCGTCCGTATCATTTCGAAACCGATGAAGACCGAGATCGAACTGGTCAATGTAATTGAATGAGCAGACTGTTTCTGGCGCTATACACATCAGCCAGTGGTTGCTAAGTCTCCGAGATTTTATGGGAGTATAACAGTGATACTCCTTCCTTTCACGATGATCGCAGGGCTTTACGGCGGCTGTGTCGAAACCTAGGAACAATCCCTGAGACTGAAGTTCTAGTAATGCGCCTTCATCAGGCTGCGTGCAAACATGCATTCCCATCCCCGTACACCGATTTGCCTATCGTCGTTCGCATTCCAGGGCTGTACCAGCCCCCGTTACCGAGTACGCCTTCTCGCCGAAAACCCTGATCATTGATTGATTGCCAAAGAGGCTGAGATGGAAAGACAAGGAACAGGGTTCTACCTCTATAAACCAACGAAGCTTTCGGTAAGAGACCCTTCGCTAAGCATCATTGATTTCGATAACTTAATATTCTAAAGCTTCAACCTCCACTATTCCTTGTGAATGGCCTGAAGTGGTCGTACGCGACTCCGTCGTTTCCCCCGGCTAGGCACGCAGGCTAATCCCATAGTGGTCGTAGACGGTCTTGCTCTGCTGGGCTCCGCTTCCAATCCCATCGTGATCCATGTTGACGACGACTGGTCTCATGAGATAGGCCAGTAGGATCCCGATGCCGATACTGAGGTCATGGCTAGCCAGAATTCTGGGAGGCTTTGATTGCTGAAAGCTTCTCCGTTCCAGAGGAACAGTGTGGAGCCGTTGGTGTCAAGGTCGTCAATGACATACTATCCCCCAGAAATCTTCCTGAAAAGGATGTTTTTTATGTGTCAACGTGAACCTTGTTTCTTTTTCTACGGGGAGGACTGATGAAAGTGTCTCCAAATCCCGGCTGTCTCCAACTATTACAGATAAAGAGATTTCATTGCCGTGTTTCAACCCTGAGCCTAATTTATGGATTTTACAGTATAGGTAAGCTTAACTCATCGAATGATTGCCTCCTTGACTCTTGCTTTGCCAAATGTAATCAGTATATAACCACATCGGGGAGCTTTGGCATTTGATCGCTGTGTAGCTACATATATCATGTTTTGCCTACCAGGTGGTGGATCTATGCGTCGCACTTCGTAATCCACATAATCTGTGCGAGGATACAGTATACAGTCCCCCACTCCAATTTAAAACGATGACGCTGATTTGAAGTCCTTACCCATCAATGACGACACCTATCTCCCGAAGTTGGCTCATCTTTTCCTTACTGGGCGGCTCACAGGCCGAGAGGACTTCCTCCATCCGTGTGCACCAATAGCTCGTCAAAAACTCTGGCAACGGCATGGACAGCTCCTCATATTTCAAGAGGAACTCTTCCACGATCTGCTCGAGTTCCAGGACCTGGTCTTTCTGTTCATCCATGATCTCATCGACATCTTCAGGCCTGACTTTTCTGTACCTATTACAAACACAGGTGTGCGTGATATCCAGATACCGGCAGGTAATGAAGCGAATAATACCATGAGCCAGTTCATAGTAAAGCCGCTCTGGGAGATCTGGCTCTAATATGCAGGCAATTTCGCCTATTACCCTTGCAAATTTCGCGGATCCCTGACTGGGGGCTCCCATACTATTAGATCGTGGATCTGGGAAGAAGCCGTCGAGGAACCTAATGAGCCCCACGCATCCACCAGCAGAGTAAAGGCAGCAGCAAGCATCTCGAGTGTCATCAAGGAGAGCACTCCTCAACAGGCCCTTGCTTCCTTCACTCAGCTCTCCCAGAATTGAAGTGATGTCAGTCTGCTGAGTCTCGAAATATAACTCAGACCCCATAAAATAAGCGAGAAAGTGGAGAGCTGAGGAGTCTCCTTTCCTGCGATCGATATCGGCCCCTTTAGAAATCAGCCACTCTGCCTTTTTCAAGGCCCGAACGAGATCCGTCCTCCAAGAACCCCCCCACATGAGTTGCATCAGGCAAGTTTCGCCATTGTCGTCCACTTCATCTACATCGCGAAAACCAGCATCCCATAACCGTGCCGCTAGTTCAAGATCCCCGCCTACCGAGTTGTAGACCAACCATCCAGTCAGCGTTTCGGTATAATCAATCTCTATCGATTGTTTCTTCAATAGTCGATAGGCTTCAGCGGCTTGAAAGCCCAAAAGGCGACCAGATTGGACTTTCAGTCGGGCCAGCTCAGTGCTGGACAGGAAGATTCCCGCGAGAGCTTGCAATCTTTTCCTGCAGTTGACAAATTCTTGAACAACCAATTTTGTGATCTCTTCATTGGGCTTGTCACTTATGTCAATCAAATTCGATTCTTCAAGCCATGTGCCTTTCGTTTGAGTGAGGAGCTTGACGCTTTCGCTGCATTCCGCATCTACAGCGACCAAGAACGTGATGCGGCTTGGAACGTAACCTGCTTGGAGCAATAAGGCGAGCCCTTTCGGCCATTGAGTGTAGTAATTAAGTGTCCATCGAAAATTGATACCCTTTTTCAAAAGAGCATTAAGCAGATCCTCCGACCTGTAAGTGAGAGGTGCCAATTCCTCCGGAATATCGACCCCTCCTAGGAACAGAGAGTTAGGCCGCGCCAGTGCTCTTTGTGATGTGGGACGCACCTTCGAGATTGCGTTGATAGGCGATTTGCTGTATGATAGGGATAATGGGGCTCTTTTCGTTCGTACAAAAGTTAAAGGAAAGCGAGCCAGGCTGGTTGAGTTTAAGAATACTTCTGGAGCCCCTAGGTGTCATGTAGCCTCCTCTGTTAAACAGATCAGAGCAGATGCTGATAGTGGCCTCCTCTCCAAGTTGGCCTCGAAATCCAATGAAAGACTGTAGTAATGCATCCACGGGGGTTTCACCGCGATCATTAATCGTATTTGTTGGCAAACCTGTCCGGAGAAGATTGCTGAGAAATGCACGCCATCCTAGTAGAGACGGGTTGTCCCAACGGGCTGCGAAGAAGTGCCAGCGATACACAAACTAACACAGATGGTAAGCAGGGAGTAAGATCTATTTTCTCACATTAAGCGTAGCTATGGGATGGAAGATGAGTTTTTTTTGGAGAGTGAAAGACAACACTTACATGCAAGATTGTATCTCCATTAGGCAGGGTATCCAGAGGTGTTGACTCGTGGTTCTGGAATAACTTCAGCAGACCCTTCAGGGTATCTTGTAAAACAACGTCATCGTACCCTTCCCCGAGGGTCTTCTCGGTATTCATGAGAAGGCTGAATACCGGCGAATCTTTTGGGACAACTGGGAAAAGAGCAAGGTTGGGACTGATGGCAAAACCTCCGGCTCCTCTAGTGATATTCAGAGATGCCACGATAGAGAATTTCAGGATTCTGTTATAGACCACTCGTCGCGCACAAATAGAGAATATCCTTTTACTCGGCAAATACTTATCACCCATTGGAAACGGCCATCCAGGTTTATGCAATGTTGTAGGTTGCTTCGCTACCCATGTGGAATTGAAAGATGTTCCGAAGGCAGAACATGCGCACCCGGTTTGGCACCTGTCACAGTGGCTCGGGGCCATTGTAGCTAAGCTCCTCATGTGCTCTTCGATTTTCTGCTGGTTTTCGACGAGGGACTGAAGCAAGGCAGGCTCCAGGATGGGCTGGTTTCGGTGACGAATGATGCTGGATTCCTTGGATTAAATGTTAGTTTAGGGAGAACTTCATGGAAAAAATGCTAGATCATACCATTTGAATCATTCGATTCTCGAGCATAACTAGCTTGCCATCGAAATCGGCATGCTTCTGGTCAAGACCACGGACCAGGTCCAAAACCTGGCCGGTATCCGCCACTGTGGAAGCAGAGTTCGAGACAACAATACTCATCTGCTTCTCGTTTTCGATCCCCATGTCACTTAATTACATTTAGCTAATGATATGTACATAGCACTGGAGATTTCTTTAACTCACAGGTTGAGCATATATAACGCAGTGTCAAGATTGGCCTGAAGACCGCTGATTGTTTCCACAAGAGTCATTATTGTCTCCCGCCGGAATGGGTAGAGAATTCGGTTGATCTGAAATTTGGATTTGAGTATATTTCCCGACGGAGAGTTGCCACACTGCTCAAGCATTTTCTCTAGTTTTTGTAGACGTTGCCGGCAACGCAGAATGATGTCGATCGCAATTGTTGTGCATTCGGATTTCGAAAGGGTACCCGAGGCAAGCGGGCTGACGAGCATCTTGAGAAGTAAGTTTAGAACGGTGTCCAAGTTTACAGCCCGACACGTTACATCGTCGACTTCCCCATGGAATGACTTAAATTTTCCATAGTAGGTCGTTAGACCTTGGCATACAGTGATGCCTAGTGATACCACGCCCACTGCGCTACCAGCCACAGAAAATGGGTCGGTCATGAAGCCTGCTTGTCGACGAAATTCTGAAAGAGAGAGTCTGAGATAAGACTCAGGGGTAGATTTGTTGTCGAGTTGTTGGATGTAACACGCGTCCGAGAAGATGCTGACCACCCATCAAGACCTAAGCGCCCTTCCTTTGTGGCGCAGCGCTCTACAACGAACGTGTCTTGTCCCGAGTGGGATTTGGTGTAAAACAAACATTCTCGCCACATCTATCGAATTCCTACCCGCAGATATGACTTTTCTATTTAGGCCTCCAGAATTTTGATGAGGGGGTTGAGGCTTAAAATATCAAAGCATCATGCGACGGCGATTTGAATAGGAAATAGTGGCAACAACCGCGGGGCACCCAGCTCACGGGTACCCAAAAAAAGTTCACGGGTACCCAAAAAGTTCTGACTAATTTTGGGTACCGCTCAGCTACCGGATCTCACGGGGACCTAAACCTCTAGATTATATAATATTTTTTAATGTAAAATTTCTCCCCACGACTTTTATTTACCCCTTTTCGTGGTCGTTACAAGTGTCAAAACCACAAAATGTCGGCGTTTTTGCTCTCGCTATCGCTATTCAAGGATTCCGATTCTGATCCTACGTAATCTACTACTAGTGCTACATTAGAGATTAATCGAATTCTTTATAATCTTCTATCTATAAGTAATCTATTTAACATATACTTAACTTATACTAAACTTATTTTCAATACTAGCGATAAAGATTAAATTTAGAGACTTCGGTTTACTAGGATTATATTAATATAGGGTAACCCTGTTGGCACCTAGTGGAAACCCTGGCCGCACCTAGTGGGGCCTGATTTCTGCCTGATTTCTGCCAAGCCTTTCACTCCCGTTAATTACTAATTCAACCACTCTCTTCTTTCTTACACACACGCATCCTTTAGCCTACCCGCTGGCCTTAGCCTTGGCATCCCTCACCAAAAAAAATCTAGGCTTAATCTAACTTTATAGCATCAGGACCTTCCACATAATAAGTATTAGATATTATTTGATATTGAGGTAGAGCTAGCTATCAGATTAAAAGATTTCAAAGATCCGACCGAAAAATATTATAATTTCGAGTACTTAGGGAGTAATAAAAAGTTATGTACCCCTCTACCCCCTATAGATAGCCAAGATATTAAGGGGTTATATGATTATAGTAGGGCTAGTAGGAGGTCATGTGATAGGACTAGTAGTAGTAGAAATAGAAGGAAAGGAAGCGTGTGTGTAAGAAAGGAGAGGGTGGTTGAATTGGTAATTAACGGGAGTGAAAGGCTTGGCAGGTATCAGGCAGAAATCAGGCCCCACTAGGTGCGGCCAGGGTTTCCACTAGGTGCCAACAGGGTTACCCTTAATATATACGAATCGTCTAATATTAATTCTAATAAGAGTAATACAGGAAATACTAGCTCCTTAGGTCCTTAAGCTTCCACGTACTTATACTAAATAGGTATAGAAGTCGACGAAGTTAAAGTAAGTAGTAGCTCTAGAGAAGCTATAATCGCCCACAAAATCTAGGAGTACCTTATTCTTCTAGAGTACCCTAATATAGATAAGAATAGTATTTTATATATTATTTACGCCTTTAAGAATCTACTTAAAAATATAGAAGATACTATTACTACTATTAACTAAGTTACTTTATAGCTTATATCGTTAATATATTTATTATAATTTTAGTATATATCTAATATATATTTCGTATATAGTTAATTAAGACTAATTATTCTAGGTTTAATTTTCGACTAAGCGCCTTAAATTAGCTAAGAAAATCTTTACGAAACTCCTCTAGAAAGACTCTAAAGATAGAGAATTAAGATTATAGCATAGATCCTTATCGGATTTACGCCGTGGGCATAAACCCTGGGGGTGCACGAAGCGTTCGTGCTGGTCGATCGAATACCACGATTATGGAAGAGAGACGAAAGCGTGCGAATAGAGAGGGGTCGGCAGCAAACTAGTTGAACAGTGGAGGGCCAACGTAGTGTAATCAGAATTGCCTTGAGCTCTACTCGTGAATAGAAAGGGTGTCAAACTTGTTCTATTTCACTAGGGAAATAGGCAGTATTTATAACTTTAGGTACATAGTAGAATGTTATAGGAAAAGACTCATAAATATCCGAAATAACATGGGGCATACGAGGGTGTTAGGAAACTCGTTGCTTTTTCTATCTGATGTGATAGTTGATATTCATCATCATTGATTGTGGAGTATTCAATCCGATATAGCTCCGATTGGTCTAATGTGCGCATTGCTTATGCACACACTTAGTGCGGGGTAGCACCCACACATGTTGACATATCCTACTAGTAAGAAGCTAATAAATTAATAGCGAAGTACTATAATATAAAGTATAAACCTATAACTTTTAAACGTAATAAACTTATATCTCTTTCTACCTAAAACCTACGGATTAAAACCTACTAAAAGCTATCCCTAAAGTAGATTAGCCCTTTTAAAATCCTTAAACCTATTAGTAACTAGGCCTATAGACTAGCTCTCCTAGAGAAATACTCCTAGTTATATAACGTATTTAATATCTCTCTCCTAAAAAAATAGTATAACTATAAGAAACGAAGTAGTAACGAAACGATACTAATACCTAATCTTAATAATAATAACTAAGAATATAAAGTCGAAGAGGTTAAAGAGGAATATAAATTTAATAGTTAAACTTACTTCTTAGTTAAATAGAAAGGATAGCCTTCTAAGTATAAAGAGTAGGTACCTAAATATAATATAGGAAATATAAAGAAATCTATTATAGACTACTAAAGAAAGTAGAATAAAGGATTTAAGCGAAGTAAGGGATAAAGACCCTATACCTATACCCTACTTCTTAAAAATTACTACTATACTCTAGGATTATATTATAGATCGCTAAAGCCTCTATAATAAGAGTACTATTCGCTAGCGTATTAGCCTATATCTACTCTATAAAAGCTACTACTCCTATCTACTAGAGCACGAAACCTATATTACTCTTCTTTAGGTCTAGTAAAGTATCCTTATAAGAAACTAGGGATAGATAGTAGCTAATCTACGCTTACTAACGGATCCCTATCTTTCTATTATATACGCGACGTTTTTTCTATAACCTTAGTTAGTATATTTTTACTATTAATTTAGTCTCTTTATAAACCTTCTATATATACTTAGTATCCTCTAGTAAGTTCTCTAACTTATAAGCTTTTAATATACCCGCGAAAGTCGTAGTAAGGCCCTTACTTCTAATCTAAACCTCTAGGCCTATTCTAGCTAGATATAGTAGTATATATATAGGCCTAGGAGGAAGCGTAATTATTAAAGTGCCTCTATTAATCTCCTTATATAGACCTAATAACTACGAAAAGGCTAAAGTATCCTAATCTATACCTATTAGAACCTATATAAATTATTAGTAATCTCGTCCTATTCCTCTTCTTAAAGCTTATACTTACTATTTCGTAAACGTCGTGACTTATATTATTGTAAAGAGATCAGCCTGGGTCACCTGACTTCCTACATAGGCCAAAAAGACCACTATATCCGCGATCAGCGGATATGACCCAGGAGCCAATATATATAGTAGCGTACACTCATTGTTATCGCATAACAATTATACCTCCCTCAACAGAGGGCATGACCCCATGCCCTGCAGGCACGGTATGACTCAGCGGTGGCCCGCAGCCCACATGTTCATATTGGTGGGGCAACTACCCCGCATCCAAGGCTCATGATCAGCTATACATATTGTAGGCCCCTAAGCGTATATCAGGGAACGGGGGGCTGCGAGGCAGTTTATGCCCTTCTTTAGGCAGCATGGCCGTCCTTAATATTTCTTGTCAGCCCGAGCGTGGTTCGAACCTGTAACCTTACAGGTAGAACCAGGCAGTAGACCGTTGATCGCGGATATATTATAAAGAGATCAGCCTAGGTCACCTAACTTCCTACATAGGCCAAAAAGACCACTATATCCGCGATCAGCGGATATGACCCAGGAGCTAATATATATAGTAGCGCACACTTATTGTTATCGCATAATAATTATATAAATAGTATAAGACTAAGCCTAAGTAATCGAACTTATAATCTACCGTAAAAGGCGTTATAGCTACTAGCCTATTATAATTTACCTCTATCTTACTAAAATATTTAGTATATTATAAGAAAGAAGGCTAACTAATTATAAATAATAGTACTAGCGGAGTAGGACTAATATCCCTAGTAGTAGCGTAGCGACAAGTGTTTTAAGAAGGTATCGTATTAAAAGCTTCACTTTACTAGGAATAATAACTCAGTAAGAGGAAGTTAGGAGGGAATCTATATAGTTCTTATCCTTATAAAGATTCCCTCTAATACTACTAGCTCTATCTTACTAGCCTTTTACTATCTGTTTAGGAGGCTACTTTATCATCGCGTAATAAACGAAGTTCCTTTTATATCCTTCTTACTACTTAATCTTACCTTACCTACTAATAAGTCTTTATAGGATCTATACTTACTATCCTTAACCCTTACCTAGCGCTAACGCTAAAAGTATTATTTCTTTTAGAATCCTTATTTTAAGGATAGCTAATCGCTATATCCTACTCCTTTCTATATTTTTCTTTATAATATTCTACTAGGTCTAGCGAATCACTACTAGTTCCCCGTCGACTATTTATATCTTCTTCTTTATTTCCTTTCTTCTTCCTCTTCTCTCTCTCCCTAGAGCCCCTATAGGATTACTAGATAGGGCTCTACTAGGAACTTCGTCGCGTAATTAATAAGTTTATCACTTAGCTTCGCACGGAGTTTAGCGGTGACCGACGGAGAACCCTTTAACCGGGCCTACTATCCTGCCCCTTCCTTCTATAAGAGATTCGCACCTAACGCGATCGAACTATTAATATCTATAACTTAATATAGTTAAGGGCGATTATTATAAAAAGAGGAAGCAATTATTATAGAGCACACTCTATATATATAGGGATCTCTATACTTTGCATACATAGGGATCCCTATAAGGCCTTAGGGTTTTTACTCTTCTCTCAACAACGGGATTCGGCGGCAAGCCGATTCTGATTCGAAGTCTTAACAAATCGCTCATGTATATAATCGCAGGAGATCCTAACTTAGAGGTCTCCAAGATTCAGTCTTGTTCCAATCCTAGCTTTGCTATCCTTACATCTTCTTCTCCTTACCTAGTTGACAGGCCCCCTGTCCTGTATCACAGCCGCTTACACTTATATTATCTTATATCACTAAAAGAGATAAAAACAAAGAAGCCTTAAATATTATAGGGAAAATTAAGCACTTAGTTAGAATACGCTTTTTCATGACGGAGGCATGCGCGGCCTATACCTTTATACCACTCGTTAGACCTATCACGCCTTATTTAGCCTATACGCTAAGGCGGGGTATAGTCGCTTAGAGAAGTTACAAGCTCAGAGAGCAGGGGCTCAGGCAAGGTAGCATCTAGTCGAGACCTAACTACTAATCAATGCTATAACTAATACACCGTATAGGGTATTTCTACACAAATAACTCGTCCGCTCATCCATTTAATCTAATAACCACATTACATAATATTATTACTATTCTAGGGGACCGCATATCAGCGCATCGCCTACATCCGGTTATCACCACCTAGTCCATAGAGCCCTACTAGCCAGTACCTACGTGCTCCATAATCAAAACCAAAACAGGCAGAACGCCCTATATAATCGCAATAGCTCCCTTATCACCGAAAGGCGCTCGTTCCGCAGGAGTAACCCCCTATTTTCCCGTCCTTCTATCTTATTATCTCCTCCAATGGATTATAGAGTTATCGGGGCTCTAACGCTAAGGCGCACTCTATTTATAAAGGTAAGAATAATCTTAATTACGAAAAGCGGCTAAATTTTACGTAGGTCGACGGTAATAGGTGTTTACACGTAGCCTTAGCCCTAGCAAGGCTATCCGGTTTAAGGATCGTTCCTAAGCTTAGACATAACCGCCGTGAAGCCTTACAAATTATCGTGAAAGGGCAGAGTGCTACTATTAGTGTTTTATTAATTCTCGCGGATACCGAATCTACTAGCTAATACCTATAGCTACTAAGGGAGTTAGGTCGTTCACATACGCTAACTAAGTTAATCCCGGGCTTCCCCTCCCGCATAATATAGACGCCATCAGCCAAGGCCGCTAACGCCATCGCCTTAATTTACGCCCCTAAGGCAGACTTCAAGCCCCGATCCGTATAGGCGATTATCCACAAGAAGCGATGCGCTAATACACCCCAACGCGCACAAGCTCGACCCTCAGCCAACCGATTACGGTATAACGCGGCGGACGTGTAGGTTAGCGTAGCGGCTAGGGGCAAAATTACCTTATCTCGAGTATCATAGGAAGAGAGCTAAGCTAAAACAGGGCACGGCGAGGGAAAGCACCGCAGATCTACGCTCGAGGGTTCGAAAGACGGTAAGCGACTAGTTAGTTCGCGCCGGTGATAAATTAGGAGACGGAGCTCGGTGATCCGGATCAATAGCAGAAATGCTTCGTCAGTCGGCGTACACGGGGAACGGGGAGAAAGAAAGAGCAGGAAGGCTGAAAAACCGTGAAACGTTGAAGCGGCGATGGGGGGGGGGACTTTATAGAAACACGCACCCGGACAGCAGGGCGCTAAGCGACACTAAACCCAAACCGGCACGCTATACCGCATGGCGTAATTCATAGGCAGCACCGGATACGTGATGATACGTGATAACCAACTACACCATCCGGCCGCTCTTGTTCTAAGGACAATTATCTTTTTGCAACTCAAGGGTTTGCAAAGTTTCAGGCAGCGCGGAAAATTCATTCTGTCTTACTTGACGTTCTACATTCAAAAATCAGTAACACTCCCGATGAAACATTCCACTAGAACCAAAAAAGAGACTATAAGACTGCTTGACGATGAATTGATGGTTTCCTAGTGCTGAATATGTGGATTGAACAACGTTGTGCGACAACACCCCTTCGCTATGCTGTGTGTTGTAAAGATATATTTCTGCAAGCGCCCGACACAGCAAAGTCTTGAAATGATGGAATATTCAGCCTTTCACCTAGGTTCCACGACGCATACCTTAACCTACGCACCCGACAAGGCTCGTGATAATTCTTTACCATATAGTTCTTTAAAGGCAACATATGTAAGTTGAAGGGGTCGCTGATAGCCTTCCCGGAAATACGAAGTAAGCGTACCTATCGCCATCAGGTTGTATCTATCCATTAACGACCGACTAGAAGGTGCTACTATTCATGACTCATGGCAGTGTGGGCGTTAACTAAAAAGTAAAGAATGTCAAATAACGGATCCATCTGAACGAACTAATAATCAGCAAGGTAAACGAGGTGACGACAATTAGTAGGTCCCGTAGGTACACATCTGGTATCTAAGGCGTTCTCTAGTCGATCATGGATGCTTTTGCTCCGCACGCGCCTACTTTAGACTATCCTTTACCTAGATCGAGCCAATTTGACAGGGACATCCCTAAAACATGCCATCTCTAGGAAAAAGTTATCTAACATAGCTAGCTAATCGCTACCTAAGGGAATAACGTCGGTCTATCCCCTTTAGTGCCCCCCCCCCAGATTGACTATGGTTACCTGTGACCTTGATCGAAATATCTTGCATGTAACCCAGAACTAGGTATCCAGAAAGCAATAATGCAATGCTAAAAGACGAGGGAGTTCATCAAATATTGATTTTCATTGTATTCATGGATAGGTTTGCCATATCGTAGGTTTTTCGTAAGGGCGATCGTCACCTCAGGCCACAAAATCCGAGTTACATAGACGCTGGCTTTCTTATCGTCGACGGACTTTAGGTCCTTATCGCCAGGCTGACAGGATTCACAATATAATTTAAATTTTTTTAAAGTATTCCTTGGAAAGTCGCGCGTCATAAAACAAACATCCGAGGCTCTCAGAGTGACTTCTGATTGGCCAGATGTCTCCCGAGACCATGGATGACGAAAGTCGCCGAAAACTCCCATGACTCGGAGCAATGGTGCCGCCGAGAATAATCAAATCATCGGCCTGCAGAAGTCCTTTTCGGTGACATGTCCGAGATGAAACCAGCGACCTGTCTTCGGCAGCCACTCAGATTGGCAGATACGGATAGATCGGCCCGTGGCGCTCGGAAACTTTCAAGAAAGCCTGTTAATGCGATGATCGCCCGAGCAGAAAATTGTCGATGCCTGATTATTAACTACTGCATAGAATGTTTCTGGAATAACCTTAATCTTGTTTGCCTCGTGGAATGGATCCGACAACCTAATAGAATTCTCAATGTCGGAGCGTTTTCTTGGGACCTCCACCAGAGCCACAGAATGACCGGCAGGATGATGAGAAATCGAGTAGAAAAGCTGGTACTTCTAGCAATTCCCTGAATTATTTAAAAGGGATGTCCCTATCATGCCTCTCAAAATCCATTCACAAAACACCCCACCGTCTATTTCCTCCTTCCTGCACTGTGCACAGCGTTGATTCTGCATATTCACAACACAATGAGCGTCACATTCGAAGTTTTCCGTGGGTCCAAGGAGGGAAAGATCGTTGCCGACAAGACCACCCGCACCCTGCAGCCCAATGAGGTCTACATTGAGACCACACACTCCGGTCTCTGCGGTACAGACGAGCACTTCCTCTGCTCCGGCCAGGTTCTTGGCCACGAGGGTGTCGGTGTCGTGCGACAGATTGGTCGTGACGTCACCAATGTCAATGTCGGTGCTCGCGTCGGCTTCGGATACACCCACTATGTGTGCGGAACCTGTGAAAAGTGCTTGAGCGGTACGTGAGAAACCGGAATGATAACCAGAAATGACCGAACCGCGGGAGGAACTGGAACTGACCTGATACCTCTGAATAGGCTGGGACCAGTACTGTGAGAACAAGAAGGAATATGGTAGTCACGATCACGATCTTGGATCCTTCAGCGAGGGTGTCGTTTGGGATGCTGGCTGCGTCGTCCCCATTCCGGATGGATATGACTCTGCTGATGCTGCCCCATTGATGTGTGCCGGTGCCACTGTCTGGACCATCCTGACGGAGTACGGTGTTCGTCCGACAGACCGCGTTGCTGTTATGGGTATCGGTGGCCTCGGCCACTTGGCGATCAAGCTCGCCGCCGCGATGGGATGCCACGTCGTCGTTCTGTCCAGTTCCGAGGCCAAGCGTGAGGAGGCAATGGCCTTCGGTGCTTCCGAGTACCACGTCTTCAAGGCCGATCAAGAGATCAAGGATTTCAAGCCAGTAAACCATCTCTTGCTCTGCGGCAGTGCCAGTGTCGACTACCAATCGTGAGTTTGACTCCCGCCATCAGTCAAGTATCCAGAAAACTAACAAAGAAACCCCAGTCTGATGCCATTGATGGACATCCATGGCTCCATCTACCCATTGACCGTCGATATGTCTCCCTCACCCGTCCCTCTGCTCAGGATGTGCCTCAAGGGTGTCCGTGTCCAGGGATCTCTTGTCGCATCTCGTCGCAGTCTGCGCTCCTTGATGCAATTCGCCGCCGAGAAGAAGATCACTCCGACCACCATGACCTTCCCATTGGACGTTGAGGGAGTTGAGAAGGCCATGCAGACCCTTCGTGATGGCAAGATGAGATACCGTGGTGTCCTCGTTCGCCAGTAAAATAATGAGCATTGTACATAGCGCTGTGATAGATTTTGAGTGATACCTCATAGAAAAGTGTTGTGAATCTGAAGATAATGAATTTTAGATGTTTTATGAGATATGGGGTATGCCAGAAACAATGCTAGCACTTTCTTCAAAGTGGATCCCTTATTCTTCGGGGATATTGCATGCTCTCTCTGTATCGTTCTTACCTTAATCGATACTAATCCCCTCGAGGTGTTTCTAGTTTCCTCCATCACGCTCGTGCCGCTTCCGACGGACGATTTCGCTCTTATCATCTTCACATATACTCTTTTCCTCTTTCCTCTTTTCCTCTTCTCCTCATACTGATATCACAAATATCAGGTGGTTGTTCTTCATTCAGGTAATTACTTCCAGTTCTCAGCTTATTCTATCCGCTTTGCGCACATAAAGTCGAAGATCTATCGCTGACTCCCCGTAGTGAAGCAACCATGGCAATCATCTCACTGGAAAGTGGGGTCTCGGCCCTGAAGATGAATGCACCTCCGCCAAACCTCAGCGCCGATGAGCATGCAGAGGCCTGGCGTGGAAGTGCATATCAACTTACAGACAAGAATACCTGTTTCTACTGCGAGAATCCTGGCCATGGTTCAGATCAGTGCAAATACCTCAATCCGGCTGTTCGCAACTCAGACTGGCATCCTGATCCGAAACTCTGGGTCTACAAGGAAGTTGAAAATAACGGAAAACTGGGAAAACACCGACGTGGCCCTCGTCGCAGCCAGAGACGTGGCCCGCGCCGCAGCAAGAAAGGGAAAGCCGATGACCGAGCCCAGGTAATCAAGACTGAGCCATTTGATATTGTTGGCAATACTTCTCAGGATGCATCATTCCCAGTTTTGACTTCGCCATTCGAAGTCGTTGGCAACAGTGGTCAAGCTGCATCGTTTCCTGTCTCAGCCGGACCGTTTGAATTTCTTGCCAAAATTGCCCAATCTGCATCATTCCCCATGTCAGCTACGCCATTCGAAGTTGGTGGCAACAGTGCCCAAGCTGCATCGTTCCCCGTCTCGGCTACGCCATTTAAAATGGTTCGTAACATTGCTCAAGCTCCACCACTCGCAGTCTCAATCCGGCCTCCCGGAATCGCTGGAAACCATGCTCACCACGCATCATGGTCAAGCCAGAGAAGTTCAGGATTTACGAATGCCATCCGGAAATTCAATTTCATTCCTCTGCCAACCGACATTGCCGCTACCTGGAACGTCCCCCGTCATCGTTGGGCAATCACCATTGGCTCCTACCGACACATTGCTAATAGTAAAGACTGCTTCATTGATTATCATGAATACACCCGTGGGGAAATTCCTCAGCAGTTCCGAGACATCGATGGTACTGTCCGGACCGCCGTCGGCCTTGGGCGAGTCAGGATCGATATTATGATCGGGGCTGGCATTCATGGTGAAATCATTCTGAACGCTGTCTACTGCCCTGCACTACCTTTCAACCTCATGTCCTTGGGTATGCTTCAACAGGAATCGGGTCTGTACTACCGTATGTCGACTTACGGTTTGCACGAGTTGTCGACCGACCGAATGATGGCGCACACCTTTGAGCAGAACTACATGCTCTTCCTGCGGACCACCCTGGACTGATTGTATGGGGATTGAGGGTGGATTTTCGGGTAGCACTCGAATCTACAGGGCTCTCTATGGGGAAGCTTTTGGTTCACCGGCTCTCACACTGTTGCTGGTGTTACCATGGATTTAACCTAGCTAGATCTGGTCACAACCAATGAATAGATGCATTAATCTTAAATCGTGAAATCTCCTTGAACATAACATATAGCCTTCCATAAGCTATGCAAAGTCTTTGTCCTCCACAGCGCGCACTTTGAATGCATGGTATGTCTTCCCTGTCACAATTCCCACAGTATTCTTAATCTCAGGACAATGGAAGCGAGAAAGTTGTTGCCGCATCTCCGGCTCGCCAATTTGAAGCTGCTCCAGGATCTCTGTAATCGCAGAGTACAGTATCTCGATATTGCCATCCTCGATCTTCACGGCTATGCCAAGCCCACCTTCAGCCCCGAGCTCCCTGGTCCGGTCCGTCTGCTTAATGCCGATTCCGTAACAACCGGCGGCGCCGAGCTTGCCAATCAACAGGCCTTGAAATGCTGTCATAAGCACCGTGCAAAACCGGTCATCCCCAGCGACAAGCTCGGGATATGTGGACATTGCATGGAATACCCGACTAAGCGCCTGTGTTCTCGGAGTCGTCTCAGAGTCGATGGATACCGCTTGACTGGCTCCATCGGCAAAGACAGCATACATGCGACCCAAGCAATGCAAGGGAAAAGCCGGTGCTGGAAGATTACACCCATCGGTTCCCCATAATGATACATTCGCTTCAAGATGGCATATTTCATCCACAGCCTCTCTCACTCGAATTTGCATGGCGTTGGTAGGCAGATGGTAGGTTCCCACATCTGCACCGAGTGCTTTCGTCCCCGCGAGCATCCCGGCATGCTTCCCAGAGCAATTGCTGTAGACTGCTGTGGGAGTGAAATCCGCCTTGATCCATGAACGGTTGACAACATCCGAGACCGCGGGATGACCGCCACATTGCAGGTCTTCTTCGCGGCATTGTATTTTCGATAGTATACTTCGGGCTCGAGTCACGTGGCGGTCTTCGCTGCTGTGCGATGCACACATCAGGGCCAAATCGGCATCGTCGAAGTTGAATTTCTGCAAGGCGCCTGTTTCAACGATCGCTAATGCTTGGGCAGGCTTGGCGGCGGATCGGACGAGAGTAATCCTTGCGGGATCGCCAACAGCGAACAAAAGGCGACCGCGGCTGTCAACGATGGCAGCGTGGACGCCATGCCGATTTTCTACCACGCTGGCTCGGTCGGTAATCACACAGTCGGTTGAGAAGAGAGTTCGCATGGTATCAAATTGGTCGTATGGAATAAAGAGAGAAGCCTTTGTCCCGTAATAAGAATTTTGGTGCTTCTGAAAGTTCCGCGGGGTTCTCTCTGTCGTTTGCTGATTGCGATCGGCAACTTTCAACGGTTAAAGTCCTAGATATTCCCTCCCCACTGGCTGTTCCAGAAGATGATTCTTATAAAAAAGGAGAACGAATGGAAATGGATGAGAATCAAGAAAGCTATATATTGTGCCGAAATATAAGCATGTCTACCTCATTCTTTCACACAAACACAAAGACCCCTTATGAGTCAAAAATCAGCGTTGTGCCGATGCTATGCGACCTAACACGCTTAGACCCCCAGACTCGGCATTTGAAGCCAATCTTAGTCCAGAAATTGATTAGCGTCATGCTTGTGCTTCGGAGAAGTTGTCCGGCGCTTAGTGACAGTACTACCTTTTTGACGAAACGCAAAAGCTTGTGGTTACCAATGAATAGGACTTTGCCAGACCTCTTTCTTCCCACCGCATCCCGTATACATCTCAATCGTACTCGTCATTTATCTTAGCAGTTAATTAAACTGGAAGATCAAGAATTACTTTTCGAAAGAATAAGAGTGCTTCAATTGAGCTGAAAACTGCCTCATCCGTAATCCGCGGCTCTCGGCAAGACGGTTATGTAGATACGATATACGCCCGCGGCGTCTAAAGCTGAAGCATTTTCTACGCGGACTAGGTTTGATACTAAAATTAGAGTTCGAATAGCTGCCGAGTCTAATATACTTGTATACAAGTAGATGCAATATCCCACGATGAAGAACAGCCGCTCATTGATCATTGAGGAAGATGGAAGACCGAAGGATGGGACTCGAGCAGCCATTGCTTACATCCTGACTCCTGCTAGTCATATAAAAATGCCAATTGAGATTCTACAGTCCTCCAATACATCTGAGCTTCCTCCTGTCTGTTTTTTTTTCATGACTTGTAGTCGAGAATAGTTGGATATAATACAAAAGAACCCCAATACATCAGTTGCTTACATTCCATACAACCAGCTTTGTATACACCTGGATTTGATATGATCGGAAGGTACGAAGCAATTGCTAGCCATCTACGAGGCGGTCAATTCCATGAACAGATTGATGCTAATCGTTCCTTCTACACACGTCTTCGACTTTTATCGAGCACCTGGGCTGATTCCTTTCTTTCCTTCACCTTTCCTACGGAGACAACATCCAGCTTTCTGCAAGTTGATCCATCTCATACTACTTTCTCAACATCTCTTGCCATTGTGTTATCACTTCCAGACCTTCTCGCACCCTCATTCATACACTTCTCTCCATATTAATCAGTCTTGTCCTCTCACGACCAAGAAAATCATGGGCCAGTCGCAGTCCAAGCCGATCAAGGACAAGATCCGACGCGTCCTGACTTCTCAACTGCCGAAATCATCCAAGTTGAGACGACTGTTCAAGCGCAAGCCTAAGCAAGATGTCTCAAAGTACGAGCAGAATGTCCCGATTTACTTCCAGAAAGACTCCCCTCTGTTCGCCAAGTTACCACAAGAATTACGCGACATGATTTACCGACATGTCCTCCTCTCGCCGGGATTCCTCGTTGTTCGCAATTTCCACGAGCCACGGGCTTTCGTCCATCTCTGCCGCTTCGAAATGATGGAGGGAGGAGGGAATGGGTTGAGGCTGCTTCTTGAGCGCCTCCCCAGTGATGAATGTCCGCAGTTCATGGGCTTACTGCTGAGCTGTCGCCGAGCGTAAGTCGAAATGAATGATCGAGTACTATGATATACTATCAAATCAGTACTAACAATATTTCTATATAGATGCGAAGAGGCAGTCGATGTCTTCTATATGGAGACCAGATTCTACTTCGGCCACGGGAAAGCTCTATCCCAACTCACCCACTTCCTCCCTCCGGCCCGTCTGAACACCATCAGACACATCACCCTCGAGTCTGCGCTGTTCCCAGGCTTCGATGAGACGAGAAGCCTGCCTAAATGGAGCAGGATGATCCAAGCTGCCAAGCAGCTGCAGGGTCTGCGCAGTGTTACTGCGTACGTCTCACCATGGCAGGTCGCGCAGACCGAGGAGATGGTGAGATTACTTGAAGAGGCCAACCTCCCGCGTTTGGAAATCATCTACGCGTATGTTTTCCACTGGAGTTCTGGCTGAGCCCTTCAGTAATCTCGGGTCGGGGGTTGGGGTCGGTGTGTTGGTGATATGTGAGACAGAAAGAGGGAGTGTCGGGGTCCAGGGATATCTTTAGCTAGATGGAGATCCTGAGCTAGAAGAAATCTATGTTTACAGGCCCAGAATATTCCACGTATCAAACGTAGCAAACTAGAATTTGAAAGTCCAAATCAGTGATAACATGATGTAACGCGTTGCTTATCGCCATTTCTACTGTTTGATTCCCTTTCCTCATCCACCTCCCACGAGTTGATAGAAACTCTCCCCATCTTACTCTCTCTCCTCACATCCTGCAATCTCATCTTACTCTTTCAAGAAAAATTATCTTGTCCCGAATACGGCTCACATCTCCAATAATCACAAAATGGAAAAGGAAAATTCCATACCACCAAAAACCAAGCTTCGACGCGCCGTGACTCCTCTCTCCTCGAACCACCCACAATGACAAGGTCCCACAGCCAAAAAGCAGCGACCTTCTACCAAAACATCTCTCCCCTCTTCAAGCTACCACAAGAGCTCCGTGACGAGATATACCGATACATCCTCGCCTCGCCAGAGCTTCTCCTAATCTGTCAAGCCCTACCGCCAGAGAAAGAACTTTTCACCAGTCACGGTACCCAGTCCCAAGAAGACCCAGAGAAAGATGAATACAGATTACTACTTCAGGACGAGGATGTCCCTCATACTCCTCGCAGCGATCCTAAGATCCTCGCTCTACTACTTAGTTGTCGACGAGTGTTCGTCAGCCCAACCCCCATCACATGTTGACAATTCAAGTCCAATCTAATATTAATGCTCATAATAGCTACACCGAAGCAATTGAAATCCGCTACGCAAAGAACAGCTTCTACTTTGAAGACGGCACAATTCTCTCCCGCTGGATCGAGATCGTACCTCCAGCTTGCCAGAGTCTAATCCGACACAACACGCTCGAATCCCCCACAGGCTGCGGCGGCCATGACTCCCCGAGCTTCGAGGATTGGAGCGACATGATTAAAGCGCCAAAGGGCTGAAGCGTCTTCGAAGCGTTACTGCGATTCTCCTGCTATGCGTGTGCAATGAATCTGTGGCGCAGGACTTGCTGGATGTCGTTCTAGAGGGGGAATTTCCCGGTCTGAAGATCTTGTACGATGTGCCGGCGCTGTTTTCAAGGACGGGACTTTGAAGGTTTGGGCGACGATGGAGTATTTGCGTTCTAGCGGGCTTCTTGCTATAACCGAACGGGTTTTCTCCTTGGGTCGTCCGCAATGTTGTCGTGTATCTTTCAATTTCTTTCTACTGTGACGAGTGCAGTGAGCGATCTCTTGATTGTCAAGGGGCCTTTGAAGGGTTTGGGCGATGACGGTTCTTTTATTTTCGCTTTTTCATTGTTATGCTGCATGGATTCTCTCCTTAGGACTTTCATTTTTAATGGGTCTTGCGTTTTTCACTGCCCAGGTGCCATGGTGCAATGAGTGATACCTTGGTAGTTTTACAAGTTTTACAAAAAGAGGAAGGAAACTTCACAGATTGGGAATCTGTTTATGCATGATAAGAGTAGAAAAGATCTAGATCTAAACATGAAACCCGTGAGGCCAGCCGCTCTAAACATATCCATGCAAGTCTAAAAAAACATGATAAATCGCTGATTCATACCAAATGCACGCCACACAAACAAACACGCTAAATGAAAGAACCACGCTCACAAAAGAAAATCCCAGAAATGAATGCAAGCAAACCCAAACACCAGCAAAAGAAACAAAAATTATGTATAGACAGACAGATCCAACCCATGCCTAGACAAAGCAAGACCTAGAAGCTGAACAAGCCAGTCCTCTTCTTCCCAAACGGATAAACCACCAACGCAGCAAGAAACAAGCCAACAGTAATCCCAATGGCAACCTGAATCATACCAAAGCCCAAACTGGCCACCGAGGTATCTGAAAGACTACTCGTGGAAGTACTATTCCCCGAGGTCTCCAGATTATACCTCACCTGATCCGCATACTGAACACCCGCAATAAGCGAGCCACTCGAGGCCAGGCCAGACGGGACCAGGACAAATATACCCGGTAAAATAGCCGTCGCGGCATGGCCGTGCCAAAGACGACTGTACAAATTACCCAGGACGCCGATGGTGAAAGCGCCGACTGTATTTGCTACTTCGGACTGGGTGCCCAGTTTGGTCGTGCTGAAGTAATTGGTGATGTAGCCTGAGACGGCGATGAAGACCATGACGGGCATTTGTTTCCATTTGCCGTGGTTGACGATGGCGAGGAAGATGGCGTAGACGGCGACGAAGGGGAACTGGCGGGCATATGCGGAGCCGTAGATGTCTAGGTTTGAGCATGTTGTTGCGGATGTGGCGTTGCGGTCGATGAGGCCGTAGATGGTTGTGCCGACTGTGATGCCGTAGCCGAGGAAGAGGGAGTAGATGATGGCGTAGACCATGCGGATGGAGCCGGCGATCATTTGGTGCGATTGCAGTTCCAGACTGCTGCAGAGGACCATGAAACCCGGGAGGATGAGGGCGATGGAGGATTGAGCGAGGGCGGAGAAACAAAAGAGTTCTTCTGTTTGGCCGTTGCGCGTGATTTTGATGCTGCCTAGAGCGCGGGCGAGGAAGGAGGTTAAGACAGCGGCGGTGACTTCGAAGACGTTGGAGTACAGGACTGAGCGGGGTGCGAGGACGTGCTGCATTAGGCCGACTAGACAGCCGAGACAGAAGATGATGGGCATGTCGATGGGGCGGGCGCTGAAGGCGAAGGGGCCGACAGTTGCACTGGCCAGACCATACATCAGGACCAGGATCCACTTGTTGAAACGTGGCTTGCGCGACATGATCTCGTCCAGTTCTTGGGTGGCTTCTTCAACGCCGATGAGGTCGTGGACGACGTTCTTATACACGTTATGCGTATCGGCCAAACGTCCCAAATCGACACCCTGCACCATGCGCACCAGCTTGACTTCAGCCGTGCGAGTAGTCGGGTCATCAAAGGACATGATCATACAGCCAGGGAGATACAAGAATTGACCCGAAACTTCGAGGACCCGGGCCGTCATCTGCATATACTCCTCCAGCCGATGCGTCGGTGCACCATAGCGCATCAACGCACGACACAGCTGCATGATATACCGCTGACGAGCCAGAATCTCCGCAATATGCACAGTAACCCGAATCTCATCCTCCAGCCGAGTCCGGCGCTTGTTCTTCCGATGCCGCTTACCGGGGTATAGCGAATCCGCCGCGCCAGGCGGGAGACTCGCACGGCTGAGGTTCATCGAGGCATCAATCAGCGACGAAGTCGACCGGTGCGCCGACTTCTTGTACCACTTGATCTTCTCCTTGCGTGGCGTCGCAGAGCCCGAGGTCGGCATGGATGGGGGCATAGACGGGGACAGCGAGCCGATCTTCTTGGGCGTGGTCGCGCCCGAAGAAACCTGCGTATCGCTATCCGAGTCATCAGTGATGACACTCTCCGGTCGCGACGAGCTCGCCGTTTGACTGGCGTGCAACTTCAACAGCTGTGAGAGAATGCCACCACCACCAGCAAATCCACCACTAGACCGGCGACGCGCAAAGTCCTTCAACATGCCCTCGGGGGTCGTCTGCCCAGACCGCTGGTACGCACGACGGGGACGACGCTTCCGCAGGGCCAGGTTATCCTGAACCTGGGTCATACTGCGCACTAGGCGATGTGCCTCTGCGCTCGGCGGGGGCTCATGCGGTTCTTCGCCAGCCTCTAGCATCCGGAGTCGATCGGCATCACGGCGAGCACGGCGTGCCTGGAGCTCCTCCATAGGAATCCCCAGATCATCTGGTAGAATGGACGCACTGAGCGCCTCGCCCTCATCTGGCGGGCGACCGAGACGCTCGGTCAATCGCACGGTCTTCTGGCGAAGGAGCTGGCCCGCAGCTCGGAAGCGGTCGCGCGCCGGATGAGCGCTCTCAGTATTCTGGTCATGATACTCGTGTTTTTCAGGATCGACGGGAGAATAGTCATGGTGCGGCGTGCGACCACCAGCCAGGCCCTTGTGGCGTGAATGCGTCGGGGCTGGCGGGGTGACGGTTCCGGATAGCGGGACATCGGTCAAGTCCGCGGGCGGCGGCAACAAAGGACGATGCGCGGCGTCGGACTGATCCGAGAACACTCGATGCGACCCATCCTGGAGATGATGGTATCGTTCACTTATAGAGCGACTGATAGAACGGAAGCGCACCCGTGGCGATCGAATTCGCGATTGTTCGGGTTCGGCATTTACGAGTGGTGCGGCGAGGGGCACAGTCTCGGGTTCGGGCGTAGGATCGGCGAGCCCGGCCTCGTACTGATGGGCATCTGCGGTGGTTTCACGCTCGAGACTTTGACGACTGGAAGGATTGATGGGACTGAGGGTATCGATTGAGGGGAGAGGGAATTCGGCATATTCTTCGTTGGGACTGGGGTGAGGAGCGTGAATTGAGTCGGACATTCCAGCGAACGTAGAGGGCTAAGGAGCCCGAAGAGGCGAAAAGGTGGCAATGCTTGTCCAGTTACCTCGATGGAGGAAAGAGACTGTAGATGGTTATAGAGAGATCAACGAATGGACTGGGTGATGAGCAGTGGGAGAGGTATAGCGATTGGAAGGAGGAGGATGAGAAGATGAAGAGCAGAACAGTTGGATTAAGAGAGAATAACCAGGATCTCTCAGCTAGCTAGATCAAGATAAACTGACTGTTCCCCCATGACACATTCCAGACCGTTCGGGCCGGGGAGAAAAAGGGAAGAGGAACGCGAAGAGGATCCACGGAACCAGCGGAAAAGGTTGATCATTAGGATGAATGCTCGATTGTTTGGCTCTCGTTGGTTCATTCAGGATCGACCAAAGATCCACCGAGTACTTCCTATGTAGTAGTACCCACGATAAGAACCTCCCTTCTTCCACCTTGGTGGATATCCACACTCAAAGTAGAACAGTCACCCTCATATCTTTTTGATATTTGGATATCTGGATATTTTGATATTTCTCATGGTCCATGCACCGCTCGGACCAACTGCATGACACGGGTGCATCCAATCGTGGCTGATCCAGCTGGCCAGTCACAAATGCCCCGACGAACAACACGGACAGCTGTGACATCCGGTGCCTGCAGAGATTTTTTCTTTGCTGCGGCTTTTTATCCAACCACACCCCGGCTGTTTATCACCGATCTATACAGGGAACAGAGTACACAGCACGGAGTACTGTATACCGCCAATTCCTTTACCGTTGCATCATCGCTGACTCCGTACTCCGACAATGATTTGCAATTCCCATCCATGCGAGGAATGACGATTATCATTCGTAGATACCTACTATAAGCCTATGACAGGCAGCTCATATGTGTTCTAGAACCACACATGCGTACCACTTGGTACATCATCCACGACCGGTGGGGTTCCTGGGTGGCGATCCCGCTTGGCTTATCTAGCTTGAATAGTCATTCAAGTGGCACCGCAACCATCCGGTTCGTTGCCCAATTTTGAAATTTATAAATTTCAACCTTGATTCCATAACAATAAATGTTTCCCACATGTTCGGTCAAGCCTAAATAGATCTAGCCACCCCGGCTAAACTCCCTATCCTAGAAGGACGTTAAGAAGGAACCACTGCAAGTTTGTACTAAGTTAGTTCCTAGTCCTTTACTATGGACCCTGGCGGCCCTTATCAGTTCTCAAACATCGTTGGGCTGCATTCAGAATATCGGAGCGCCCGAGGAGTCGGTCGCGGGTCCACGATCAACAAGGACATCCATCAAAGCCACCTCCTGGAACATTAGAACATTGGTCCTTGCGACAAAGAAAGGGGGGATGAGGGATGAATATGACAGCGTCATGATCCACTGCGATGGGATCATCGTGGATACAAATTGGACGACTGTACGGAGGTATGGATAGCTGCTCGGTCGGGCGAGGGGCGAGGAAGGAGGGGCGAAGGAGGCAAAGGAAAAAAAGTGGAGCGGCGGCTAAAACAGACTGATAAACATAGAAACATAACCAGCATAGAGAACCAAACAACTGTCACACAACAATAGACAGTCAAAGGAAAGCTGAAACGGAGTGATCCACCCCGGAATTCTCAAAGGATCATTTGAGAAAGAAAAAAAAATGTAATATGAAGGTGTCATCTAGATTCTAGAATAGAAACAAGCAGATTTTCCCACGTGGCGATCATCAACAGTATGTATGCTCATCTCGTCATCCTACAAAGTGATGAAAACTCCCATTCATGTAAGATAACAGACTTAATTGCTATGATCATTACATACTATTATAGCTATTTTTCTTGATAGCAGATTCCAGACCTCTGATATCTTCGTCCAGACCTCCAGAGACCAGCAAGTGGGCCCCCAAAGTCCAGCTGATCGATAGAAATTCTCCTCCCGCCGCTAGAAGCCCACTCGAACCACCACACACCGATAAAACAGAAAAACAAGAAGAGGGAAACAGGGAAACATGATATCCACTCAACAGCTGCAGCTGCTGCAGCTGTTCGCACGGCCCCATCAAGCTCCCCTATGCCCAAGGCCCCATACGCCAAAATCCATACAGTACTCCATCCCAAGTTCGCAACACCTTCCCTGCCTAACTCGTCCATATCTCCTCCCCATGTCTTTCCTTCCAGATATCTCCATCACCATCGAGCAGAACAAATCTACTCCCCCCGCTCCTTCCTCGTCAAAGTCCACCCATTCAAATACCCCACGCCCGCATTCAAATACGACGCATACCCCAACCACCCCAAATAAGGCGCCATCAACCAAAACGCCGTCCGGTCCCCATCCCACCAATTCACCATCAAAGCCGCCACATTGCCAATCAGCAGAGCCATATCACCCAGCGCGGTAGCAGGGCGTCCCAGACCGAAGAACAGCGGCATCCAGATGAAGTTCAGTCCTAGCTGGGTTGTGTATAGGGTCTGGGCGGAGCGGTTGGCTTCGTGAACGGCTGGGAGGAGGGATTGTGAGGCCACGACTGTTGCGTGGTGCGAGGCGTAGCCCATGAGCCCGTAGAGGAGGGTCCAGGCTGGTCCGAAGAGCCAGGCTGGCGGGCTGAAGGGGGGTTGGCGGAGTTTGCCGTAGGTTTCTTTAGTGTTTGTGCCTGGATGGATGGGTTGGTTAGCAGGGAGGTTCGTAGGGAATATGGAGTTGCTAGAGCGGCATATGACATTGTAGTCCGAGGGATTGGAGGATCGATATCAGTACGTACGGTTGGTCAACAGCGCAGACGTCGTCCCGACAGCAATGGGCGTCGCGACCGCCAGAAGCGGCGACGTGAAGATAGCCTGAGGCAGGGCAAATGACCACGGCATGATGGCGATATGATAGGAGCTGTAGAACCGGAAGATGGGAGTTTCTGTTTCTGGGGAAAGTGAGGCAATGACGATCTTAAGAGCGTGGGGAGATGTGATGGTCCTGAGCTCCTTTCCGATCGCGATCTGAAGATTGTCGATGTCTCTGACGTCATTGGCGTACATGGGCGGGTAGAAGCCACCTTCGCTCAGAGCAAACTACAGTACTGCCGTAAAAGGGGGGTTGTCAGGATGCTGGCATCGTGCGGAAATTATTGGTGATGCCTACGATCGGAGGGGGGCTGTGGGATATTCGATCTAGATTTGACGCGTGGTCGGCATAACGGCATAGCCAGATATTCTCGAAGTTGTTCGATTCTTAAGCAATCTACAGTACTGCACTCCTCCTAGAAGCTCGGCATATTCTCCAGACCCAATACCGAGAGTCTAGAGCTTGCTCTCCAGGTCGATGAGTCTTGCGTTAGAATTAACTATTTGTTGGACTACCATTAAATAATAACTCCATGAGTTGGAAGTCTCTGAATCACTCATCTTAAATAAGCTTATTTGATCCGTCCACCAATAAGATTCTCCGCTTTGTCTAAATACACTCATGAAACATATCCCACATCAAAGCCTAACCAAGCCATAACACCCATAGAGATTATTCTGTTTTTCTGGCTTCTCCTGCTTCTTCTTCTCATTCTTCCCCTTCTTCTTAAAAAATTGAAGTTTATCTGAGATTATCAGTAAATGCGGTTGCCTGTGTACGCTACGCTGCCAAGCATTGCCAAAAAACCGAGACCTCTGTGTAACTGAAGGAGTCTGCAACGTGGTCCTCCCGGGGACTTCTTTTCTGGATACCATGCCATACTGAACCAGTCTGAAGTTCGCGAGAAAATGCAAAATCACCGACATGGAGTTGATCTGACAAGTAGCGTGCAGTAGATGCCTGCTAGCCAAGAGAAACAAATAGCAAGAACCCTAGAGCTGATATAAAGTGCTCGTGCTGAAAGCCAAATTATGAACCTGCAAGTCAGCAGAAACCTAATTAGGTCAAAACAACCGCCGGCGAATTTTCAGTTCAAGCTCTTCCAAAATGCCACTGCGGCTGCTCTGTCTCCACGGCTGGGGGACAAGTGAGAAAGTCAGTCTGCCCATGTTCAAAGTATACCACACCTCTAACACCCTTTCCAGATACTTCGAACACAACTAAGTACAAAGGACCAAAGTCCTCCATATCCAATGGCCCACTAAAGAACCGCATGATCTATGTAGGCAGCCTAATCGGAGATTTACAACGCGACAACACGGCCACATTCCACTTCCTAGAAGGCGAACTCGACTCCGACCCCGGCCCAGGTATCGCGGTTTTCTACGAAGGTCCGTACTACAGCTACTACCGCTTCCCACGGACCTTTTCCGCAACCGACGACGACGAAACAGACATCTTAGCCGCCTATGAACAACTCGACGAAGCCATCGCCCTACACGGCCCCTTCGACGGTGTTCTAGGCTTCTCGCACGGCGGAACCCTAGCAGCGGGCTATCTAATCCATCATGCGAAAATGTCGCCGGGACAGGCCCCACCGTTCCGGTGTGCGATTTTTGTAAATTCGTTGCCTCCGTTTCGGATGAATCCTGGTCAGCGGCCGGTTATTGAGCAGGGGTTAGAGGGGTGGATTCGGATTCCGGTGCTGAATATTGCCGGGGCGATGGATGAGTTGTTTGAGTTTTCGTTGGCGCTGTATCGAATTTGTGATCAGCGGTGTTCGAGTTTTGTTGTGCATGGGAAGGGGCATGATGTGCCTACTGATGCGAAGAATGTTGCTATTATGGCGGGTGCTATTCGGAAGTTGTCGGTTAAGATGTTCAGTGGTTGGTGACATGGGGAACGTAGAAATGAGAGGCATTGTCGTTGTCATCGTCTTGTCATTGTCGCTAGGAAGGCAGGGAAGGCTGTGTAGTGTGGGACCTCTAGTGTATAGAAAACGCAGATCATCTTTAGTATGGAACCCAGTTTGTTGTATGACTTAGTGTTGCAAGAACAAGGACGGTGATTTTCACCCTCTCACCACTAGAGAGCATAATACCTAGTGTCAAATGAGCCGAATAGACATGTTCTGGGTGCTTTGCAAATGTCAACATCTTCTGATCGTCAGTTTTCCTTTGATCTTCCTTTGAGTGTTGTCGTCCCAATTCTGCATTCGCTACACACATCCGGTCTATCTTTGTCATTACAGAAATCATGAAGGAGTTTCCCATCATCCTGCATACCACCAGCTCCGAATTGTTCGAGGAATGTATAACACAGCCAGACATTGGGGAGGGTGATCCATCGGACGGCCTGGAGGACGACTTTTCCATTCTCTTGGAAGATGCATCTATGCCGATAGCCGTGATCGGAATGGGCTTTCGCGGGCCTGGAGACGCAACAGACACAAATAAGTTGTGGCAGATGATGCGCGACAAACGGGAAGCATGGTCGACGATTCCGAAGGAGAGATGGAATAACAAGGCATTTATCAACTATGTGACAGCTACGGAGTACTTGGAAATAGGCCAATCAGAGCAACGGAATCAAAGGGAGGAATTGAGTGTATGATTGATTGATTGATTGAAGAACATAAAATGAGGGCGCTCATG